>CM065697.1:36709617-36882117 GCA_017654935.2 Phymorhynchus buccinoides
TACTTTCAAAAATATTAATTGCATAATTGTTTTAAAAGGGTTGTTTTTAATATTAATCATCTTAGTGCCATTGTAAAGCGCTTACATCTTAAAGGTGAAGCGCTGTATACATTTTCTTAAATAAATAAATAAAATATCGAATTAGATTGTGCTTTGCGTGTGACAAACTGAATTGGTCTATGTGAATAACATGTGCTTTTATGCATGTATTTCATGTCTTAGAACTATAATATCATGTCTCGTCAGTTTTAGATGTAAGTGCACGCTGGAAAAGAGAATAGAGTTTCTTCATTTGAAGACAATAAAGAAAATTGAATTTGAAAAAAAAGAAGAAAAAAGATCGTGCTTTGCTCTCAACGGTTAAAAACATTAACCATAATTATAAAGAAATGCCAATTTTAATTCAAATCAGTTCGTACCTTTTTTTCTCTACTTTCAGAAATATTAATTGTATATTGGACTAGATTGTGCTTTGCATGCTCTCAACGTTTAAAGACATTAACCATAATTAGAACAAATCAATTAGTGCTTTTGAATTATTGAAATTTTGTTGTTGTTGACAATTTTGACAATTTCATATTTATTGTCATTACCGACATACAAAAATAAGGTAGAAGGAAACAACAACAAAAACCTTATTTAATGCTTACATCGTTCCATTTCCGTGTGTCCAAAAATCAAATGAAAATCACATCTAATCTCTTGTTTGAAGGATTTCCTCCTTTGTGTTTTATAATAAAGAAAAGAGAAGGAGTTCGATCTTTTAAAAGCAGTGTATTATTGGTCGACCACCCAAACTTCTTTTTTTTATAAATATATATATATGCCATATCAGCTTGTACATTCTTCCCACCTCGTTAGAATGTCTCCGTTATAATTCAGATGAGTTGTGCTTTGCTGTTTACGAATATGAACCATATTTTTTCAAGTCAGCTAATGCTTGATTCTGTCGGACATAATATGTATGATCTGTTAGTTTGCTTCTTTTTTTTTGCTCTTTATTTTTTAGAAACATCAATTGCAATGCGGATCAGTTTTGTATTTTGTTCTTTGCAAATATCAACCATAATATTTCAAGCCAGCTGATCAGTTTTGCAATTCGGATCAGTTTTGTATTTTGTTCTTTATAAACATCAATCATATTATTTCAAGCCAGCTGATACTTTTTCTGTTGTGTGCGGGTAAACAGGTCTTCAGGAGCATTATCCTTAAAGGGACACCCTGACGGATGAGTTTTTTTGCAAGAAACACGTCGAGATCACCAGAAAGACAGCCTTTTCAAGGATCGGAACACTCACTTTTGCTCTGGTTTCCTAGAAATCAAACCAACAAAATGGCGATTCCTCCTTGGCGGAGTTGCCGGAGAGAGAAGCCATTTTGGACGGGGTGGGTGGAGGAGAGTGGTTGAAGCTTTTTCTTCTTTGTAGTGCAGTAAAACAAATGGAGCTATTTCCTTTGTTGTGATCGAAACTCCTTTTTGGTAAACTGTAAATAAAAAGGCTTGTATTGTGGAAATTTCGTGATTTGGTCTAAGCGACTCTGGCGGCCATTAGAAAAGAGAAGACACATGCCTTTGACGGTTTGATTTCTGAGAAACCAGAGCAAAGTGAGTGTTCCGATCTCTGTAAAGGGTGTTTTCCTGGGTCCAGTTTCTCTAGATAACAGTCACCGCGCGAATAACGCTTGCGCCAAACGGAGCCTAAGAAACACTTTAGAAAACGTTTGCGGAAGAATATGACAAGCTCTTGTCTGATTGGCCCAAAAAAATATTATTTTAAGCAAACGTTAATGGACCAATCAACAACAAGAAACGTATTCACCCCCTACTAGTTCCGGATAGTTCGCCGCTTGCTCGGTGTTGGCAAAAACAAAACGCCCCGTGAACTATCGGCAAACGAAGGGTGTTTCTTAGACCGTTTTTGCCGATTTGAGCGAGCGCAACGTAACGTCAGCCCTTGTGAAACGACCCCTGGTGATCTCGACGTGTTTCTTGCAAAAAAACTCATCCGTCAGGGTGCCCCTTTAAGGGCTCTGTCGATAGGGCGTAAAACAAGCAAACTCTCTGTTGTCTGCTTTATTTTTGTAAAAAAAGAAAAGATGAAAATAAAGTCTTATTACCTATTAGCTTGTAGGGGAAGAGGGGGTAAAAAGCGCATGGGCGGGTAAGAAGCCCACCCCAATTATCTCATGAAATGAAAATTTGAATTTTCAGTCAAATTTGCCCATGAGACGAACCCCGTCTTCCCCTACACTTTGAAATAGCAATGCCAATCTCAATTTAAATCAGCTCTAGCTTTGTTCTGTACTTTAAAAAATGTCAACCAGCATTCAAATTCCGCTTGTACTATATATGTTCTCGCTGTTAAGAAAATTACAATTATGCATTGCTTCCAATCGGCTGATGCTTTCAACTGGATCTTGATTTAACGATGTTCGTTTGCAATGCCTTTAAACCCGGATTATGGTGTCACGTGACTGGGGATCGAGCGACATGATTGGCTGTTTGTCAAAGATGATGATGAATACCAATTTCTCTGCTACCCGTAAAACCCTTTTTTTACATTGTTGCTGTTTTCGTAATTTACAAATCCGCAGTTTCACAGGTGTTTTGATTTTTTTTTTTTGTGTGGACTAAATTATGTTCTTTTGTATTTATAGAAATATGTTCAATATGAAATCGTTTCGGTTGTGTTGTGTTCTTTGGCTGTCTGGTTTCTGTTTGCTTTGTTACCTTTGTGATTCGTTTGTGGAGCTTTGATTTGTGGTTCATTATTTTGTTTTATTTTGGTTTCGTTTTTTATGGGATGGACAGCGTTTATGGGCATCGTTCGCTTATTGTTTTCTTGATTTACAAGAAGAAAAAGTATCGTTCCCAAAAAAACATTCACATATATAGAAAAACAGCTCGCTTAAGCCGCAAGGGTCACTCGTTGTTATGTTTTTTCTCCACTTATTGCCTCTGTGTTAACCAGCTTTGTTTGAAACTCACGTGCATAATAATTATGATCAGTAACATGATTTTGACTGTTACCGCCATATGGGCTAAATAGAAAAGCGGACATGGTCGTGGCTCGTTGTTTTTCTTATACACTTTTGATCAGTCTAGTGGTGCATTTTTGTTGTTGTTGTTGTTGTTGTTGTTGTTGTAGTTGTTGTATATTGCTTAAATCGGTGTTAATCTATGGGTTGATCTATTCGTACGTACAGAAACGGAGAAAAGCATTTTATTTTACAAATTGTGTACTTAACGTTTAAGATTTTTTTCATAATTGTTTGTTTCGTGAGTTGGAGTGGTTTGTTACTGTATTTCGATGGCTTGGAGTCAAAACGGACTATCTGTAGATAGTCCATTGACTTATTATTGAAATTATTGCAAAAACTAATAACTTGTATAAAAAAAAACCAAAAAAGACTGCAGAAATATTAAAAGGATAATCCCCATTTTATATTATTTGCAGTCTTTTTTTAATACAAGTTCTTAGGTTTTTCAATAGCATCAATAATAAGTCAATGGACTATCTTTCTAAAGATAGTCCGTTTTGACTCTAAGTCATCGAATTTTGTTTGGGCTTATAGGGGAGGGGAGGTGAAGGGGGGGAGGGGTGCTTTGCTACGGGGACTGCGAGGTGCGATTTGTTTTAGACTTAAAATTTATCAACCAAAAAAAGGAATGGTTCCAGCAAAAAAAATAGTATAAGTGCATGGCTTTGTACATCGATTTCTCGGCAAATATGTAGATTTACACCCTCCTGCTCTATTTCTTGGTTCTTTCCGTGGTTAGGGATAGGGTTAGGGTTAGGGATAGGGTTAGGGTTAGATGGTCTTTTCTTTTGCCACAAGCATCTGTTTTTTTGTCAAAATCATCCATTTTTGGGGAGCATTAAATCGCTGCCTTTGTTTTTACCTTGCCTTATTCATGTAGCCTATCTTCCTCTGTAGGATGAAAGGGATCTTCTGGTGTTTCACACATTCATTTGGCACAGGCTTCTCCCTCTTACCCCCACCCTTTCAAAATCAAGGAAGCAGCACTATCATAATATGATAATATTATTAATTTTCGTTGTGAATGGCTTGTTGGTTGTTGTTTTCATTTCGAAAGAATACACGTGTTTCTACATTGTCAAGTCTCAGTGAATTGGTTTATAAAATCAAGGAATCCACACTATCATACTATGATAATATGATAATATTATGATGTTTCGTTTTGAATGTGGTTGTTGTTTTTTCATTTCGAAAGAATACACGTGTTTCTACAGTCTCAAGTCTCAGTGATTTGGTTTATAATTGTTATCCTTACCCGGGGTTTTGAATCTTGTTTTTACCTGATCACCGCATTATCAATTTTAAAATCAATTTGCTCAAAGCGGTTTCATCATCATTTTTATTACCTTTTATATTTGTTTCTTCATTTCTCTTGTGTCGCTGTCGGGTTTCGTTTGTTTGTTTGATTTTTTTTCGTTTGTTTTTTTAAATTTTAGTGATGTTAATAATGGCGGTCAAAATGCTATTGAGCATGCTCATACCCTCTTACTCTCTACCTTTGTCTGTCTGTCTGTCTGTCTAGGTCTCTGTCTCTCTAGCTTTCTCTCTATCTACCCATCTCTGTCTCTAACTTCTCATCTCTTCCGAATTCCGTGATCTTGTATTCTACTCTTTAACCGTATTTGTACATTGTAATGTCAAATGAAAACACACAAACACGCTTGTTCTAATCTTGCTCATTTGCTTAGTATCGAGTGATCACCACCACCACCACCACCCCGCATCCCCCCTCCCCCAAAAAACCAACAACAACAACAACAACACAGTTACCTTTTTTTTAATCAAATTAATCGCGAAAGCAAAGAATACATATGTGCACACAGAACATCAACTACAACCTGCTAACGTTAGAACAATGCCCGAGAAGCCCAGATTTTAAAACATTGTTCAAATTATTACTACTTTTTTAAAAAGTTGTTTCAACATTTTTCTTTATTGCAATTTTATGTTGATGTTACTCCTCTGCAAGTGCGCTAAGGAGAGACATCTGTCTCTCTCCTTCTCTCTCTTTCTCTCTCTCCTCTCTCTCTCTCTCTCTCTCTCTCTCTCTCTCTCTCTCTCTCTCTCTCTCTCTCTCTCTCTCTCTCTCTCTCTCTCTCTCTCCTCTCTCTCTCTCTCTCTCTCTCTCTCTCTCTCTCTCTCTCTCTCTCTCTCTCTCTCTCTCCCTCTCTCTCTCTCTCTCTCTCCTCTCTCTCTCTCTCTATTTCCCCCCCTTAGCTCTCCCTCTCTCTCTCTCTCTCTCTCTCTCTCTCTCTCTCTCTCTCTCTCTCTCTCTCTCTCTCTCTCTCTCTCTCTCTCTCTCTCTCTCTCTCTCTCTCTCTCTCTCTCTCTCTCTCTCTCTCTCTCTCTCTCTCTCTCTCTCTCTCTCTCTCTCTCTCTCTCTCTCTCTCTCTCTCTCTCTCTCTCTCTCTCTCTCTCTCTCTCTCTCTCTCTCTCTCTCTCTCTCTGTCTCTCTCTCCTCTCTCTCTCTCTCTCTCTCTCTCCTCTCTCTCTCTCTCCTCTCTCTCTCTCTCCTCTCTCTCTCTCTCTCTCTCTCTCTCCCTCTCTCTCTCTCTCCATCTCTCCATCTCTCTCTCTCTCTCTCTCTCTCTCTCTCTCTCTCTCTCTCTCTCTCTCTCTCTCTCTCTCTCTCTCTCTCTCTCTCTCAACATTGCTCATTATTATCCATGCTTGCTTTTTTCCCAATTTGATTCTCTGTCAATTATTTCATGTGCCAATTTTTGTTTCATTTTCTTGACTTGATTGTTTTTATGTCCATTTTTCTTTGCCTGATGCATGGTGTGAGTGTGTGAGTGAGAGTGTGTGAGTGCAAAGAAGCTATTGTAGCTTATCCTTTTTACTCTCAATAAAACATTCGTATTTCATTCGTATTTCGTATTTCTCTCCTCCCTCTCTCTGTCTTCCCCCCCCCCTCTCTCTCTCTCTCTCTCTCTCTCAAGGATCCCCTAGCTCTACTCGCAAATCCAATCATTGTTCCATGGTAAGACTTTCAGTGCTAAATGTTTCTTTCATTTGTTTTTTCGGGTTTTTTTTTGGGGGGTCCACTCTTGTTGTTTTGTTATTACGTGGCTATTCATTGATTTTTTTGCAACATGGCAAATACACAGACCGATGACGTATCTTTTCAAACGCCTGTTTTCTACTCTTATTTTCAATCCAATACGTTGACCTTATTTAAAAAAATTTAAGTTGTCAATGATTGTTATTTTTTATTGTACTTTGCTTTTTTTTCATTTTGGTGGCTGTTCGTTATTATGTTCATCATTTTGCGCCATTAAATGAGCTGTTTACACAGACGTGGCTGATTCGAGACAATCCAGAAGTCTAAAAGTCTAAAAGGTCTATTTTAATCTTTTGTGGAAAACAAATTTTCGTGCATTGATGAAATGTACTTTGTTTTTAAGGTAAGCTTTTTTTTTCTTTTTTGCACGATTGCGCTTAATACGATTATTGGAACCGAGCTCGTTCTTACTTGGTTTAAATGATTTTTGATTTTTCAAATGCACATTAAACAAATATTAAGCAAACATAACGGCAGCAACAAGTGTGCCACTTTACTTCATATACATTTTAGCATGGCGGCTGGTAAGCACAAAAGGATGTTTAAAACAATGAGAGAAAATAAGGATATACATTTTGAATCCTTCATGAAACCAACATTCGGAAAAATGATAAATCAAAACTTTGTGATATACATAAAACACACAAAAAAGAATTAAGCATATACACGAAACGAAAACAGATAACATTCAGAATATAATTTTGATTTTTTTTAAACACATGAAGATGATGGGGAATACAAAGCTGTGAAGTGAATCAAATACTAATTGTAAGGGTCATGAAGCATCTATCAACAGAAAGAAGTTCATGCACTGATACATTATACATACCCACATGTACTAATGTAAACTTATATAATACACAATGCTGCATATGCAGCCAACATTTATGCATATTTTTGTTCATTCATTCATAAACAATCAGACATAATGTCTGACCGTCCATGAATGTAATATACTATACTGGTCTCCAAAATGTAAGGGCCGGAAGAACGATCTTCTCTCTTCTGTCTTGGAGGCATGCTTATTGAGAGCTCTGGTTGCCGCCCTTAAATACACATTCGTGTCTAACTTTTGCTCAGCAGTGTTCACTACAGTCATGCCTTGCACGTGCAATAGGCAAGAAACCTGCATCAGCCCTGATTCTTCAGCGAAAAGAGACCAAACTTTCGTGAAATTCTCGTGAATTTGCCACATTTTAAGCGTACCTGAAAACGCTGTTGCTGTACTGCAATGTCTGCAAAACTGGTTCAGGCACGTGCAACAGGAAGGAAAGTTATTGAGTAGCCTAAGTTTTGCCATTTTCTTCATTGTTGTCTTAGTGTACAATAAATAGATATCAAGCTACTGAAAACAGAAGCCGGCCCTTAACTTTTGGAGACCAGTATATATGTACTTCAAAATCGTTCTTACTTGATCTTATCGTGTGGTTATTGTGTTTCTTACAATCCTTTGTTCCGTGGTCTTTGTGTCGAGCGAATCACCCACACTCTGGTTGAGGCAAGATACCAACAAATAAAACAAATAAAACATACTTCACAGAGCATAATTAATTTTGTTTGCGATGTTTTTTGAGAACTTAAGCCCCATTGTGCCTATCGCCACGCCAAAATATCAAAACTATTTTTTAAACATTTGTACTCTTTATTCTCACTCACTCTCTCTCTCTCTCTCTCTCTCTCTCTCTCTCTCTCTCTCTCTCTCTCTCTCTCTTCAAAAAATAACTCTCTCTCTCTCTCTCTCTCTCTAAAAACACAAACAATTCAAAACATAACATAACACTCTCTCTCTCTCTCTCTCTCTTGATCTCTCTCTCTCACACAATTCAAAAACATAACCCTCTCTCTCTCTCTCTCTCTCGCTCTTGATAAAACACACAATTCAAAAAAACTCTCTCTCTCTCTCTCTCTCATAAATCTCTCTCTCTCTCTCTCTCTCTCTCTCTCTCTCTCTCTCTCTGATAAACACACAATTCAAAAAATAACTCACTCTCTCTCTCTCTTGATAAACACACAATTCAAAACATAACTCTCTCTCTCTCTCTCTCTTGATAAACACACAATTCAAAACATAACCCTCTCTCTCTCTCTCTCTTGATAAACACACAATTCAAAAAATAACTCCCTCTCTCTCTCTTGATAAACACACAATTCAAAAAATAACTCACTCCCTCTCTCTTGATAAACACACAATTCAAAACATAACTCACTCTCTCTTTCTCGAAAAGCACACAATTCAAAACATAACATTTTTACTCTTTACTCTCTCTCTCTCTCTCCTCTCTCTCTCTCTCTCTCTCTCTCTCTCTCTCTCTCTCTCTCTCTCTCTCTCTCTCTCTCTCTCTCTCTCTCTCTCTCTCTCTCTCTCTCTCTCTCTCTCTCTCTCTCTCTCTCTCTCTCTCTCTCTCTCTCTCTCTCTCTCTCTCTCTCTCTCTCTCTCTCTCTCTCTCTCTCTCTCTCTCTCTCTCTCTCTCTCTCTCTCTCTCTCTCTCTCTCTCTCTCTCTCTCTCTCTCTCTCTCTCTCTCTCTCTCGATCAGCACACAACTCGAAATATAACATGTCAAAACTTTATCACCAAGTGCACGATTGTACCATATTCCCTCACAAGCTACGTTGTTTCTGCTGGGAGGGTTTTGGTGGGGGGGTTTGTTTTGTTATGTACGGTGCAGTGTATTGTGGTGTGTTCCCTTCCATCATCTGGTTATTTGGGTGTCTCCCTGCTACCCGCTCTTAAGGTCTATTTATGTACATACACGTGAACATTTTTTACTCTTTCCCCATGGCAACACAGTCATGCGATCACTTGCATGTCACTGTGTTGTCATGGGGAAAGAGTGAAAAAATGTTAACATGTATTTCGAACTTTAGACCCTTTTCCTGCACAGGCTTTTCTCCTTCCTTACCCCCCCCCCCCCCCCCCCCCCCCCCCCCCCCCCCCCCCCCCCCCCCCCCCCCCCCCCCCCCCCCCCCCCCCCCCCCCCCCCCCCCCCCCCCCCCCCCCTATCCATCTCCCCAGTTTCTTTCCCGTCTGATAACGGATTGTAGTAGGTAGGTAAACCACATATTTGAACGCTCTTCGAAAACCGATATCAAGGCAATTAGCTTTTTTTTAAAGTCTTTTTTTTCTCTCTATCAAACGAACACAAATTAATAATGAGGGATACACAAATGAAATCCAAACTATGACCGTGTAGTTTGTTCGGTTGTTGTTTTCTTTTCGTTTATGTTTTTTTATAATAATAATAATAATAGTAATAGTAATAATAATAATAATAGTAATAATAGTAATAGTAATACTAATAATAATAATAATAATAATAATAATATAATGATAATAATAATAATAATAATAATAATAAATAATAATAATAATAATAATAATAATAACAATAATAATAATAATAATAATAATAATAATAATAATAATAATAATAATTTATTATTTTATTTCATATAGCGCTAAAATCCATACAGTAGTATGCTCGATGCGCTTTACAAAGGCAACATTAAAAATCAACATTAAAAACATGCATTAAAATCAACAAGATAGTCATTTGTCGTTTTTGTAGGGTTGTTGTTTTTGTCTATTTGATTGGTTCTTTGTTTGTTTTCTTTCGCCACTGGCGATCACATTTCTGTTTGTGGGGGGGGGGGGGGGGGGGGGGGGGGGGGGGGGGGGGGGGGGGTTTGTCAACCCAAGTTAATGTTCAATCCTTCCAGTTGGTTGTTGTGTATACATGGTGAGGTGGATATCGTTTCTACTTCAACGAGGGAGGCACACACAGGTCAAAGACAAGCACTTATTTATTTTATTTTTTTTATCTAAAGCTGCTTTTTCTTTTTGCTTTTTCATTCTTTTTTTGTGGTTTGTTGTTGTTGTTGTTGTTGTTGTTGTTGTTGTTTGTGGCCCCATCGGGTACACAGCTCCAATACCGCTTTTTAATTTTAAACTAAAGGATTTATTATTGTGAATTACTGAAAAGTGTTAAAACAACGTATACCTTCGCTTTTGTTCAATTTTATGTCAAATTCAACCAAGAAAAATCGAGAAAAAGAAAGGAAAAAAAACCTGACAATGCCAGCGCAGGAAACACTGTTGGTTCACTGGGGGTTGTGGGGTGGGTTTTTTTTTTTGGGGGGTTGTTGTTTTTGGTTGGTTCAAGTGACAAGACTGGTGGGTTTTTGAATGTCATCGCTCGATGTCATATTGATGGCTGTTTGTTTGACTGTATCTAATCATCTTTTGTTGTTGTTTTGTTCCATGTTAACAAAACGTGGCTTGCTTTAATCTAAGTCATGAAATTGGGAGAGCATTGAAAGTACAGTAAGTCGTTATTATCATATCCTGTCCATATCTGACATCATAATGTTCTTTTTGTTTTCGTTCTTTTTTTTCTTTTCTTTTTTTTTTTTTTTTTTGGGGGGGTTACTTTCGTTTTGTCTTGATGATGTGAGTGGTCATGTCACGGTACTTTCTCTCGTGCTCGTTTACATGTGATGTGACGTGGTTGTGTTGAAGCTCAAAGCTCAATAAAAACGAAATCATGTAAATACTTGATGAGGCGCGATCCGAGTTTTGGAGTATGGAGTGATTTAATGAAGTTTTTGTCTCTCTGTTTCTGTCTGTGTGTGTGCCTGTCTGTCTCTCTCTGTCCTCTCCGTCTCTCTCTCTCTCTCTCTCTCTCTCTCTCTCTCTCTCTCTCTCTCTCTCTCTCTCTCTCTCTCTCTCTCTCTCTCTCTCTCTCTCTCTCTCTCTCTCTCTCTCTCTCTCTCTCTCTCTCTCTCTCTCTCTCTCTCTCTCTCTCTCTCTCTCTCTCTCTCTCTCTCTCTCTCTCTCTCTCTCTCTCTCTCTCTCTCTCTCTCTCTCTCTGTGTGTGTAAGCTCTCTCTCTGTGTCTCTCTCTGCTCTCTCTCGTCTATGGTCACGCATGTATGCACGCGCGAGTATTAAAAATTATGCATGGGCGTATGCAAGTTTCAACCAATCTTTGTATCATAATATCACCTGCTTTGCTGCCTTTATGTTCAAATCTGTATGTGCAATATCATGCCTTGCCACGTTTGTGTTCTATGTTTGTATATGTATCAAGGACAGTGTGGCGTTGCCTGTCTTTGTGTTGTGTTTGTTTTCAAGTTTGTGTGTGTTTTCTCTCTCTCTGTGCTCTGCGCGTGCGTGCGGGTGTGGGCGTGTATGGTTGCACGCATGTATGCATGCGCGAGTATTCAAAATTATGCATGGGCGTAAGCAAGTTTCAACCAATCTTTGTATCATAACATCACCTGCTTTGCTACCTTTATGTTCAAATCTGTATGTGTTATGCTATGCCTTGCCACGTTTGTGTTCTATGTTGTAAGATTGTTTGTATCAAAGACAGATTGGAATCACTCAGGCGATGCCTAAAATCTTTATCCTTGAAAAGGCTAAAGTCAAAGAGAGTGGCAGATTAGAGGAAGTTACAAGTTTTCTCTTCCACTCTGGGGGAACTCTTTCTTTTACGAAAGCCTCTCTCTCTCTCTCTCTCTCTCTCTCTCTCTCTCTCTCTCTCTCTCTCTCTCTCTCTCTCTCTCTCTCTCTTTCTTTCTATCATGACCTTTTGATGAAATGAAATTACGAACATCATTCTAAGAACACCACCTGTGAGCGTTCTCAAATGTTTAGTATGATCTGTTTTTAGCTTTAGGCAATGGCATTGGAATATTATTTTTTGTGTGCGTATGTCTACAGATGCTAAGGTAGGCAGTGAATGCTAAAAGGGAAAAGCCTGTCCTTGTGTTTTTTAAGGCATGTTCTTCTTCTAGAGACACGAAGGAGGAGGGATTGTTGAACAAGAATAGTAGCTTTTAGAGGCAGAGACACAGTGGGTGCCTCGTGCCTAGTGGACGACCCCGCCCTGTGGGAATACCGGAGGGGGGGGGGGGCTTTCGTAAAAATAGTTCCCCCACCTTCTGGAAGTTCTGTGCTTGTAGCTTCCTCTAATCTGCCACTCTCTTTGATTCTGCCTTTTCCCTTTGCTTTCCATCATCTACCATACTGTATTGGCCCATTCTCCTTCCTGCCTTTTTTCAAAAACAATCTTATAATTGGCTCCTCCGAAATCGGCGGCTGGGAGACCAGTGAAAATTTGAGAAGTAAGAAGGGAACGACAGACAGAAAGATGGATCAACCATTAGTTAGACCAAATAACTATTTCCGGTATTTCCGTATTCCATTTTTTTCATCAGTTACGTCTGTGACCGTTTTTCATTACCCCGCCACTCGGGCAGCCACGCTTCGGCTTCGGGGGATGGAAAGGGTTAAATTGTGTACCACTCTTGAGGGAAATAATGTTATGCATATCTGTATTGTTAAAACTTTCGGGACCTTACCGGTGGTGCATTGCCTTAGGGCATTGCCTCCAGGATCGTTCTCACCACCTGTATATCTACTAATGTCCCATATGTTCCAGACCGGAGAACGTTAATAAGCAGAATTTCGTTCATGAGAAAATAGACGACCCCTCTCCCTCTCTCTCTCACACACACACACACACGCACACACACACGCACGCGCACACGCACGCACGCACGCACACACACACACGCACACGCACGCACGCACACGCACACGCACACGCACACGCACACACACACACACACACACACACACAGTAATCACTTTAACTTTTCCAGCGCCTAGTATGTTCTGTTCTTTGTAACCTTCACTGTCAAATATTTTTTTCAAGAGAACTAAACACGATCAGCTACTTTACTAAATGCTCTAAATAGGAATTGTTCGGAAATATTAAGGGGAGTAATTTCATGGTGTGTAGGTGTTATCTTGCCTAATTCAATCGGTCAAACAGGGGAAGTTACTCTGCCATCAGGTAAATCCCCAGCCCTCGCTTCGTGTGTTTGAGGAGACACACAGCATGCAGAACGCAGTGCGTCATTCTGAAATTGATGTAATATATATTTTTACGTCACAGTTTGCAAGTTCTATCACTTTGTAGCAGCTGGTCACCCCTTATTTTTCGACACAATGTTTGCAAGTCGCTGACTCGCATCCTGCGGTTTCAAGCTTCGACGCCATTGTTGCATTGTCGCTATGGTATTTGACCGAGTAATGGAGGTAAACAACTCTAATTTTCACGAAGTGCTCTCCCCTAGTTTTTTTGTGGAGGCTGGAGGAAATCTTGTTGAAAGTGTTTCTTAAAAAAGGGCAGGAGAATGGACCGGCAAGGCAGAAAAACTGAAGATGCCAGTTAGCAAAGGGGAAAGGAGTCAAAGAGAGTGACAGATTAGAGAAAGTTACAAGCGCAGAACTTCCAGAAGGTGGGGGAACTATTTATACAAAAAAAAACCCGGTATCCCCACGGGAGGGAGGGCAATGCACTGATATAAGCTCTCAAAATAGGCACCCGCGTGGAAGATGTTTACTGGCGCATATCTGCAACGCTGGCAATGACGTATAATTCATAGTCGACGTCATGGCGCACATATGCGTCCGGGGCAGTAGAAGTTTGCGAAATATGGGCGAAGTCACCCTAAACCTTTTTTTCTTTTTTTTGCACGTGCTTTTCGGTGTGAAAAGCAAACAACATGTCAGGGTGTTTACGTGGGGGGGTTTTGTTTTGTTTTGTTGCCATATTCCACTTTTTGACCCCAAAAAATCGAGCAAAAATATACACGAGTTATCTCCCATAAAGAAACAAATACAGCCTATCTCCCCTAAAGTTAGTTAAGTGGACTTTTCTACCATTTACATTTGTGTTAAAATGGACTAGTCTTACATGCAGCTCATGATCACAATTTGGTGAGACTTTCTTTGTTCGTAGGTTGGCCCCACACTTTTTGTACGTAGCTAGTGTCGCATGAAAATAGGTAGCTCGTAAAAATAAGTAGCTCGCTACTATGAGAGTCTGTATTTGCGACAACCACAAATTTCACTTTTTCTGTACTTTAACCATTTAACTAACCCTAACCCTAACCCTAACCCTATCCCTAACCCTAGAAAAAAGTGAAATTTGTGGTTCATGCTCAATGTCGCAAATACACACTGTCATAGGTAGCGAGCTACTTATTTTTACGAGCTACCTATTTTCATGCGACAGCTAGTTATTTTTTCTAAGTTGGTGCATGTACAGGCTGATGCTGTTTTTCTTCGAAGTTGGGCATTCAGTTTAGTTTTGAGTTGTGCGTAGCTGACAAAAAGAACTCAAACAGAAGATTGTTACGTTAGAATAATCAGATGTGCACTGGGCAAGGCCGAGACTGGCCGCAGCGAAAACAACATTATTTTAAGAGTCAACCCCACGTCCACTAAAATCGCATGACTGCGATTCGATCACGTGGTCTCCAAGAACAATATGTAATTCGCGCTCTTCGAGATCACGTGATCGAATCGTGTCGTACGATTTTAGCTGACGTGTGGCTGGACCTTAAAAGACACACTGACGCACCACGATTAAGTCCTTTGGGGTTTTTTTTTTGGGGGTAGCCCCCAAGTTCAAATGGAGGCTGCTCTTTAAAATGATGTTTCGTTTTGAAGTTGGGGGCAACTTGTATGGGAGTCAAACCTGGTCAAAACAAGATTTCATACTAGCTATAAGAGGGAAAACACGTAAAACCCGTGATTTTGACACGTGATCTGGTGGGTCTTTAAACTACGTATCAATATCAATGTCTTGGGAAACGGACTGTAACAATCATAACCTTGATCCTCTTTTTCTTCATCTTCTTCCTTACTATCTTCTCCGGGCCCTGGAGGTTGCGCTTTGGTTGTTTTTGTTGGTTGGTTGGTTGGTCGGTTGGTTGGTTGGTTGGTTGGTTGGTTGGCTGGTCGGTTGGTTGGTTGGTTGGTTGGTTGGTTGGTTGGTTGGTTGGTTGGTTGGTTGGTTGGTTGGTCGGTTGGTTGGTTGGTCGGTTGGTTGGTTGGTTGGTTGGTTGGTTGGTTGGTTGGTTGGCTGGTTGGTTGGCTGGTTGGTTGGTTGGTTGGTTGGTTGGCTGGTTGGTTGGTTGGCTGGTTGGTTGGTTGGCTGGTTGGTTTTCCTTTGGCAAGGGTTAGAAAGAGGAGCATGTGCACGCGAAAGAGAATGCCTTAAAAAATGAAGCACTTTCTGATGATTTTTCTGCTAATATGGCCACTGCAAAGAACACTTTTTGCAAGAGTGAATGCCCTTGGTGGGTGGGGGAAGATGGTTGAGTGAGTACTGACCAAACAAGGGATAAAACTCTCGCCAATAAACCTATTTGATGCCACTGAATGGCTGCCATTTGCAAGAGTTAATGCCCTTTTGCATACTGATCAACAAGGGCTTAACTCTTGCCGTCAAGGGCGTTAACAACCCTAGTTGCAGTGGACAATACAGAGCACAATGCTTTGGGACCTACTTGTCACGCACAGACACACATAATAATCTGTACTGGATTTTGTGTGTGCATGATTTTTTTTTTATACGTGATTCTTTGTGTGCGTGTGGAGGGGGGGGGGAGAGGGGCTAATATTTTTGTCACAACAAGCTCATTATACCGCATGTTAATGAAATATTATAGGCTTATGTCCGAGGTGCAAATTGTTAATAATTTTTTTCTCAGATCAGTGCAATTATTTTGTGTATATCATTTGATTGTTACGCTCAATCTTTCTTAGCTGACGTTCAGATTATTTTTAAAAATAATTGTTTTAATTTCACTGACTTTGCTGTTTTCATGGAAGCTCCCATAACAGATTTTTGACAGAATATTCTGTTGCTTTGTATTATATAGAAATCATTTTACTGTGTCCGATCGCCTGAGATGTATGAGGAGATGAATTGTGTATGTTTTACGTTGGAAGATTTTAATGATACGATTTAATGTCGTTGCGTTCAGAGGATTTTGGTTCGTTTTGACCGCATTAGATTTCATTGTATTATTTTGTTTTGTTTTTGTTTTTCGAGGTTGTTGGGTTTTTTTTGTGTGGGTGTTTAATTTGTTGTGTGTAAAAGTTGGTTTATATTTTATTGAAGCATACAACGTGGGGCACACAATATGTGTGTGTCTAAGGCAAGTGCATTGTTAGTTTTACCGTTGTACCGTTCAAAATGTCGAAGAAATGCTTTTGGGTGAAACAAAATGGTATGTTAATGGGGAGACATTTTGGGATACAGTCTTTAATTGATCCTGTTATAGTATTGTTTTGTGTTCTGTTTCTGAGCAGATCTGCCTCCACTTGATGTCCCACTTGATGTCCCACTTGATGTCCTTTCCTGTTTGTCCCTAAAATCCCTACCCCCGTCCTCAATGTATCTACTCATTTTCTTCCACCCCTACATTTATGCATTCGTCTGTGTTCAGTTTTGAAGCAGACGTACCTTTTCCCGCCACCCTTTCCAAGTTGTTCAGAGGATTAATTTTCGTCTGCCCATGTACCCCTTCATTAACTTTACTCTTTTACTTCTTCTTCTTCTTCTTCTTCTTCTTCTTCTTCTTCTTCTTCTTCTTCTTCTTCTTCTTCTTCTTCTTCTTCTTCTTCTTCTTCTGCGTTCCCAGGCCATAAGGCCACAATGGGTACGCATGTGTCCGTTTTCCAGTTTTTACTGGTCTCCTCGCTACGTTCAGCCGACCCATTCCGATTTCGGAGGAGCTCAAAGGAGAAACCGATATGGAATATTTGTTGTTGTTTTTTAAGAAGAAAAAAAGGGCAGGAGAATGGGCCAAAAGTCAGAAAGATAGTAGATGACACAAAAGCAAGGAAAAAGGCAGAGTCAAAGAGAGAGACAGATTAGAGGAAGTTGCAAGCACAGAACTTCCAGAAGGTGGGGAAAATATTTGTACGGAAGACCCTCCCACCCCCCACCCCCCAGTATCCCCACGGGGGGGGGGGGGGGGGGGGGTTCTTACCACTAAAAATTTGATGAATTCTTGTAAATAATGTTGGAAGATCGCACTCCATTTTCAGAAAAACACAACCAAGCAATCGTGCGAACGCTTGTTTCGTAAATATTTGTTTTGAGCTGGCAGATAGGAGGCAAATTATATATTGATTATCCCGTCTTCTGGGCAGGCAATTTTAATTTATCTGAAGTTGTGGGTTTAAATGTCTTTATTTTCACCTTTTTTCAGACTTTTTTCTTCCTAATTGGTGGTGGTGGTGTTTTGGTTTAAACAAATTTATTCATAAACAATCACATATCAAAGCAGCATCAGAATAAGGATCACAGAGCACAACAAGCTTAAAGCTTATACTAGGTGCTCAAAACGTTTTAAGTGCACAGTATTGGCTGCAACTAGTGAAATTAGTACACTGGGTAAATGGTGAAAGAAAGGGACAAGAAACAGAAGCATAACAACGTGGGAATACTAAGTAAAGGAGAATAAACAAATTCATAGACATATTCATGAACAACCAGTCAAACAAATAGATACAGAAGAAGAAGAAGGGGGGGGGGGGGAGTACAAATTATGATAATTATGACAAGTATGACAAGTACGACAAGTAGGGGCAAGATTATGTTAGTTAATTAGATACCAAATACATCATGTTTCAGCATCAAGACAAGCAGACCATTGCGAAAGCATTTCATTTCAACCAGGGCAACATGGTGGTGTTTTGGGGTTGTTTGGGTTTTTTGTCGTGTGTTTAAGGTCATAATGGAGAAAGGGTGATATAAGGTGGAAACGGGAAAAGGATTAAACACACACTGACCAGCAAGATTAACTCCCTTGTTGTTGTTGTTTTTTCTGTGTAGGTGTGACCCACATACAAGTTCCCCCATACACGATCGAGGCTGCTCTTTAAAGTGATGTCTCGTTTTCAAGTATGGGGGAATATGTATGGGAGTCACACCTGGTCAAAATAACATTTCTTACCAGCGAGAGAGGGAAACGCATGAAACCCGTGAATTTCACTCATGTAATCTGGTGGGTCTTTAATTAAAGTTCTGCTGCATTTTATTTTATTTTAGGAAGAAATATGTGCTATGCATGCGTATGGATTTATTTTTCTTAACAAAGGCCTACCAACGACAGGCTGTGACTATAATTATCTATTTCGTGTATGTTTCTGATATAACCGATATTTTTTGACATTTTTTATTTTATTTTGTCTCTAAGTCATAAGTTTCTTCACATGGAAGTCATAAGTCATAAGTTTCTTTATTGTCCATTGGCATTGTACAACGCACGTGGAAGACAAGTTTCCGTGTGCGTTGTACAATGCCAACGGGCAATACAGAAACTTATGACTTATGACTTAGAGAAGAAGAAAAAAATAGCCACGTGATTCTCAGGGTTTTTTGGCCCCGTATACCAGCATTATTATTAGGGGAAGACGGGGTAAAAAGCGCATGGGCGGGTAAGAAGCCCACCCCAATTATCTCATGAAATAAAGAAAATTTCAGTCAAATTTGCCCATGAGACGAATGCTAGACATTAACGCTCGTCTCATGGGCGAAATGAGACTGAAATTTGCTTCATTTCATGAGATAATTGGGGTGGGCTTCTTACCCGCCCATGCGCTTTTTACCCCGTCTTCCCCTACTCTGTCACATCCCCTTTTTCCCCATTCTCTCTTTTTTTTTAAAGAATGGGAAAAAACCCAAAACATTAAGGCACGCTACAAGTCAGTCCTACAGTCTCTTATCGGTTGCGTGCATTCGTTTTTGTTTTCCGTTGTTGCTTACGTTCAAGATACACTTGTGGCGGTGCCATAGCTGATGAGGTTTAACCGAGGCGTGGTCACCGCTACAGCTATCTGTATTAATTTTTTTTTAATCGGGACTTTACTGGTTTCGTACTGCCTCCGGGCATTGCCTCCAGTATTGTTCCCACCATATTTGTATTTACAAATGTCCCATATGTGTCTGATTCAGACCAAGAGGACGTCAAACTCCATTTTCGCCCGTTGTTGCATAAAATACCTCACCCATGAAATAAATACCCTTTCCTGATTTAAACAAGATTTATTCAAATGAAACACATAGAGCAGCACATAATTTAAATGAGTAGAGCACAACAAGCTTAGAGCTTATACAAGGCACTCCAACATTTTTTTAATTGCATAGCATTGGCTGGCACAAGCCACAAGCATGGAAATAAACAGCACAACATCAATATTAGTGTAGGGGAAGACGGGGTAAAAAGCGCATTGGCGGGTAAGAAGCTCACCCCAATTATCTCATGAAATGGGAAAAATTTCAGTCTCATTTTGCCCATGAGACGAGCGTTAATGTCTAGCATTCGTCTCATGGGCAAATTTGACTGAAATTTTCTGGTTATTTCATGAGATAATTGGGGGGGCTTCTTACCCGCCCATGCATGGTTTTTACCCCGTCTTCCCCTACAATGGGAAGAAAAACAAATAAAACAATAATACCCTTTCCTCATTCGAATTGTTTGCTGTTTGGGAAAGATTCGCGTCCTGTGGCATGGGTTTTTTTGGTGAGCATGGGTGGTTGTTTATATCGTCCCTCATTTTGAAAAATACAAAACTTAAGTGGCATGGCTTTGTACATCGATGTCTCGGCAAAGATGTAGATTTACACCCTCCCGCTCTATTTCTTGGTTATTTCCGTGTAGATTGAGCATTTTAATCTCAATTATTTAAAATAATAGTTGACTTATTTCTCACATGAAATAATAGTGGTTCTAGCGCGCATGCGAAGGGTATTTATTTCACGGGAGGTACTTATTTCTCATGACACCGTTATTGGAGAAGGTGGTTTTCAAATGTCAGCAAAAATTTTGTTTTCGGTGCGAACTCTTTACACAAATATTCTCTGCCTGTTTTTAGGACCGGCTTTACTTACTGCCCAAAACTGCGTACATTGTGTGTGTTGGGGAGGAGGGGGGGGGGGGGGGGGGACAGTGCATAATTGTTGGTGAAAATAATTTTGGGGTGAAGCACAAAATGGTTGTCAAACAGTCACTGGCTAGTATCAAAGTGTATGACTGGTTGCTAAATATTTGAATATTTTGTTGTGTGTTGGTGTGTTTTTTTTGTTGTTGGGTGTGTGTGTGTGTGTGTGTGTGTGTGTGTGTGTGTGTGTGTGTGTGTGTGTGTGTGTGGTGTGGTGGGGGGGGGGGGGCGTGGGGTGCGTGCGTGCGTGCGTGCGTGCGTGATGTGGTTCTAAGCGTTTCTGCAGCGTTTGTACTACTACTCAACCGTATAAATCACCATAAGTCAAACAGTCTGGGTTTTACTAGCTCGCGACTTAATCTTGATTACTCTCTAACATCGGGGCTCTCCTGGTATTTGCAGTACCCCCAGGATCGTCCCACTATCTTTATAATACAGTTGCAAATGTTCCACATGGGCATGTTCCAGGTCGGAGGACGTTAAGCGGACTTTCATTCATTCTTTCTGTGTTTGTTTCTTCTTCTTTTTTCGCTTAACGCCTTTTTATACTTTGTTGTGTTCTGAAATGTTTGGTTAGATATTGTAATAAAAACCTGAAGGGTGTCAGTTTGTGAATGCTATTTCCATTACTATATATCTTTAACCCTTTCACCGCCAGCCATATTTCAGCCATAAATGTCCATTACATTTACCTGGGTAGAGAACAAAATCCATCTGCGGTATTGGGGATTCTTCTGTGACATATAAAATAAGGTCTACCCTTACTTCCCCAAAACTAAGACAATAGGATCTTTGAATTTGATGCCTTTTAGTGACATAGGTGTTAAATCAATGTGGTGCTAAAATGCGACTTTGGTGGTGAAAGGGTTCATCTCTTTTTTTAACATTCATGCGGTTTTGTGTTCTATTGTTTGTATGGTTTAGTTCATTGATTTTACTGTTAAAGAGTTAACTTACATATTTGTTTTGAAAGTATATCTGCATATTCTATTTCATAGCACATATAGACTACGGGGGTTTTTTTAAATGTAAAAGGTGCAAGAACACTAACTGACTGACTGTTGCTCTTCTAACGTCTGCTCGATGTTTGTATTAAGTATTAGGTATTAGGTACTTTATAGTCACAGAGGTGTCTCTGTGAAATTCGGGTTGCTCCCACCAGGAGAGCGCGTCGCAGCCAGAGGCGCGCCACCCAATTTTTTTGTTTTTTGTTTTTTGTTTTTTTGCATGCGATTTTTGTCACTGATGAGGGGGGGGGGGGTAAATTTTTTACCAAATGACAACTTTTTCGTTGCCACTGGGTTTAACGTATGCTAAGTGCATGGGCACACGGGACCTCGGTTTATCGTCTCATCCGAAAGACTCCACGTTCAGACCGTTAAGGCCTAGTGCAGAATGAGAGGAAAAAATCCCCTGTACCCAGGTTCGAACTCGGGTTTACTTGACACGAAGCGAACGCGCTACCACTGTGCCACTCTACACCACTGTGTTTGTGTTTGCTTGCGGGTTTTTTGGTGGGTATTTTTTAATTTGTTTGAATATTTTCCTTTTCTGAACACAAGAGTTTGTGATGTACCTGTTTTTCTGGGTGTTTTTGTGTGTTTTGGGTTGTTGTTTTTTTGGTTTGGTTTCCTGATAAATTCGCATAGTACCTTTGGTTTATGCAGTTTCATGTTAATGGTTGGATGTTTTTTTTAATTCGTCTCCTTTGGTTTAAGAAAATATTTATTCTCCTTCTTTACTGCTCCATTCCCTCTAACCCCGACAGAGGATGAAGTACTCAATCTGCAGTAAGTAAAAGCGAGACTGAAAAATGGGAAGAACCGAGAAATGGAGCGGAGGGGGGGGGCGCATCTTTACTTTTACCGTGCCTGCGCCATATAGAGAGCGTAGTTTTGACTCAAACGTATTTTTTCTTTCCTACTTATATTGAGCCTGCTATGCATTCGCTTGTCTAAATGAACAATTTCTTTATTTCTTCGTTTGCGACTTGCTAACGTGCGTAGGTTTGTTAAATCTGATGTTCCAAGAGGTCCAATGTCAGAGTTACACAACCCACCATTGTTATCGAACGTGTATAAATGAATGCTCTATTTTTTTGGGACAATTTCGTTCTTAAGTTGGCTCTCAATGTGGAGATGGTTTTTCCTGATTCTTTTTGTTTGGTATGTGGGGTTTTTTGTCATTGCTGCATTAATATAAACATTGTCTGATCTCTCTGGAGCAATGTCTACTAATATCAGAGATGACATGTTCACACATACGCGCGCGCACGCACGCACGCACGCACGCACATCTTTTTTTGAATGTATGTGTACGGTATGTTGCAGTAAATAACCAACAGTAAACCAAGTACATCTAAACTGTCTAGAACTAAGCAGAATCCTGCTCTGACACTGAACCGGTCCCTCATTAATGATTTGGTTACCCATGGTATAATTTGTGTGCATAGTTGAATGGCCAAAATGGTAGTTTTGTGTTGGGATTTTTTTCCCTTCTTTTGAAAGTGTCTCAAGTCAAACGTATATTAGTCCTTTAAATGATGCTGGTCTTGATTGGTGTTGTTGTTGTTGTTGTTGTTGTTGTTGTTGTTGTTGTTGTTGTTGTTGTTGTTGTTGTTGTTGTTGTTATATATCTTTGTATAGCCAAAATGGTAGTTTTGTGTTGGGATTTTTTCCCCCTTCTTTTGAAAGTGTCTCAAGTCAAACGTATATTAGTCCTTTAAATGATGCTGGTCTTGATTGGTGTTGTTGTTGTTGTTGTTGTTATATATCTTTGTATAGCCAAAAGGGAAGTTTTGGGGGTTGTTTTTTTATTATTCTTTTTCTTCTTTTGAAGGTGTCAACTAACATTTATTTTAATTAAGGCGTTACATATGCAGCAGCATCACATGTAATCTCTGAGTCGTATTAGGCCAAAATGATTAGCTGAAAGATAGATAATGTCAATAGTTGTTGGTTTTGTATATAACTCTCTTTGATTTTAGTTTTGATTTTGTTGGGTGTTTTTACTCTTTACTAAGCCAATCATAATACAACACAACGATCATAGAATACTAACAGTCTTTACTAAGCCAATCATAATACAACACAACGATCATAGAATACTAACACTCTTTACTAAGCCAATCATAATACAACACAACGATCATAGAATACTAACAGTCTTTACTAAGCCAATCATAATACAACACAACGATCATCGAATACTAACACTCTTTACTAAGCCAATCATAATACAACACAACGATCATAGAATACTAACACTCTTTACTAAGCCAATCATAATACAACACAACGATCATAGAATACTAACACTCTTTACTAAGCCAATCATAATAGAACACAACGATCATAGAATACTAACACACTTTACTAAGCCAATCATAATACAACACAACGATCATAGAATACTAACACACTTTACTAAGCCAATCATAATACAACACAACGATCATAGAATACTAACACACTTTACTAAGCCAATCATAACAGAACACAACGATCATAGAATACTAACACACTTTACTAAGCCAATCATAATACAACACAACGATCATAGAATACTAACAGTCTTTACTAAGCCAATCATAATACAACACAACGATCATAGAATACTAACACTCTTTACTAAGCCAATCATAATACAACACAACGATCATAGAATACTAACACTCTTTACTAAGCCAATCATAATACAACACAACGATCATAGAATACTAACACTCTTTACTAAGCCAATCATAATACAACACAACGATCATAGAATACTAACACTCTTTACTAAACCAATCATAATACAACACAACGATCATAGAATACTAACACTCTTTACTAAACCAATCATAATACAACACAACGATCATCGAATACTAACACTCTTTACTAAGCCAATCATAATACAACACAACGATCATAGAATACTAACACTCTTTACTAAGCCAATCATAATACAACACAACGATCATAGAATACTAACACACTTTACTAAACCAATCATAATAGAACACAACGATCATAGAATACTAACACACTTTACTAAGCCAATCATAGATAACAACACAACGATCATAGAATACTAACACTCTTTACTAAGCCAATCATAATACAACACAACGATCATAGAATACTAACACTCTTTACTAAAGATACCAATCATAATACAACACAACGATCATAGAATACTAACACACTTTACTAAACCAATCATAATACAACACAACGATCATAGAATACTAACACTCTTTACTAAGCCAATCATAATACAACACAACGATCATAGAATACTAACACTCTTTACTAAGCCAATCATAATACAACACAACGATCATAGAATACTAACACTCTTTACTAAACCAATCATAATACAACACAACGATCATAGAATACTAACACTCTTTACTAAACCAATCATAATACAACACAACGATCATAGAATACTAACACACTTTACTAAACCAATCATAATACAACACAACGATCATAGAATACTAACACTCTTTACTAAGCCAATCATAATACAACACACAACGATCATCGAATACTAACACTCTTTACTAAGCCAATCATAATACAACACAACGATCATAGAATACTAACACTCTTTACTAAACCAATCATAATACAACACAACGATCATAGAATACTAACACTCTTTACTAAGCCAATCATAATACAACACAACGATCATAGAATACTAACACTCTTTACTAAACCAATCATAATACAACACAACGATCATAGAATACTAACACTCTTTACTAAACCAATCATAATACAACACAACGATCATAGAATACTAACAGTCTTTACTAAACCAATCATAACAGAACATTACATTATGCAGCAGCATCACATGTTAATCTCTGAGTCGTATTAGTCTTAAAATGATTAGCTCAAAGATAGGTCATGTCAAAAGTTGTTGTTTTTGTATTATAACTCTCTCTCTCTCTCTCTCTCTCTCTCTCTCTCTCTCTCTCTCTCTCTCTCTCTCTCTCTCTCTCTCTCTCTCTCTCTCTCTCTCTCTCTCTCTCTCTCTCTCTGAAAATTAATATTGAACGAAATCAAACAAACAAACCGTGCAGAATGTTTACGGTTTTTGCTTTTTTAGTATTAATCGAGTTAGGGGAAGACGGGGTAAAAAGCGCATGGGCGGGTAAGAAGCCCACCCCAATTATCTCATGAAATGAAGCAAATTTCAGTCTCATTTTGCCCATGAGACGAGCGTTAATGTCTAGCATTCGTCTCGTGGGCAAATTTGACTGACATTTTCTTTATTTCATGAGATAATTGGGGTGGGCTTCTTACCCGCCCATGCGCTTTTTACCCCGTCTTCCCCTACGGTGTTTTATCTTTAAGTTTGCATTTTGGTTGAAGGTGTCTGAAAAATGCATTACGAAGATTTTGTAAGGTTTCTCCCTTTATGTGATATGTTTTTATGATTTGTGTGTGGGGGGGGGGGTTTGGTAGTTCTTGATGGGATTATTACTCGCCATTTTTAGAAAGAGGTTGAAGGAGAGAAAGAGAAAAGAACGTAGGGTGGGTAGCAAAAGATGGGAAAAGAATGAACTTTTCCTGCTCAGCATATTTTTTCTTTTTCCAAAGCATCTTTGCACAGACGTGTTAAGGCGTACACGTGCGCGCGCACACACGCGCACACACACACGCACACACGCACACACGCGCACACGCACACGCACGCACACGCACGCACACACACACACACACACACACACACACACACACACACACACACAAGCACGCACGCACGCACACGCACGCACGCACACACACACACACACACACATGCGCGCAAGCGCACACATGCACATACATTCCTATATACATGCGTACATGCGCATGCACACACGCATACACGTAGGTAAATATTTGTTGAATCGAAAATCAAATTGAATGTAATAACTAACACATTATGAGAAAATTAATTTTAAAAAAACCACTCTGTTTCTGCCAATGTTGTAAAATAATTCTTTTTTTTCCTTTTGTTTTTAAAAAATCTGAATGTCGTCAATGAGAGTGTTTTTATATAATTAAAAAAAATATTTTTCACTTTACATTTTCCAAAGAGTGCACATATTTCAGGTTTATCTTATTTTACTTTGTTTTTAATTAAACTCGTTTACAGCTTAGAAGTGTTTAAATCTTCACTTCAGTCAGACGTTATCCCTCCCTACGGTGCTTCTACCGTACGCACGACCCTTTTTTTCTTCTCTCTCTCTCTTTCTCCCTTCATGTTAACCCTTTCACCGCCAGCCATATTTCAGCCAAAAATGTCCATTGAAATTACCTGGGTAGAGAACAAAATCCATCTTCAGTATTGGGGGATTCTTCTGTGACATATATATAAAATTAGGTCCATCCTGACTTCCCCAAAGAAGACAATAGGGTCGTTGGATAATGGACCCCAATTTGATGCCTTTTAGTGACATAGGTGTTTAATAACTGTGGTGCTAAAATGCGACTTTGGCGGTGAAAGGGTTAATGCGTTTTTATCACAAAACACATGGGCCTTTTCTTAAAGATTTATTTTCCAGAGTTTTCGTTGTATCTAAGATATGTGATCATTTTTGCCCCCCCCCCCCCCCCGCCCCCCCCCCCCCCCCCCACCCCCCCCCCCCCCCCCTTTTTTTTTTTTGGTCCATTAAAATGTGAGTCGATGTGCGTTGTTGTTGGGTTCTTATTATCATTATACGTATTTGATGGTTCCGCAAGAAAAGTCTTTTTCTGCGAACGTTGCTGACTTTACAACAATCCAGAAATATAAAGGTCCATAATTATTCTTAGGATCCATTTTCAAATTATTTTTTTTCAATTCTTATCTGAGGTTTAACCCTTCCCGCGCTTCGGAGATCACGTGATCGAATCGTATCGTACAGTCGTACGATTTTAGCAGACGTGTGGCTGGCCCTTAAAGACCCCCCACGTCACGTGCCACATTCCCTCTTATGCTAGGAAGATTTCTTAAGATTTCTTACCAGCCATAAGAGGAAAAACACGTGAAAGCCGTGATTTTGACACATGACGTGGTGGGTCTTTCAGCCTTCTATCAACCATATCGCCTTATCTAGTCCACTCGTGGAAAGGACAGAGGATTTCATGGCAGGAAATCTGACCGTGGCTCTTTTATGTCCAAACTACCAATATTTGGTCTGCTTTATGTGTTCTGTTTATGTGTTTGGCGTGTCCTGAAATGTATTGTGCTTCACGTGTGTTGCCTACCCCTCCTACCCCCCCCCCTCTCTCTCTCTCTCTCTCTCTCTCCCTCTCTCTCTCTCTCTATCTGTATTGAGGTTACCTCTCTCTCTCTCTCTCTCTCTCTCTCCCTCTCTCCCTCTCTCCCTCTCTCTCCCTCTCTCTCTCTGCCTGTCTGCCTCTGTCTCTCTCTCTCTCTCTCTCTCTCTCTCTCTCTCTCTCTCTCTCTCTCTCTCTCTCTCTCTCTCTCTCTCTCTCTCTCTCTCTCTCTCTCTCCTCATAGACTGATGTTACCTCTTCCCAAATTAGATTTATTCAAATCTAGCTTACAATATGCAGGAGGTCTCCTTTGGAACGGCATTTCTTCCCAATTTAACGTTCATGTTTGTTTAAACACATTCAAAAAAAGATATCATCAAATACTCATGAAGGAATACTCTAGCTCATAATATCCAAGAATGTCTACTTAATATCCTTTTTTAAATATCTCATTTGTTATAATACATGCTTATGTGTTAAGTCTTCTTTTATGTACATTGTATTTACTATGCATTATTTTTCCTGCATATATTGCTTCATTTCTTCCATTTTATTCTGTTCTTTTATTTTGACCTCCCTCTCTCTGTAACTGTCTGTCTGTCTGTCTGTCTGTCCTTGTCTCAGTCTCGTTAATTGATGTAATTTATTTTATTTATATGCCTTGCACGGTGCGTCCGTTTGCGACCTTGATTGAAGGTTGAGGTTTTTTCTTGTATTTTGCGATGTCTTTTTTGTCTATTTGTATTTTTTAAATTTATTTTCTTTTGGTTCTGAGGGCCGGATGAAAAAAAGCCGATTATTGTGCTTATTCCGCTTTTCCTCAATAAAAAAACATTCGTTCGTTCGTTCGTTCGTTCGTTCTCTCTCTCTCTCTCTCTCTCTCTCTCTCTCTCTCTCTCTCTCTCTCTCTCTCTCTCTCTCTCTCCTCTCTCTCTCTCTCTGCTGTCTGCCTGTCTGCCTCTGTCTGTCTCTCTCTCTCTCTCTCTCTCTCTCTGTCTCTCTCTCTCTCTCTCTCTCTCTCTCTCTCTCTCTCTCTCTGTACATAATTATGTCTATGTGAACTCCATTTGTAAGGGCTTGTGGCCTAACAAATTAAATAATTTCAGGCTGACTTCAGAACCTTTCTCTATCGAGATTCTCTGTCTCTCTCTGTCAAACATGACCGTCTTGTACACACGTCGGCTTACTTATTGAAATGACCCAAAACATTATTTTTTCAGTTTCTGGTCGTTGAAAACTTTTTTTCTAAATATTTGTCACGTGGGTACAAATGTTGCTTTTTCTTTCTTTTTTTCATTTTTGCTTAATAATATAGACACAACATTTGCAGTCATGACTGGCAGGTTTCTACATAATTAAGTTTTTGTCGTTTTGTCCAACTGATTTTCTCATTAGAGTAAAGACCATACCCGTGGGGATACCGGGGGGGTCTTTCGTACAAATAGTTCCCCCACCTTCTGGAAGTTATGTGCTTGTAACTTTCTCTAATGTGTCACTCTCTTTGACTCTGCCTTTTCCCTTTGCTTTCTATCATCTACCATCTTTCTGACTTATTGGCCCATTCTCCTGCTTTTTTTTCTCCAAAACATCTTTCAAATATTTTCTCCTTTGAGCTCCTCCGAAATCAGAATGTGTTGGCTGTACGCAGCGGGGAGACCAGTGAAAACTGAAAACCGAACACATACGTACCTTACCCATTATGGCCATATGGCCTGGGAACGCAGAAGAAGAAGAAGAAGCCACACTGCATACGATTCGATTCACTACGATCCGATTTTGACATTTGTGAAACATGGTTGACGTGAAATTCTACTGTCTAAATAAATCTGATAAAAAAAATCCTACTAGTTAGTATGCTCACAATATTTGTAGTCTCCCGTACATGAATCTGGTGAAATATGTCTTTTTTTTTGTATCGGACATTGTGTTTGATTCGTGTATCGTATATTGAAAGAAAATAGTAACGTTATTTTTAGACGGAAGTATTTCACATGAATAATGACTCAAAAACATCGTCACAATCGCATCGTATTGGGGTCAAATCGTATGCAAACACGACATTGAAGTCCAATTGAAAAAAATCCGTTAACAACAAAAATGGTGTGCTCAGTAAGGTCCAAAAAATGGTAAAACATAATAAAATTCAATTAAATTCACAAACCTTGTATCTCGATGTTGGCAATTTTCAACACAAAAAACTTTTAAAAATTAACCGCGTTTACCACAATTTATCAACTATGGTGAATAATTATGTTGTTCGAGACATTGCAAGTTTAGTCCTGAATTTTGATAACGTTACTTTTTAATGTTTTTAAATATATGAAAAAATTATGAAGATACGAGATTTTTGTCCTTGAGTATCATCCGAATTTGGGACTTAAGAGTTTTTCTTCTATTTACATAACCTCATTTTTACCCCAGATAGAAAGTCGCTAGAGATACGAGCTTTTGGTGGAATGTGGCGGGGGAAATGAGAGAGCTGACTATGTATCTAACTCAATCCCCCACCCCCACACCCACACACAAAATCGAGATATTGAGGTTTGAGAATTTCAGCGATGATATTAATGTCAGTTTCATAATTTCAGTCTGATTTTGCCCATGAAACGAGCGTTAATGTCTAGCATTCGTCTCATGGGCAAATTTGACTGACATTTTCTTTATTTCATGAGATAATTGGGGTGGGCTTCTTACCCGCCCATGCGCTTTTTACCCCGTCTTCCCCTATGTCATGGTGTTCTGGGTGCCAACTATGTTGATGATGAAACTCTGTGCTTTGCAATGTCGCTTTCTTCGGTGTACTGGGTGGTATTGTGTAAACTATTCGTGTTGTATGTGGTCATGCAAACGAAGGCAAATAAAAACGATGATGTAGAACTTGAACAATTCGAGTTTTGAGGCTGAAGTTCGGACCCAGTTTTTTTGTCTGCCGGTGTGCGTCTCTCTCTCTCTCTCTCTCTCTCTCTCTCTCTCTCTCTCTCTCTCTCTCTCTCTCTCTCTCTCTCTCTCTCTCTCTCTTCTCTCTCTCTCTCTCTCTCTCTCTCTCTCTCTCTCTCTCTCTCTCTCTCTCTCTCTCTCTCTCTCTCTCTCTCTCTCTCTCTCTCTCTCTCTCTCTCTCTCTCTCTCTCTCTCTCTCTGGCCTACAAATGTCAGGGTTCATTGTTCAAGTGTTCTCTCTCTCATGCATACTCACAGAAACACACGCACAAAAATGCGTGCGCACATGTACACAATACAGAATTAATTCATGTACACGCGCTGGCGCGCGCGCACGCACACGCACACACGCACACACACACGCACGCACACGCGCACACACACACGCACACGCACACGCACACGCACACACACACACACACACACACACACACACACACACATTTCATTTCATTCTGTGCAAAATAATGTGTTCATAATAGGGACCATCTACTAATTGTCAACACCGTGACCAGTAATCTAAATAACCGACCATCTACGGTAAGACGGGGTAAAAAGCGCATGGGCGGGTAAGAAGCCCACCCCAATTATCTCACGAAATAAAGAAAATTTCAGTCAAATTTGCCCATGAGACGAATGCTAGACATTAACGCTCGTCTCATAGGCAAAATGAGACTGAAATTTGCTTCATTTCATGAGATAATTGGGGTGGGCTTCTTACCCGCCCATGCGCTTTTTACCCCGTCTTCCCCTACATTCGCCTGCCAATTTCTATGCGTGAGTGACCTGGGTTCAAATCCAGGCCTTGCCCTTTCTTTCTAGTTCGACAGGGAAGTCGAACATCAAGCTAAAATTTGAATGAATGGGTTTATCATGATACCTTAAAGACACACTGACGCACCACGATTAAGTCCCTTGTTTTTTATAGGTAGCTGTGACCCACATACAAATGTCCCCAACTTCAAATTGAGGCTGCTCTTTAAAATGATGTTTCGGTTTGAATTGGGGGGGCATTTGTATGGGAGTGAGACCTGGTCAAAACAAGATTTCTTACCAGCTATAAGAGGGAAAACGCGTGAAACCCGTGATTTTTACACGTGATCTGGTGGGTCTTTTGTTTTTACCAGGTTTGACTCCCATACAAAATGCCTCCAAATTCAAAGCGAAACATCATTTTAAAGAGCAGCCTCAATTTGAAGTTGGGGACATTTGTATGTGGGTCACAGCTACCCAGAAAAAAACAAGGGACGGTGCGTCAGTGTGTCTTTAAACACACCGATAGACACCTGTAATGTAAGGGAAATAAATCCAGTAACTCTGTTAGCATTGACAATAGTTATATCCCCACCTCTCCTCTCTCTCTTAAAAAATAAAAATTCGCTTTATGGCCCTTTACTCAAAATGGCTTTTTCACTGGTTGACATCAGCCTGTAGTATGGGCCAACAGCAAATGAGAGCTGTACAATCATATACTCTACTAAATATACTTGTGGCGGTGAGGTTTAACCGAGGCGTGGTTACCGCTACACCTATCTGTATTGTTAAAAAAATCGGGACTTTACTGGTGTTGCACTGCTTCTGGGCATTGCCTCCAGTATTGTTCCCACCATCTATGTCCCACTATGTGTCTGTTCCAGACAGAGAGGATGTAAAACACCATTTTTCGTTCTTCGTTCGCATTCTGTCCTTAAATCCCTTCGGATTAGAAATTGGGGATGTACCCTGGGCAAGGCATCTCCACTATCAACCAGTTTTAGCCCAGCTGCCCCCCTCTGCTTTCGGGCAGTCATGGTTGGAAATTAGACAGGCGTAATTATACAGTTAATATATTCCCTGCAAGAACAAAACCTTCCCGTCTCCTCTCTCTCTCTCTCTCTCTCTCTCTCTCTCTCTCTCTATGTCACTGTTGAGTAGGGAAAAAAGCGCGGTAAAAGTAAAGATGCGCCTCCCCCCCACCCACCCACCCCTTCCTCAATTTATCGGTTGTTTACAATTGTTTTCAGTCTTGCCTTTCTTACTGCAGATTGAGTACTTCATCCTCTATCGTTTGCTATATTTAACACTAATTTACATCCATTAACATAATTAAACACATGCATTCAATAATAGTAGAAGATAAAGGCAAGACGGAAAAAACCGCAATGAACCAGGACTGTGACAAATGCTCCGCGGCTGTTGTGTGTACTGCACTACATGGGGGGGGGGGGGGGGGGGGGTTCCTATTAGATAATGGCCTTTATCATGACTGCGATTAATTATTCAACAAAGATAAATAGCTCAAAATGTTGATAACATGTTTGGTAAAATAAAATAAAAAGGCAGGTGTGAAAATGTGGGGAGAGCTGAGAAATGTAAGAGAGGGCGGGGGGGGGGGGGGGGGGGGGACACATCTTTACGAATCGAAGGGACAAGGCGTTCTTCTTTCTGTTTTCCCTCAATGCGCATGACAGGTATTTGTTTCGTCTGCTTCCTACCTAACTGGGAAGTTAGGTGGCAGACTGGTTAAGAAGTTCACCTGACAACTTCTATGCGTGGGTGAGTGACCCGGGTTCGAATCCGGGCTTTGCTTTGTCTTTCTAGTTCAACGGGGGAAATCGAACTGAATGTCGAGTCCTTCGCGCTGGGAGCTTAAAGTTACCACGAAATCCCTTGGGTTTTTCTGGGTAGCTGTGACCCATATACAAATGCCCCCAACTTGTGCGGTAAAGGTAAAGATGTGCTACCCCCCCTGCATTTCTCGGTTAATTCTATTTTTCCGTCAGTTGGGAGCAGCCCGAATTTCACAGAAACAAATCTCTGAAACTAGAATATAGCAAATACCAAACATGACTATATATAGCATAAATAGCATACCAGTTTGTATGTATATTTTCAAAGCCCTAACAGAACTAATATGTAGGCCAGTTGTTGCGTGCTTAAAATTTTGCCTGCCTACTTTTCTTTTTCAAGTTGACTTCTTTTAGGTCCAGCCATCAACAAGGGAATTCATGTCGAGGAGAAGGGAAAAAAAGTTATAACGAAACAAAAAAAACAAAAAAATATTTAAAAAAAATAAGTATAGGCGCAGAGCGGGAGAGTTCAGTTTGAAAGTCGTTACAAGTTTTTAACTTTTCAGAAAAGTGTGTTTCAAACTTTTACTCTCACTCTCTCTCTCTCTCTCTAGTCTCTAGCGCTGCAGTTTGGTTCTGTTTGTCTGTCTGTCTGTTTGTCTGTCTGTCTGTCTGTCTGTCATCACACTTGTTTCTCTGACAGTGGGTCTCTGTGCGTCTCTTGCGCGCGCGCACACATTTCTCATGACACCGGATACTCACACACACACACACATTCTCAGGGGAGTATCCGGTGTCATGAGAAATAAGTACCTACCGTGAAATAAGTTCTCTTGAAAAGCGCACTAGAGCCATTCTTCTTTCATGTGATAAATATGTCAACTATTATTTAACATATTTATATTTAGGTGCTCAATCTACACAGATGATGATGATGATGATAATGACATCCATGACGATGATGACAATGATGATGACCACACTATTACTTTTCTTTTCTTTTGTATGTTTGATCATGATGATGATGATGATGGTGATGATGATGATGATGATGATGATGATGTTGATGATGATGGTGATGACAATCATGATGATGATGATGATAACGACAATCATGACGGTGATAATATAATCATAGTAATAATTTTATTTCATATAGCGCTAAAACACATACAGTAGTATCCTCGATGCGCTTTACAAAAGCAACATTGAAAGATGTAAAACATGCATTAAAATCAGCAAGAAAGTCATACTACCGACATTCCAATGCAAGGAAATAAAGTAACAAAAATAACATGATTCTCACTCACAAAGACATCATCAACAGATAGTTCCCCCACCTTCTGGAAGTTCTGTACTTGTAACTTCCTCTAATCTGTCTCTCTCTTTGACTCTGCCTTTTTCCTTGCTTTGTGTCATCCACTATCTTTCTGACCCATTCTCCTGCCTTTTTTTTTATATCTTTATCTTCCATACAGTTTTCTCATTTGAGCTCCTTCGAAATCGGAATGTGTCTGCTGAATGCAGCGAGGACACCAGTGAAAACTAGAAAACGGACACATACCGTACCCATTGTGGCCTTATGGCCTGGGAACGCGGAAGAAGAAGAAACGGATAGACTACTGGTGACCGTAACATTGATCAATAGAAAAAAAAATAGAATCAAACACTAACAATAGGCTAAGCATAGGGGAAGACGGGGTAAAAAGCGCATGGGCGGGTAAGAAGCCCACCCCAATTATCTCATGAAATAAAGAAAATTTCAGTCAAATTTGCCCATGAGACGAATGCTAGACATTAACGCTCGTCTCATGGGCAAAATGAGACTGAAATTTGCTTCATTTCATGAGATAATTGGGGTGGGCTTCTTACCCGCCCATGCGCTTTTTACCCCGTCTTCCCCTATGAATGAAAGAAACAATAATGATGATATCGTGAAAATGATAATACTAAATGTGACAGCACTCCACGGGAAAGTAAAGTGCATGAACGCGCGCGCGCGCGCACGCACACACACACACACTGACAGTGAAACTCGCCAAAATCATTCATGGTACAGCACGCTAACAGAAATCCCAATGGACAAAGGGAAACAAACCAGTACACCCCAAAGGGTATTTGGGACCGATTTGCCTCCCTTCCACCGCAGATTTTTAGTCTGTCACGCTAGTGTTGACAACTTTTTCCGAGTCTCGATCAATCTTTCATTTAATTTATTTTCAATTTCCTGTCAAATTACACAAACATTTTATTTGTTTGCCTATCAAAATCACGAATTAAATTAACCTTAATATTTTAAGGATTCCCTATATCAGAAACTAAGCGAAAAGTTTCATCATAATCAACGTGTGCTTGTGTGTCTGTGTGACAATATTTCCATCTATACGCCAGCTCGCACTTTACGTTCAGTTTCTGACCCTCTTTCTCTCCAGATCCCTAGGTATAAGCTTTCAACTGTTGGTCGGCGCTCTTTTGCTGTCTCAGGACCGACCTCCTGGAACAAACTTCCGCTCTCCCTCCGTCAGCGACCGACTCTCTGCTTTCAAAGCTAACCTCAAAACCCACCTGTTCCCCCGTCATTAAAGCTCCTCTCTCTTTATCTTCTCTCTCTTGCCATTAGGTCTGTTTCTGCTATATTCCATTTATGTTATTTGTGTGTGTTCGCGTTGTATTGCGTTTGTGTTTGAATGCGCTTTGAATGCTAACGTGTGTGTGCGCTTTGATTTGATTTCTATCAAGATTCAGCGCCGTATAAATACTGTATGTTGTTGTTGTTGTGTGTGTCATTACAACAAAAAACAAGCAAGCATCACAGGTCGCATAGCAGCTGACTTCTGTGAAAATCTGTTTAATGTCCTCCGGTTTGGAACAGACACATAATAAAATTATGGGACATTAGTAGATGGTGGTAGCGATCCTGGAGGCAGTGCTGGCTGTTTTGCCATGTTCCTCCATAACCACTTTTAACACAGACTGACCACGATGACGTCAACGAATGTCCGAAGCCTACAAGGCTCACTCGTGTCGTCATTTTTTCTCTCAGTTGAATCAAGATTTCAAAACAGGATTGTAACAATAGCAACCTTAAAGTCTAGCCTGATATTTTAGTTTGTCTACCGGCGTGAAGCCACAATATAATGTTAATATTCAGACACGGAGTTCAGCGAGTGGGAAATAGTTTCATTGACATTTTCATTGGATTTTCTCCCCCTGGGGGGAGTGGGCCGATCCTGGAGGTACTGCAATACCAGGCCAACCCGTGGCGAAGGTGGAGCAAGCCCCTGACACTTCGCCGAGGTTCAAAAATCAGTTTAATATCGAAGCCCCCGATAGGGAGCGTATCAGATATTAAGCTGATAAGAACAGATACTACACTTTGATCTTAGCCAAAAGGCCGAGAAGCGATAAAGGTCAACGGTTTCATGAACCTCAACCAATCCACGACGTGACGTCATATTTTTAGGCTGTCTCATTTGCATTTTGACTGTATAAGAATGATTTTAATTGTATTTCTGTTGCATTTTACCTTACTTTGTATTCATTCATTTATGTACAAGTTAAACTTTTAGCGTTGTTGTATTTAAAAATGTAGCATTTTAAGAATAGAAAGACTCTTTGAAACGGTTATACTTTAAAGTTGACTGCAAATTCAAGTGATACTATTAACAGCTTTTCGGATCCACAACGAGGCTAATCGAGGCCCACTCCCCTAGCGGAGAAAATCAAATAAAAATGTCAAAGTAGTCTCCCTTTAACCCTTGGCTAACTCTCCTAAAAATAAAAAAAAGTCTCCGTCGCGCTTATCGTCAGAAGTGGTGTCTGCGACGTATGAATCCAGATCCAGATCCAGATCCAGTCTCCCTGTTTCTATGTATTTGTCGAAAGGGCCACTTTTGTGGCAATTTATCGACGAAAACTAGGGGAGAGCACCTATACCTATTCCCTAATCTGATTATCTTTTTATTCTTAATATTTTCTTTTTTGTTCTTGATCTTTCCTTCTTGTTCCTGAGATGATGGATTTACAGTTTCATTAGAAAGATTGTTCACGCAGTTATTACTCTGTTAGTAAAAACGTTTTGAGCTGAACGACTGTTATTTTGGTTTTTTGTTAGTTTCAAATGATGTCCTCTTGTTCTTTCCTCATCACTAGTTAGAGTTAGTAAAGTTTTAGTTGTGTTAGGATCATACTTGTTAAGAATTTTATATACTTGTTAATTTTTGCATGGCTAACGTTAATTCTTCAAATAGTATTTGACATTGTGTCTGTTATGTGAAAGGATTTGGTCCTTCGGATGAGACCTAAAACCGAGTGAGCGAACGCACGCCGCACAAGATCTTGCGCACACTTTGGAATGGGTGACGAACTCACGAAGCATACATCCTGTGGACCAATAGCAGTCTAAACGAAGACTTTGCCGGGCGTGGGGCAGGATAAACATCCCCAATCGGAAGAAGAAGAAGGATTAATCAGTCCTGTCCCCCAGCCGTGTCATTTCATGTAAAGGAAGTTATCACATAAACTGTATTTTAAAAAAATGACTTTGTTTGATTACATTTTAGTCTTTGGACAGTGATTATTAATTTTATGTGACATCAGTGTCATGTGGTCAAGTCTTTGATTTGGTAACTTGGGGGCAGGATAAGGCAGGGAATTATTTTAGGCCCTAACCATACTCAAATGATGAAATGTTTCGACTGCTTTGATTTCATGCACAGAAATTCTTTAAGAAGAATTGTGTTGTTAAATTCTCAGTAATTAGACCTAGCAGAAGTTTGTCTGTCATTCGATCGATTCGGGTGGTGTAGAAATACAATTTGTTTTGACAACAAACTTAGATTGTGTGTATAGGACTGTCACACATGAACAGTTCTAAGCATTGTGAGGAACATAACTTCTACTTGCGAAAATTGTGAAACCACCATTGAAAGTCAAATTAATTTAGTTAGGTACACGACTACATCGTCTTTGAATACGCTTATGTCGCAACGCTACACCTATCTGTATTGTTAAAATATCGGGACTTTACTGGAGTTGCACTGCCTCCGGGCATTGCCTCCAGTATTACAAATGTCCCGTACTGTATGTGTCTGTTCCAGACCGAGAGGACGTAAAACGCCATTTTTCGTTCGAATACGCTTATGTTTTAAATCTGAAATTGCTTTTAATGTGTTCATCTTTATTAACAGTATTTTAATACGTTATTTGACAGTCGGTGGGATCAGGGGTTACCGGGTCATCCGGCGGGTGGCATCTCCTGTGATGTCAGTTTATTAGATTTTATGACTAAGAACAGCTTCACGAACCAAGGGAGCCGACTCTCTCTTGGGTTATTTTCTTTCTCGGGAACACGATTCTTTCCCTTACTTTGATTCTGCTCACAACGCTCAGCCTTTCTTTGGAAGACAAAAATCCATTTTAAAATGTCACGTGACTGCCAAATAACTATAACATCAGTGGGTGTGTTATTCGAAATCACAAAACACCTTTACACAGTTGACAGATTGTTGCTCTGGCCACTGTTTGCATACCCAGAGCATTCAAGATCACCTTCACATCCATGTAATGCTTTCTCATGCTCTGGAACCTTTCCCATTGCATTGGGCAGACTCCATTGAGCACATTTTGTGCAAGATCACCTTCACATCCATGGAACCCAGACCCTCCCACGGTCTACAAGGACTACATTTGACAGTGGCAGGCTATTTGACCTCATGTGGCTGAATACAACAACCCAGGCTATTTGTTTATGCGTTTGACGTCATCAAAAATTGTTATCCCACCCAAATGTCTTCTCTCTCTCTCTCTCTCTCTCTCTCTCTCTCTCTCTCTCTCTTCGTTTTGTGTTACGTTTTGTGTTTTGTTTGAATACGTTATGAATGCTAACGTGTGTGTGCGCTTTGATTTCTATCAAGATTCAGCGCCGTATAAATACCGTATGTTGTTGTTGTTTCAGAGTTTCATGAAGAGATGATTTGAACTAGTCAAAGATCGATATTATTCATCCTGAAGAAAAAAGAATACTAACTTTAGAAGAAATCCTGAACATAATTAAACAAAACAGAGCATGCACACTCTTCCAATATAATGCTTTGATTAACTCGATACCCGAACAATTAATTCAGTGGTTTCAAATAGGAGAAAGAGAAACTTTCACGTAACATCATTACGGTTATTCAGTACTAAACCAAAACAAATTAAAAAGATATTATCTGCAAATAGAGAAACCATGATTCCAACATCTTGGGGGTTTTTGTGAAAAAAAAGAAGTAATTTAGACATTAATAAAGATGCATTGTCTAGAGAAAAATCAGTTGCCAAAAATCCCAGGATCTTGGTTCTCCATTGAACATTTATCCAACAAACATGCTGAATAACACGAAAGTAAGGGTAACAAATGTTCATACTGCATTGATACGGTGACATTTATAGAACACTAGCGCAACGCCTAGTACTGGCAATGCACCGTACTGGTAACGCCACGTACTGGTTTCGCCGCGTTTCTCAACAGATTCGCTTCCGGTTTGGCACACCGATAGTCACCGTCCCCGGTCATGTACCTACCAAATTTGAAGGCAATCGGTCCAGAAACGCCGGAGATACGGGCGCCGAGAGTCCGGCGGATACGCGTTTCGCGCATTTGCCGAACCGCGCAAATGACACGGCCGCCTCGGTTGCCGTTGCCATCGCCCCGTTAGGGCTCACAGCAAATTTGAAGCGATTCGGTCGAAAAACGGCGGAGTTATAAGGCCCGTTTTGTGTTTCAGACACCCACACGGACGGACACTTGGCTTTTTACTATATGATTTATTTTGCGAATGTCCAGTCGTATGGAGTTTCTGTTATAGAACAAGAAATTCAAACAAAGACTGACACACATATTTAATTCTCTAACGCAGACATGTTTGGCACTGCAAACCATGCAGTTGCTTGTAGCAATGATAAACAACATATAAACTATCATATTTTGATTGGAAAAGTGTGCATCAGCATTGACAAGAAAACAGACTTATCTGTTCCATTAAAAATCACTTTTGAAGGAGAATTGAGTGTTGGAGAAATGGTTGCTGATTAAAATTTCTCAGTCCTTGTATGCTTTCTTGTTTGATTTACTTTCTGTATACATTATTCCTTGTTCTAAACAAGCCTGTTTTGTGTGTGAGCATGTGCAGGCTTGGACACACACACATGGGCATGAATAGGGCATTTGCCGCGTGCCGGCGACCTTGAATTTCACCGAGTTGAATTGGAAAGGTCAGCGTAACTCGGGCAGAACGAGCGCGGGCAATTTAGTAGTGTAGTATAGAGTACGAACACTCGTAGAAATGCCCTATTGATCTGCACTTCCGTTCATGCGCTAGTGTATTGTTGTGCATGTTTGATTGTTTCCTTACGCATCTGAATATGTGTGTGTGGGGTAAGTGTTTCAGTGGGTATGAATGGGTGTGAATAGAGTGGGCCCGTACGAGTCTGATTCTGTTTCTGTGAACCACGTTGTATAATTATGTACGTTTTCATGTGTGTATATTATTATAATATAGTAAAAAAAAATATAAAAAAATGAAGGAAAGGCGACGAAAATGGTGTTTTACGTCCTCTTGGTCTGAATCAGACACATATGGGACATTTGTAAATACAAATATGGTGGGAACAATACTGGAGGCAATGCCCGGAGGCAGTACGAAACCAGTAAAGTCCCGATTTTTTTTTAATTAATACAGATAGGTGTAGCGGTAACCACGCTCATTGGCTATGGCACCGCTACAAGTATTTAATGAACAATGAGACTTAGTGTGATTTTTCTCACGCCAGAGGGCATGACGCTCGTGTGGGGCTAATCCTCTCTATATTATTAGTTGGGGATAAAGAAAGAGAGAGAGACAGTGAGTGGTCCTACCATCACTCTCTCTCTCTCACTACGCCCAAGTAAGAAAATCGCGTGATAAGCCCCTAGTGCATTGACTGCCCTCTGGCGTGAAAAAATATCGCCATAGGTTGACCATTAGATCAAAATGAAGGAAAGGGAAATAAGCAAGACATGAAGAGGAGTAAGAGCAGTATGTAAAAGATTACTGACAACTATATTTATGTATTTTTCTTCTTCTTTTAAAAAAAATATATTCATTTATCCATAGAGGAGTAATAGCAATATGTAAAAGAATACTGACAACTATATTTATGTATTTTTCTTCTTTTTTGTTGTTATTATTCATTTATTGCAGCAAGAGTACTTATTTTGTCATATTATCTTCTGTCTCTTTTGTCCGAGTCCCTCTTGTCTCTGTGGTACTTAACGTTTACCACAAGGACAGACACGTAGTGTGGTTAGAAAAAGAGACTCACAAATTAATGTGGCGGTACCATAGCCGATGAGGTTTAACCGAGGCATGGTTACCGCTACACCTATCTATATTCTTAAAAACTCGGGACTTTACTGGTGTTGCACTGCCTCCGGGCACTGCCTCCAGTATTGTTCCCACCATCTTTGTATTTACAAGTGTCCTATATGTGTCTATGACCGAGAGGACGTAAAACACCATTTTTCTCACACTTAGGGGGGGGAGGGGGATATCCAAATAAAGAATGGCAGATTCCTCCCTCTCCCCTTTTCTATTGTTCATGGCATTATTGTTAACTCATTTCATGTTGTTCATAGCTTTCGTCCTTGATGTCTTGTCTCGGTTTTGCCACAAGGATAGGTCTATTAGTATTCATCTTCTTATTTTGGTCATGTCATTTGTTTTTCTTTATCTATATTATACCATGGAACCTCCCTTATATGACCTTCAAAAATCATCCAAAATGGGGTCTTATAAGGGAAGGGTCTTATAAGGGAGGTAATTTTGATACTTACAAAAGGGCAATGTCTCGGAGAAGTAGGTCTTATGTCACATGTGGGAGGGAGTCATAATGGGAGGTCTTATAAGGGAGGTTCCACTGTATACATTTTCATTGTTATTATGCACACGCCGACGCACGTGCTCATTTGCATAATAAACACAACAAACCGTGAAAGGGAATGAATGCGTCGGTACACCTCACACTAGGTCAGATAGAAGAAACCCAGACATTTTTGTATTAAAAAAACCCAGCACTAAACTTTCACCACGAATGTCCATCGTAGAAGTTCACACAAATGAAAATATGAGAGAGAAAGAGAGGCTTCAGACGCTTCAAAAACATTTTATTGACTAATTGAGAGAGAGAGAGGGAGAGAGAGAGAGAGAGAGGGGGGGGGGGAGGAATAAAATGACCGCTTTTACCCCCAAAAATAGAAAGGGGGAAAAAAAGGAAAAAGGAAGAAAAGAAAAGGAAAAAAGATAAATTAATTAAAAGAAAAAATAGTAAAGGTGGGGGGGAATAATTGTCTGTGTGCGTAGGAGCGTGTGTGTTTGATCACTTACTTTCATCGAATCCATTCATATCAAGGTCTTCACAAGGAGATTCTTAGCAAAATTTTATTTTCTCAGACAACATCCACAAGTCATTTTTCAACAGCCGCAGAAGAAGAACAAAACAGAAGTCAATATGTACAAGTATCCAATTTTTTCAAACTAAAAAACACCGACACGGCGCAAGTCTTTAAGCAAGAGATACAACCTAGTTTGTGAATGGCTGACAATCCAGATTTACTCAATAATGTAATGCAAATTTCTTTGGATAATACCCCGACCCTCCACCAAAATTCATTCGTAATTTTTTTTTCTTCTTCAAATGTGTTCACTAACAAACGGAGAATGACTAAAATATAAACACCTCTGCAAAAAAACCCATGAGGACATGTAACATCGCTGTACTCCAATTGAATTTGATTTCTGTGCACTGTGCTATGGTCATCTCAGGACTGTCAACCACGTATAACAAAGCACACATCAATTAATCTTAACAACGTTCAACAACCTGAACAAATAAAAACTATAGTACAATACAATTGAATAAAACAAAACAAAATACAAAAAACAAAATGGGTGTAGGCCTGCTCTTGTGCTGGTAGGGCAGGTGGGGCCAGAGCATCTCTGGGTCCCATCAGCACCTTCGGGCGTTTCTTCGTCATTGTTTTCACAAACCATTCGGTGGAGGGTCAAGGGTCAACCCTACAACCTCGAGATAATCCTAACAACGATTCTTCTTCTGCGTTCCCAGGCCATATGGGTAAGGTACGTATGTGTCCGTTTTTCAGTTTTCACTGGTCCCCCCGCTGCGTACAGCCGACACATTCCGATTTCGGAGGAGCTCAAGGGAGAAAAATTATTTGGAAGATTTTTTTTTTGAAAAAAAGGCAGGAGAATGGGCCAATAAGTCAGAAAGATAGTAGATGATAGAAAGCAAAGGGAAAAGGCAGAGTCAAAGAGAGTGACAGATTAGAGGAAGCTACAAGCGCAGAACTTCCAGAAGGTGGGGGAACTATTTTTACGAAAGACCCCCTCCCCCCCCCCCCGGTATCCCCATGGGGAAACACAATGATAAAAGTGGGGAGTTACTGTCCCTGGTCTATCATAATCATGGCTTCACCTACTGACCGTTTATTTAGTGCAACAATCTTACAAGAGCAGATTCCCGTTCAAAACGCAATCTGAAAAGGCCCATTATAATGAGATAAATGTGTACACAAAAAAACATTCTTCATGTGCCTTCAGAAAAAAATATAACCCGACATCAATTTAATCATTTCTTATTGAGCCGCATCTTTTCAAAGTAAAACAACCGTCGACTTATGGCGATTATTTGCCCGCCAGGGGGCAGTCACGCGATTTTCTTAGTTGGGCGTAGTGAGAGAGAGAGAGAGAGGGGTGGGACTCCTCCCTCTCTCTCTCTCTTTTTCTTTATACCCAACTAAGAATATAGAGAGGATTAGCCCCCACTCGAGCGTTATGCTAATAATCGCCACAAGTCGCTCATTGTATTACACAATGCTAACTCTTCTAGCGCCGTTTTTTTTATAACGTTCTTGGTTGTTCGTTGCATCTCAACCGACAAGAGAGGGGGGTAACGATTTTTTTTAGAGTCCGCATGCGTTGCTTTAACAGAAAAATCACTGAAATAAGCTCTGAAAATAGACAAACACGTGACAGGGTACTTGCCAATGAATGTCTTTGCATTTGGTGGGAGTGAAGTGTGATGTACTGGGCATATACATTCTTTTTCCTTTAAACATCCCCCTTCAGCATACTGATGATTCTTATTTGTATAAAAACATTCGCCCACGGTGCTAGAAGAGTTAAATCGAAAGCCATGTCTCCGTCTTATTTATTTACAAAGAGCAGCACGCTTTACATTTCCAATACAAAATATAGCTAACTTTGTGTTTCTTTTTCATGTGTAGGCCTACATAATCATATTGCATCTGTAACCATAACTACGTCCAGTTTTGAAGATTTTTCACAAAATCAGTCCTTAAAAAAAAAGTCATAGTTTGCATCTCTAACCTTTCTGACTTCCTGAACCCCATTTTGTTTTCATGCCAGTCTATGAAATATTTATCCAAACATTTTCTTCCTTTTTTTTTTGGGGGGGGCCCCAATTCCTTTCAAACACAAATTAGACACATTATATATCCTAACAATTCCTTAGTTTCATACAGAAAAAATCCTTAAAAAACTGGATATATTCATCACCATCATACACACATAACAAAAAGATATGACACCCCCCCCACAAAAATGCCCCAGGAAACACGTATGGAAGCAGCGCCTCTTTCTCACTCACTATCAGATCCAGATCCCCCGCCCGATTTGGGCGAACCTCCGCCCGATTTGGGCGAACCCCCGCCCGATTTGGGCGAACCCCCGCCTCCTGACTTTGGCGATCCTGACCTTGACCTTGGCGACCCTGACCTTGGTGACCCTCCGCCAGAGCGAGGGGAACCGGGAGGAGGAGGAGACCCCTCATCCCCCCCGGACTTCTTCCCTCCTCCGTCAGACTCCGACCCCGACTTTCTGGGAGAGCCCGATCGAGATCTCGACCTCGACTTTGACTTTGACCTCGAAGCCGATCGTGACCCCGAGCGTGACCTTGACCGCGAACCGGACCCCGACCTGGAGCCGGAAGCCGAGCGCGAGCGAGATCTTGAGCCGGAGCCAGATCGGGAGCCTGAGCCTGAACGGGAGCCGGAACCGGAGCGAGACCTTGACCGTTTGCCGGCCTTGGCCCCTTCGTCGCTGTCGCTGCCTGAGGATGCGATGCGGCGGCGCTTACCTCCCCCTCCCTCCTGATCACTGCCGCTCCTGGAACAAAGAAAAAAGACCCAACATTTTAAATCAGGCATCAGAATGGTCTGAAGTCCAATCCTCTGAAAACCGCGGTAAAAGGGCCATCAAGGCCCCAGACTGTAGAGGGACAACACTGAAATCAGTTCCCAACACCACCAAAAAGGCTTAATATAGTGATAAATCACTTTAAAATGCTATTTAACACAAAACATAACACTGATAACACTGAATAAAAAGGCAAAACCTCAGACAAGAGAAGCCAATCCTCTGTCAGAAATTCTTAATCCTCTGAAATACTCTGATCCTCTCACAATTCTGATGCCTGTAAATTATTTTTATAGTGCAGATGTTTTTTTATTTTAAAAATTAAATGCAATGTCTACGTCAGCTTTGTGACGAGAGAGTTAAGAGAGAGAGAGTCACAGAGAGTCAGAGTCAGACACAGAGAGAGAGAGACAGAGAGTCACAGAGAGTCAGAGTCAGACACAGAGAGAGAGAGTCACAGAGTCAGAGTCAGACAGAGAGAGAGAGAGTCACAGAGAGTCAGAGAGAGAGAGAGTCAGAGAGTCAGAGTCAGAGAGAGAGAGAGAGAATGTTGATGCTTTATTCTGCACGTATGTGTGTAGGGGGGGGGGGGGGGGTATGCCCATTTGCATGTCTGAGCGATTATTTGTTGTTGTTTTACGTTGTTGAATTTCTTGCTTTTAATTTGTTGTTGTTGTTCCACATTTGGTGGAGGAGTGCGCTATAAAAATTATTCACTATTATTAATTTTTTTTTTTAAACAATGACAGAAGCTCTAAAAATAGTCAAACACATGGCAGGCTGCTTGGTGGCAAAAGTCTCCGCCTTGGGAGTGTAAAGTAATGTCTTGGGCGAATGCAGACCTGTTTACCCCCTATACAAGTCTCGAGTAGCAGGCATGGGAATTGTCAGAGACAAAAAACTCTGAAAAGCCCCCCAATTGAAGTACATGTATTTAGTAACAAAAACGAAGTATTTAGTAACAATTTCAAAAAAGAATTTGCGGAAATCCACGAATTCGGACAATTCCCATGCCTGAGTAGTCTGGATAGCTGAAATGAGTAGTTTTGGCTCAAAATGTGTAGTTTTATTCATTAAACAATGTTCACTGAAAATGAGTAATTAAAGCATTATTTTCAATTTTGAATAGTAGTAGAGGTCCAAATTGAGTAGAATACTACTTGAAAAGAGTAGAGTAAACAGGTCTGGCGAATGTAATTGCCCAAGGTGCTGGAAGAGTTAACATGACTTAGGCTACAGTACTTTAAACTGCAAAAAGCCCCCCTGTGGGGACATCGGGGGATCATTTGTATAAATAGTTCCCCCACCTTCTGGAAGTTCTGTGCTTGTAACTTCCTCTAATCTGTCACTCTTTTTGACTCTGCTTTTTCCCCTGTTAGCTTGCTGTCATCTACTATTTTTCTGCCTTTCCGGTTCACTCTCCTGCCTTATTTCAAGAAACACTTTCAAAAAGATTTCCTCCAGCCGAAGTCGGACATGCAGGGCCTAACTTGGTTAGGCGCATAATGGCCGGCAGCATGACGCTATCTGCGCTCATAATTGATAGGAAACTGTCTGAGCGATCGAGGAAGAAGAATTGCAAAAAGCGATAAACACAATGATCCTGTAAAAAGCGTAATACAGCGGAACCTCCCTTATAAGACCTCCCATTATAAGACTCCCTCCCATATAAGACCTACTTCTCTAAGACATTGCCCTTCTTTATAAGTATTAAAATCACCTCCCTTATAAGACCCCTCCCTTATAAGTCCTCATTTTGGATGATTTTGGAAGGTCTTACATCAGAGAAGATTATCAGAAAACCAAAAAGGAGGAAAAAAGAAGCCAGGGGGTTCGGGGTCCGGTGTAGGCTACATCAGCGAATGGATAACTTCCATTTTCAGCTTTGCCAACTGCAGAGAAATAATAAGTAGAGCAGTCTTGGCTGCCCCAAGCAGTAACTGGAAATGTCCATTTCAGAATGAACCAATCGAGAACTAAATATCAATCGAACTTCTTGCCGCATTTACGATTCAACACAAAACCTAAGACCCCTACCCCCACCCCCCAATTTTCTCAATGGATTTACACTGATCTAAAAAATGGCCCTTGGGGCCATCAAAAAGGAGGAAATCCTCCAATTGGAGGGGAAATCTCATCTCTGTTATTATAAGGGAGGCTCTACTGTAATGATAACTTCCAAGAGTCCTTACTCCTCGGCGATCTTCAGCTTGTTCTCTCCCTCAGAGTCGGACCCCTCGCTGGACGAAATAATGGCCTTGGACACGATCTTGCGCCGCTGCTTGGCCGACAGGCCGTCGTCCTCCTCCACCGCCCTCTTCTTCTTCCCGTCCTTGCGCGGCTTCCCGCCGCCGCCACGGCGACGCTCCTTGCGGCTGTCGTCCGAGTCGTCCATGTTCTTTCGCGACCTGAGGAGATATCAGCAGATTCGTTAACTCTCTCAACACTAATGATGAAAATCCGTTTAACGTCCTCCAGTCTGAAACAGACACATATGGGACATTAGTAGATATAAAGATGGTGGGAATGATCCTGGAGGCAATGCCTGGAGGCAGTGCAACCCCAGGAAAGTCCCGAATTTTTAACGATACAGATAGTATTGACAACACTAATGTACGCTATAGCGTACATGTTTCGCACAAACGTTCAACACTAGGCAGGTTTGCATCATTACATAAAACATTTTTTAAAATAATGCTTAACCGCAGTTTTGAAAATTTGCGGCAGTTTATAATAATAAAAGCCAGGCATGCTACAGGCAAAATTTCATTTTCTCTGAAAGTTCCTCGAAGTGGCGAAGCCACAAGTGCGCGGCTGCGAAGCAGGCGCGCGAGCTAGGGGGGTCCGGGGGCATGCCCCCCCGGAAATTTTTTGAACAAATGGCTAAAATCTGTGCAATCTGAGCCATATTTTCAGGGTTGTGAACAGTACAGTGTTTAGTGCTAAATGTGTTGTTTTTCGCATCTGCACAAGGTGCAGTACGCTTTCCCAGCTTCCTTCAGTTTCACAAAAAACTCTCCGTACTCCACGTTGTTGTACTTTCTATCGAGCCATTTCCAATCCCATTTGTTCTTTAAACCTTTGTCCCAGTCTCCACAGGAACCTCTGGGCACAATATCACTTCTGGACATCGCGAAAGTTTGCAATTTAACACTCGATACGAGTCAAATGTCGACCGTGCTATTTAGTTATGGCGTCGCAGGAAGTTGCTAACCGGTGCGCGCGCAACGGAGGGCTTAAGCAGCGAGTCGACTGCTTGCACGCGTAGTAAGAGTTCCGCGAAGCGTGGCGCGAGTCGACTGCTTGCACGCGTAGTAAGAGTTCTGCGAAACGTGGCGCGATTTTTTTTTTCTCAGAAAATTTTTGAGTTTCGCTGCAGTTCAAAACGGGTTTGGCGGAATTCCGCGAAATCGCTGAAAAGTAGCATGCCTGAAAGCTGGCATATGTTATAATTCCAAAGTAAAATTTTTATTATCAGCAGATTGTTTTAAAAAAGCATGACAAAGAAGACGAAGAGAGGGGTAGCGACTTGTTTTCATTCATTGCCGTCCTAAAAATAGACGGTCATTTCATTGGTTGAAAACTATTAAGGGACCATAGAGGAACACTTTTATCCAATTTTGGGTTGCATGGCTTCGCTGAGTTGTGAAGTGTGAATGTTTAAACACTATGTACGCTATAGTGTACTCCCGTGTTGAACAGTCGTGAAGGGAAGCAATGTTGAATTGGCCAGTGTTGAATGAGTTAATTAAACTGGCCTCAACTAGAGTAAGAGAGAGAAAAAAGAAGAAAAAAGGAAAACGCAAGGATATTAGAAAAAGCAGGAAGTGGGAGGAGAGGAGGACAAACAGCTTTTGCAAAGTAAGGAAAACTCAACTTTTTAAGAATTAAAGGCAAAAAGAGCATTAAACTACTATGCTTAATGCAGACCTGCCTACTTGAAATTTTCCCAATCAGTAGCCCAGCCATCAATTTTCAGTAGCATGGCAAATTTTTTCGTAGCATCCACAAACGACGGCAATCGATTTGTTCTCTTCCTGAGCCGAAATGCACTGCTTCTATGTTTCGCCGATTGAACGTGTTGACGGCAATCGTCTCTACCGCCATGATTCACAGAGAAGTCCGCATGGCAGAGGTTGCACTGCAGCGAGCATGGTTCGCACCGAGTCAACTTCTGACGATGCAAGGCCACTCTTCCATGTAAGCTATTTTGAAAACTTGTGCGGCAGGCCGATGTTTTTTTTTAGAACAAGATGGTGTGCCAGATGAGTTTCGTTTTCTGGTTTGGGTTCGTTTTTCTTCGTTTGAAACATCTCCCGAATTGCTACTGCTGCTGGAGTCCGCCATTTTTTTCAGAGAAAGTAATAAGAACGCATGCGCAGTCACTTTGATAAAAACGGAAGTGACTAGGTTATCGCACATGACACGGCGTCTGCTCTTAGAAACAGACAAAACCAGGAACGGCATTATATACTTAAAGCAAAAATAAAATGCGGCGGCAATTTGTTTTTTTCCGTAGCAACGTTAAGGTTGCCGTAGCTCCGTAGCAAAGCCTTATTTTTCGTAGCTGCTACGGCCAAATCGTAGCAGTAGGCAGGTCTGTTAATAATAATAATAATTGTACATTTATATAGCGCTTTACCTCAGATGAGCCCAAAGCGCTTTACAATCAATGATTCATCAACAGACAACAAAAACAGCATTAACCAGCAACAGCGCATATACAAAGCAACTCTCTCTCTCTCTCTCTAACTAACACACACACACACACACACACACACACACACACACACACACACACACACACACACACACACACACATAAACACACATATTTATCGACGCCAACTCGTTCATACCCCATTCGGTAAGCCACAGCAACCGAGCCGCATGGACTGACCACATACACAAACACCCTCACACAAAAACGTACGCACGCAGACAGACACACAGACACGCACACAAACATAGACACACACACACACATGCGTGCACACACAACCCACAAAACCAAAACACACACAAGCACACATGTATGCACACATGCATGCTCACACACACACACACACACACACACACACACACACACACACACACACACACACACACACACACATGCACCACAAAGCACAGCAGAAACCTCTTATTCAATCTTCCCTCACGTGCACACAACGATCAAATATTTAGGGCGCAGCAGGAAAAAGATGGGTTTTAAGAGAGGTTTTGAATGAGGAGACTGAGTTGGAGTGTCGGAGAGGAGAAGGCAGAGAATTCCAAAGAGATGGTGCTTGACAGGAAAAAGAACGTTGGCCAGCAGATTTGAGACGGATGGAGGGAATGGAAAGGAGACGAGAATCAGAAGACGAACGTAGTTGGCGAGCTGGGACAAAGAGATGAAGAAGATCAGAGAGATACACGGGAGCTTGATCATTCAGTGACTTGAAGGCAAGGAGGAGAAGTTTGTAGTCAATACGTGATTGAACTGGGAGCCAATGTAGGGAACGAAGAACCGGAGTGATGTGATCGTACCTAGGGGAGCGAGAAATGAGACGAGCAGCATTATTCTGGACCCGTTGGAGCTTAGAGATGAGAATTGATGGACAGCCAGCAAGAAGTGAGTTACAGTAGTCAAGGCGAGACAGGACAAAAGCACATACTAGAGTCTTCAGGGCATCTTGAGAGAGGAAACGGCGGATGGAACTAATTCTTCGAAGTTCTAGATAGCAAGCCTTGCAAACATTGGAAACATGCTGTTTGAAAGAAAGGGTTTGGTCCAAAGTAACACCTAGATTGCGGACGGATGCCGATAGCTTGATCTCAGTGCCATCAATGTCGACAGAACCTGGGAGAACCTGAGTTTTAATTGTGTGGTTAGAGGCTACAAGAATCATCTCTGTCTTTTCAGCATTTAGTTGCAGTTTGTTGTAAAACATCCATGTTTTAACAGCAGAGATGCACAACTTAGAAGAAGAAATCATTTGATCTAATTGACTCAGGTGGGCAGAAATGTACAGTTGATTGTCATCAGAAAAGCTATGATGTAGAATAGAATGCTGGTTGATGATGGCGGAGAGAGGTTGGGTATAAAGAACAAAAAGGATAGGGCCTAAGACTGAACCTTGGGGCACACCGAACTGAAGACCTTTTGGAAGAGATGAAGCACAATTGACAACAACTGTCTGTGTGCGATCAGAGAGGTAGGAAGAAAACCAGGAAAGAACAGCCCCAGATAGACCAAAGGAGGTGTGAAGTCTAGAAATGAGGATGGAGTGGTCGATAGTGTCAAACGCTGCAGAAAGATCAAGGAGAGAGAGAAGAGAAACCTTGTTTTCATCCAAGGCAGTGAGCAGGTCGTTCGTTATCTTTAAGAGGGCTGTCTCAGTACTGTGACCTGCTCGATAAGCAGACTGGTTTGGATAGAAAAGATCGTTTACCTGAAGATGGTCAGACAGCTGTTTAAGAACCACCTTTTCCGTAAGCTTAGAGAGGAATGAAAGGTTAGAGACAGGCCGATAGTTCTTTAGATTTTCAGGATCGAGACTAGGCTTCTTTAAGAGAGGTTTGACAACTGCAGATTTGAAATGAGTTGGAAAGCGGCCTGAACATAGAGATTCATTGATGATGGATGTAAAGTAAGGAAGGAGATCATCAAGACACTGGGAGAAGAGAGATAAAGGTAGAGGGTCTAGTTCACAGGTTTTAGTCTGAGTTCGGGTCAAAATCTTCTTAACCTCATCAGTGGAAACAGAACGGAACTCAGACCACATACTGCCAGAAAAAGAGGGATCAGGGACAGAGTCAGTTGATGGTGGAGCAGATTGAGAATCAAGATTGTGGCGGATGGTGGCTATCTTGCTGTGAAAGAAATCAGAGAAACGTTGAGGGAGTTCAGACACAGGGATAGAAGAAGGTAGAGGTGTGGACTTTGGTTTACCAAGGAGGGAGTTGGCTAAACTAAACAATTGACGTGAAGTACTACAAGTGAGAATTTGGGCATTCAAGCAAGAGCATTTGGCCTTATCTATAATGTCAGACACAATTTTGTTCATGGCTCGAAAAATCTGTTTGTGAATTTCAAGTCCAGTCTTAACCCACTGGCGCTCTGCACAGCGGCGTTCTTGTTTAGCCTGAGTCACCTCAGGTGCCACAGAAGCATACCACGGTGATGGAGGCCTACTGGAGATCTTGCGACGGATGACAGGGGTGTGGAGGTCGAGTAGACTGGTCAGGAGGTGGTGGAGCTGGTCGGCAGAAGGCTGTAGAGATGAGTCAAGTCTGGCCCTGAGGTCAGACATGAAGGCAGTGATGTCGATGGAGGAGATCTTCCTGGTCTCAGCATACACAGGAGGGCATGAAGGGCGAGACAAACGGAGACAGGAAAGAACACAGAGATGGTCAGAAAAGTCCAGGAAGGAGTCAGGAGCAGTGGACCGCAGGACGTCTTCGTCGTCACGCCTGACGATAACCAGGTCAAGGGTGTGACCTTTCTGGTGGGTGGGGAAGGTCACAGCCTGGTGCAGGTCGAAGTCATCCAGCAGTGCGGCGAAGCGGCGGGTGAGGGGATCAGTGGGAACATCAACATGAATGTTAAAGTCTCCCATGATGATTGGAACACCGCTGATAGTGTTGCAGTGCTCCAGCAAAGAGGGAAACTCGTCGAGGAAGAGGGAGTCCGAAAGTTTGTTTTTCTTGTTGGGAGGGGGGCGGTAGAGGCAGAAAAGCTGTAGGCAGTGCTGACGGAGAGTAACAGAGAGCTGGGCCAGTTCAAAGGAGGAGTGTGGAATGGGGAAGAGGGAGGTAGAGGTGAGATGGAGGCACAGTTTTTCACGCACGACACAGGCAATGCCTCCGCCACGTGAAGAGCGAGGATAGGAGATGGTTTTGTAGCCAGGGGGAGAGAGATCAGCGCATTTAGTTTCATCACCCGAAGGCAGAAGCCAGGATTCAGTGATGCAGAAAATATCAACATCGTTCTCTACAATGAAATAATTAATAGAAGAACGTTTCTGTGGGACGCCAACGGAACGGGGGTTAAATTGGGCAACAATAAAGTTAGCATCTTTTGTGTGCGAAGCAACGGGAACAGTAAGTAGGTTAGAAAGACTCATCCGTTTGGTAGGTGAAGGGGGAGGGCGAGGAATTGAGCAGACGACAGAAATCTTTCGTTGCTTTCCTTTCCCTCCTCTGCAGCCTCGCGTGCGTGGAAGATTAATCCCTATACGCAGATGACGTAGCGTGGCAACAAGGGCAGAGTCAGGGGTCGAAGGTTGTACAGCCAGTAACGCATTGCGGCTGTACTGCAGTAGGGGAGAGGGGGGCTGGCAGAGTGGTGGCGCACGCACGCGTGTTGCGTGCGTGTAGTGGTCAGACAGAGGGAAGGAAGAGGGAGACTGAAGAAAAGGGATGGTAGGCAAAGGCATGGCGTTGTTTGGCCGGTGCTGGAAACATGGCTGGCTTGGAGAATCCAACAAGCCAACCAGTCTTGTCAAGAAAATAAACCAAATTACTCTCATGTCCGGAGGCAGAGAGGCACAGAAAGCAGCCCAAAATAATGTGCAGTTCATCACGAACACACAGACACAAAACAGCAACTCAAGCACTACTGGAAACACACCAACAAATGCGAAAACAACTTGAGATATTATTTAAACTTCACAAATTTTCAGATTAACTGAACTCTATTCGTACTGGGGAGAAAAAGCCGTCCTGCTTTTGCACTTCTCCTTTTACATCAACAAGCAGATCAATAATTCTGCTGTCAAACCCGTTAACCTGAAACTGAAAGCTCTATGCGAAAGGCTAGATTTTCACATGCTTTTGAGTGACACATTCTTCACATATTTTTTATAAGGTGTACCTTAACCCTTTTACCGCCAACCATATTTCAACCAAAAATGTCATTGAATGTACCTGGATAGAGAACAAAATCCACCTGCAGACCTGTTTACCCGTATAATGAAAACCCCGGAATTTGCCACCCAAAAAACCGGAATTTGAGAACAAAAACCGGAATTCACATGATCTGTACACGACTCGCGATAAAGCGGTTTCTTCTTCTTCTCCTTTCCGCGAACATCGGCGTCGATTTTCAATATTGTGATGATTTCTTGGCTCAATTTTGCCAGAAAAGTTTTATTAGTAAATTCAGTCACTAATTCTTAGTAAATATTAGTATAAAACAAGCTGGAAAAAGCAAAATACCTGGAAATGTCCATGATCGGACAGAGAAAAATCACTCAGTCGCGGATCGGCGGATGCCATGTTGCAACTCGGCGCCATCGCGATCAATTTTCACTTCATTTTCCATTAAAAACTTCAAAATTCTCACATCATCGTATTTTCCAGTGATAATATAATCTAAATTGACTCATTTCAAGCCCTAAATTCTCACATCATCGTATTTTCCAGTGATAATATAATCTAAATTGACTCATTTCAAGCCCTAATTACAATCTCTACCATTAAAAAACTGCCTGGAAAGCTCTTCGAATCAACAGTAAAAGTCTGACCGCCATTTGCTCAGTCCCGAAATAGATCGACCAAAATAAAAACATTATTTCACCCCTTTAACCAATGAAAATGCACCATTTAATGCATGTGACGTCAAGCACAACCCCTTTTCTGATGACGTAGTGTGTTAGGTACACGTTTCGGTCAACCCTTGCGTCTTTTACTACGAACGGAAACAAATAATAGACGGTTTTTCGAAATCCGGAATTTTCAGCGTTCACCCGGAATTTACTATTTTACCCGGAATTTTAGCAAATTTCCGGAATAATTCCGGCTAAACCGGAATGGTAAACAGGTCTGCACCTGCAGTATTGGGGATTCTTCTGTGACATATGTAAAATAAGGTATATCCTTACTTCCCAAAACTAAGACAATAGGGTCTTTGGATAATAGACCCTATTTGATGCCTTTTTGTGACATATGTGTTAAATCACTGTGGTGCTAAAATGCGACTTTGGCAGTGAAAGGGTTAAAATGTACACCCCACCCCCAAATTTTACACAATTCAGATTTTGTTATTATATGTTCTTACTATATTGTCAGTCATTTATTTATTTATTTATTTATTAAGAAGATTTATATAGCGCATACCTTTAACCCTTTCGCCGCCAGCCATTTTTCAGCAAAACAAAATCCATTAAACTTAACTGGGTAGAGAACAAAAATGGTCTGCAATATTGGGAATTCCTCTGTGACATGTGTAACATTAGGCCTATCCTTACCTCCCAAAAGTAAGAAAATAGGTCTTCAGATCACAGGCCCTGACTTGATGCCTTTTGGTGACATGGGTGTTAAACCATTGTGGTGCATAGATGTGACATAGGCAGGCGAAAGGGTTAAGCTCTATGCGCAGGGGTCTGAGTCTTGGAGAGAAAAAAGTACCGCGCCTTACAGTCCATAAAATATGTTACATATTACACGACACATTTACATGGGGTGCTCCTGGGAAATTAAAAAAATCCTGCAAGGGGGCGGCCCCGGCGGAGTGCAGGAGCAGCGCACACACACACACATTTACTGCTCTTGTTTCACCCCTGTAGACTAGTACAAGCGCTACATTCCTTTGAATATAGCAAATATATGAATATAGGCCCTTTTTATTGTACAAGTTTGTGTGTGTATGTGCGTGTGCAAGATAATTGTTGGGATATCGGGGGGGGGTCTTTGTACAAATAGTTCCCCCACCTTCTGTAAGTTCTGTGCTTGTAACTTCCTCTAATTCTATCATTCTCTTTGACTCTGTCTTTTCCCTTTGCTTACTGTCATCTGCTATCTTTCTATCTCACTGGTCCATTCTCCTGCCTTTTTTCTACAAATTCTTACAAAGATTTTCTTCCAGCCGAAGTCGGACATGCTGGGCCTAACTATTTTCTTAGTTAGGCACATTGAGAATGTGAATGTGGTCTCTATGTTTCTTCTTAAAATGTTCATATTGTAACTATTTTACTCTTGTATAATTAAGTGTGTGTGTGTGTGTGTGTGTGTGTGTGTGTGTGTGTGTGAGGAAGTAAGAGAATGTTGCGTGCAAGCATCGTGCTTATTTTACTTTCTAATGATTAATTATTTGTTTGCCTTTAATGTTCTTGTTATCAATGTAAAGCGCACTGAGCTCATGTGAGAAAGAGCGCTATATAAATTCCCATTATTATTATTATAAACGGCAGCATGACGCATCTACGCTCATATGACAGGAAACTGTCTGAGCGAACGAAGAAGAAGAAGACAAAGAAGGAGCATCCATGCACTTACCTTCTCCTCTTCTTGGACTTGTTCTCTCTCTCGTCGTCATCGCTACCACTGCCCGCGTGCTTCTTGCGTCTCCTCTTCCTCGGCGCGTCTTCATCGCTGCCCTCGGACAGAATCTCTCCGTCTTCCGTACGCTTTTTCTGAACAACACACGCATGCATGTATTATATACTGTTCAAACGTGTTACTTCTAAACGTTGTTAGAATCTCTCCGTCTTCCGCACGCTTTTTCTGAACAACACACGCATGCATGTATTATATACTGTTCCAAAAAAAAAGAAATTTATATGAATAATGAAAAGAAATTGTGAGGAGAAAAAAAGAAGCAGGAATGTCCAAACTTGTTACTTCTAAAAGGTTGTTCCTTCGACATCTCATTCACTTTCAAAGGTGCGTTAACTGTACACCACCTGTCCAGTATGCAGACCTGTTTACCCTGAAATCGGGCTTTGCGTATTTGAAATCCAGATTATGTGTATTTTTCACAAAATAGGAGTACTCCAACGGGAAAGTTTGAAAAACGGGAGTGCAAACACGCACACATACACGTGTATAACAACTATAGAAATACTGTGTCAAAAGTATCATCCATTTAAATTTAGAACACACACACACACAGCACACCTGTTTCCCAAATCAGGTAATGTACAGAAATGGAAAATTCAGAATGATGTCTATAGTAGGCCAGTGTGCCACGCCCCCCAGATGTAAGGGGGGTAACTATCACCCCATATCCGGTAAGGGGTCAAGGCCACGGCCTACTTTCGTTTTTCTATATTCTATGGTATAGTTCCAGGTCGGTTAAAGCTAATGCACATGTTTTAAGTGTTGGTCAGTATGGTTAAATTAGATTGATAGATTTTGTTCTCCATGTATCATATTAATCATATTAAACAGATAAACCCTGATATAAGAGCTACTTTAAACAGATAAACTCTTATTCAAGGGAGATACGATATACTAATTTTCCACAGATACACAAGACAGATAAGGGACACTTGGCTTGAACAGAGGAAGAGAGATAGAAGACACCCACCCTTCCTCCAGACTTGCGGGGCTTGTCTTCGGACACAGCCTGGATGTTGATGGTTTTGGCTTTCTCTATGAACACCGCTCGCTGCTCCAACTGCTTCTTGGTGTTCTCCTCTTTGGCTCTGCGTTTCTCCATCTGAAAAGTAAATAGAGTAGGTGTAGAGTGGCACAGTGGTAACGCGTTCGCTTCGTGTCAAGTAAACCTGAGTAAACCCTCCTCTTCAGCAATCTCTCTCCCTCTCTCTCTCTCCTCTCTCACATCTCACCTCTTCTTCCACGTGCTTCTGGCGAAGGGCGTCCCTCTCCTCTCCTGTCTCTTTCTGATCTCCTTCTCCTCCTCAGCAATCTCTCTCCCTCTCCTCTCTCACATCTCACATCTTCTTCCATGTGCTTCTGGCGAAGGGCGTCCCTCTCCTCTCCTGTCTCTTTCTGATCTCCTTCTCCTCCTCAGCAATCTCTCTCCCTCTCCTCTCTCACATCTCACCTCTTCTTCCACATGCTTCTGGCGAAGGGCGTCCCTCTCCTCTCCTGTCTCTTTCTGATCTCCTTCTCCTCCTCAGCAATCTCTCTCCCTCTCTCTCTCCCTCTCCTCTCACATCTCACCTCTTCTTCCACATGCTTCTGGCGAAGGGCGTCCCTCTCCTCTCCTGTCTCTTTCTGATCTCCTTCTCCTCCTCAGCAATCTCTCTCTCAGCAATCTCTCTCTCTCTCTCTCTCTCACATCTTCTTCCATGTGCTTCTGGCGAAGGGCGTCCCTCTCCTCTCCTGTCTCCTTCTGATCTCCTTCTCCTCCTCAGCAATCTCTCTCTCTCTCTCTCTCTCACATCTTCTTCCATGTGCTTCTGGCAAAGGGCGTCCCTCTCCTCCTCCTGTCTCTTTCTGATCTCCTTCTCCTCCTCAGCAATCTCTCTCTCTCTCTCTCACATCTTCTTCCATGTGCTTCTGGCGAAGGGCGTCCCTCTCCTCCTCCTGTCTCTTTCTGATCTCCTTCTCCTCCTCAGCAATCTCTCTCTCTCTCTCTCACATCTTCTTCCATGTGCTTCTGGCGAAGGGCGTCCCTCTCCTCCTCCTGTCTCTTTCTGATCTCCTTCTCCTCCTCAGCAATCTCTCTCCCTCTCTCTCTCACATCTTCTTCCATGTGCTTCTGGCGAAGGGCGTCCCTCTCCTCCTCCTGTCTCTTTCTGATCTCTTTCTCCTCCTCAACTCTCTCTCTCTCTCTCTCTCTGTGTCTCTCTCCACTCTCTTTCTCTCATATATATCTCACTTCTTCTTCCACATGCTTCTGGCGAAGAGCGTCCCTCTCCTCCTGTCTCTTTCTGATCTCCTTCTCCTCCTCAGCAATCTCTCTCTCTCTCTCTCTCTCTCTCTCTCTCTCTCTCTCATCTCACCTCTTCTTCCACATGTTTCTGGCGAAGGGCGTCCCTCTCCTCCTCCTGTCTCTTCCTGATCTCTTTCTCCTCCTCGTCAATCCTTCGAGCGCGAGCCACGTGGTACTGAGCCTGACTCAGCAGATCACCGCACTGCCTGCCATTTTCATAACCGTGACTCGTGTTAACCCTTTCACCGCCAACATTTTTTGCAGCACAATGATTTAACACTCATGTCACTAAAAGGCATCAAATCAGGGTCTGTTATCCAAAGACCCTATTCTCTTCATTTTGGGAGATAAGGATAGGCCTTACTGTAAATATGTAACTGAGGAATTCCCAATATTACAGACAAATAAGAATTTTGTCTACCCAGGTAAGTTTAATGGAAAGTTTCTGCTGAAAAATGGGCTGGCGGCGAAAGGGTCAACTCTGCTAGCGCCAAGTATTTTCTGTTCTTTGTAACGTAAACTCTCTGCCAAGTTATTTTTTCCAGAGAACTAAACACGATCACCTACTCTACTACATGTGTTAACTCATTCAAGTCGTTCCACCCATATATGGCCGGAATTAATATAAAGCTGTCAATTTGATGAATTTGCTTCAAGGGAAGTAAATCTGTGTGCACACCACACCTTGGTCACTTCTAAACTCGCTTCGCTCCCTTAGACCACACTTTTACCTCTTAATATGCGCTTGTAGTGGTTTGAAGTGGGGTAACTAATTGCTGTAGAGTCTATATATCAAAAACTCTGATCTACAACTTCCCTATGTCTAAACCTGAAGTAAAAACCTGTAATCTTCTTTCATTTCTTTTTGTTTATGTCTGTTTTGTTTGTGTGTGTGTGGCTAGTGATTTGCGAGTTTTTAATAATTCAAAATCATTGTAATGCGAATGAGTTGAACATTAATGGAAATGCACTGACATCAGCTCTAAAAATAGACAACCATGTGGGAAATGCTTCATATCCACATGGGTGCTCCTGGAAATTTTCAAAAATCCTGCAAGGGGGCGGCCCTGGCGGAGTGCAGGGGCAGCGCATACACACATACACATTTACCACTCTTTTTTCACCCCTCTAGACTCGTACAAGTGCTACATTCCTTTGTTATAGCTAATGCTTATATAGGTTCTTTTAAGTAAGTGTGTGTGTGTGTGTGTGTGTGCGCGCGCGTGCGTCTGTGTGTGTGTGTGTGTGTGTGTGTGTGTGCGTGTGTGCGTGTGCGTGTAAGAAATCGTTGCTTCTCAAATTCTCATAATCCGGCAACGCCGGCTCTATGCAATTTAAAAATACCATGATTTGTACAAATTCTACTCAAAACTTTTCATGACAACTGGTGGTAATTCTGTTGGAACAGAGTCGTGACAGCCACACTGATTGGTACGAATTCTACTGGAAAAGTGTTATAAAAACTAATGGATTGGTTCTAACTCAATGTAAAAAAAACTACCATGATTTCAAGTCAAGTCAAGTCAAGAATACTTTATTATCTCTCATGGAGAAATTTCTTTGCAGGTGCAATACACATCAACAAACACAACAAGACAATGAAGACCATGAAATATTAAGCATCACAAACATGGCGGAAGAGCATACAATTAAGACAGTATTAGAATAGAACATATGCTATTAATTAAATACCAAGATAAAATTAATTAGATGAAATACCAAGATCACACAAAAAGAGAATAAGTTATATATTAAGACGTTATCGTCAAAGCATCAACAGAACCCATAAAAAGTACCATACTTGCACAAAGGCATAAACAGGTGCAATAAAAGCATATAATAAAGCAGTGCTATTTTGTTGAAAAAGCTTCACGACAACTGTCATCAGTGCTGTAAATTCTATTAAAAAAGAAAAATATTCTCATGTAAATTACCACGATCTGTACTAAATCTATTGGCCTCTGCAACTAGGGTTATTAACGCCCTTGACAGTGAGAGTGAAGCCCTTGTTGGTCAGTACTGCAAAGGGCATTCACTCTTGTGAAAGGCAGCCAATTAGTGGCCTCAAATAGGGTTATTGGCGAGAGTTATTCCCTTGTTTGGTCAGTACTCAAGCAGCTACCAAGGGCATTCACTCTAGCAAAACATGGTTGTTGCAGTGGCCAATAGGAAAAACTTTCAATACAGCCAAGCAATACTGGTGCAAATTCTATTAGAAAATGTCATGTGAACATACATTATTTGTGCGCACACACACTGAGGCGGGTAAAGACATTTCAAATAGAGACACACTGGCATACCTTGCTTCGGCGGCAGCTTGGTTGAGATCAAACTTCATCCTGTCCCCATTCTGACTCAGGTAGCTGAAGTATCTGTAAACACACACACACAGGCAGGATGAAACAAAGCCTTGTTAGTTTATTCTTTAACCCTCAATAAAGATCATTTTGACTTGACTTGACTTGACTTAACACACACACATAGTGAAAGGCTGATATATAAAAAGAAGAAAAAAGAGATGGTCAGAAATCATCAAAGAGTGGACATCATGATGATGATGATGACAGTAATAGAGAGGAGGGCAGGGTGATGACGACAATATTGACGATGATGATGATGATAAGGCGATAACGGTGAGACAACATGGATGATGATGATGATGATGACAATGATGACGATGAAGACGACTATAATGATGACAACATTGATGCAGATGATGATGATAACGATAATGATATACCCAGGGCTTACCGTTGTGCCAGTTCCAGGTTGCTCTTCTCATCCTTCAGCACAGAGGTGGCTAACTTCTGTTGGACTAATGATGATGATGATGATGATGACGATGATGATGCATTACCTCTGTGCCAGTTCCAGGTCGGCGACAGCAGTGAGCACAGTCTTCAGGTTGCTCTTCTCATCCTTCAGCACAGAGGTGGCCAACTTCTGTTGAACTGATGATGATGATGATGACGATAACGATGACGATGATGATGCATTACCGTTGTGCCAGTTCCAGGTCGGCGACAGCAGTGAGCACAGTCTTCAGGTTGCTCTTCTCATCCTTCAGCACAGAGGTGGCCAACTTCTGTTGAACTGATGATGATGATGATGATGACGATGACGATGATGATGCATTACCGTTGTGCCAGTTCCAGGTCGGCGACAGCAGTGAGCACAGTCTTCAGGTTGCTCTTCTCATCCTTCAGCACAGAGGTGGCCAACTTCTGTTGAACTGATGATGATAACGATGATGATGACAACGATGATGACGATGATGATGCATTACCGTTGTGCCAGTTCCAGGTCGGCGACAGCAGTGAGCACAGTCTTCAGGTTGCTCTTCTCATCCTTCAGCACAGAGGTGGCCAACTTCTGTTGAACTGATGATGATGATGATGACGATAACAATGACGATGATGATGCATTACCGTTGTGCCAGTTCCAGGTCGGCGACAGCAGTGAGCACAGTCTTCAGGTTGCTCTTCTCATCCTTCAGCACAGAGGTGGCCAACTTCTGTTGAACCAGGGCAATGTTGTACAGCAGCACTGTGTCGTGGGGGGCCACGTGACGTGCCTGTACATCATGGCAAATAACAACACGGTAAATCATAATATAAATAACAGGCATGAAAACTACTGTCCCAAAAAAAAGAAGATTTACCAGCCGAGAAATCCTTCCAGTTCCACCCGGATTTTCTGCTACCATCGGAAGTCTTGTTGAGTGGTTGGGGGGGGGGGGGGGGGGGGGGGGGGGGAGGGGGCAGCATACACGCACACTCAAACTTAACATCCAAACCTAACGTCATCATCTCCCGAAATATCTGTTGGGGGGGGGGGCTCATTTCATGGCTTAATGTGCCATCATAGAAATTGTAAAGAAATCACGTCATGATTGCGTCAATTATTCCAATGACGTTTACTTCTTCCAGCTACCATTTTTCAAACGAAAGTGACCAACTTTCATGGAGTTAGAAGGCAAAATCGGAATCTACTCGTTTTATGTTAAAGTTTACTTCCTCACTTGGTGTGGGGTGAAAGTTGCTATGGGTTACATATAAGTGTATACAGATAAAAATGCAACACCCGTATGTAGGGTGCGCACTGACCCGTACCAGTATGCAATGACCAATTTGTCACAGTCTTCAGAAATCCGTTTGCTTCCCAAAAAAACGGTGTCAGTTACAAACCAGAGTGTTGATGCAGTGGAAGCAGAAACATTTTAACAGACTCTGGTGATCTAAATATTTTCCAATATCGATCTGGAGATCCACAAATCGACATCATATTACGACAATCTAATGCCTTAAGGGGTACGCAACCCCCCTCAGTACTCTACATGAACAACGGTGTACCAGTTTTACACGATGCATTCACCTTGAGCAGTGTGGTCTTGCAGTCCTGCAGTTTGCCGCACTTGTAGTAGGCCCTGGCCAGGTAAACCATGACCTCCACGTTGTGGCTCTTGGAGAACTTCTTGAGGGCGTTCTCGTACTGAAACACCACCACACAACACACACAGATAATAATAATAATAATAATGAATAAAATTTACAGGGAAACCCATTTAGTACGAGTACGGTTTAAACGAGAGCCCGTGTTTAATGAGTGGTTTCAAAATTCCCGACCACAAGCCTTCTTTTTCCTTGTTAAATAATTCTGCATACAACGAGCTCGCTACAACGAGCAACTTGCATATAACGTACAATTTATTGACTCCCAAAGTCAAGCTTTTATGCAAAAACTACACGGTAAGAACGAGAACGCACTTACAACCACACCGCCATCCCAAAGTCAAGCTTTCTTGCACAACTACCTGGCTAGAACGAGAACACACTGACAACAGCATCGCCATCTTGACTGACCCCTCGATATGTAAGCGGCATTCTGATTGGCCGATATAACAACTTGGGTGTCTGCAGCGCAAGCAGACGACACTGGACTCACTCTTTGCGCACTGATCTTGTGACTTCCGGGAAATTTTAACTTTCTCTTAAAGCGCATGTGTGGATTTTATGTTTTTGATGTTATCGTGTGTTAATAAACTGTTTTAAAGTGTTTGTAATCGGCATTAAAAACCCTATGGATACAGGATACTGGGCTTACAACCATGCTTTGTTGGGTAAGTGTGTTGTTTCCGTTTTTCTGTCTTTTTCACACATTACCAGCACGCACATCACAGTAGATGTGAGGAGCGATTGATAGGTTCGTCAGGGTTGCCAAAATCGATAAAATGGTTTGAACGAGCAATGCTTACAACGAGTAAATTGGCCCTCTCCCCTGGAATTCGTACTAAACGGGTTTCACTGTATATGGCGCAATATCCTGATAAATACAGCTCAAAGCGCCTTACAACAACACATTACAATCAATAGATAAACATTGCGATATATATACATGGCATGCAATCAACAATAAAGAATACATCAGAAATCAAAACATACTTGTACCACAGGGAAACAAAAGTTAATTTGGACACACACATACACTCCCCCCCTCCTCAACTTCTTCTTCTTCTTCTTCGTTCCCAGGCCATATGGCCATAATGGGTAAGGTACGTATGTGTCCGGTTTTCACTTTTCACTGGTCTCCCCGCTGCGTACAGCCAACACATTCCAATTTCGGAGGAGCTCAAAGGAGAAAAAAAGTTTTTTTGTAAAAGGCAGGAGAATGGGCCAATAAGTCAGAAAGACAGTAGATGATACAAAGCAAAGGGAAAAGGCAGAGTCAAACAGAGTGGCAGATTAGAGGAAGTTACAAGCACAGAACTTCCAGAAGGTGGGGCAACTATGGGGAGAGACTCGTGGAGGGGGCGGGGTCGTCCAGCTCCCCGTATGGAGGCACGAGGCATCCACCCCACTGCCCCAACAGATCTCAACAACACTGGACTTTAGTTCATTTCATGGAAATGATTTCAGTACCACCCCCTCATGGGGATACCGGGTGGTCTTTTGTACAAATAGTTCCCACACCTTCTGGAAGTTCTGTGCTTGTAACTTGCTCTAATCTGTCACTCTCTTTGACTCTGCCTTTTCAAAAAAATAGGGTTTAACACCCTCTTCGGCCTTTCGCCTGTACTTCCTGTCATCTACTTTCTGCCTTACCGATCCATTCTCCTGCCTTTTTTTCAAGAAACACTTTCAAAAAGGTTTCCTCCAGCCGAAGTCGGACTTTGCTGGGCCTAACTATTTCTTAGTTAGGCACATAGCGGCAGCATGACGCATCTGAGCTCGTAATTGACAGGAAACAGTCTGAGTGATCGAAGAAGAAGAAGAAGATTTCTGTACTCTTCCCAGCACACCCCATTTCAAGATAACTTAGTTCACACTTTCTTTTTTCTTTCTTTGTTGATCGCTCAGACAGTTCCCTGTCAAAGGAGCGCTGATGCGTCATACTGCCGTTATGCGCCTAACTAAGACATGCTTAGGCCCTTTGACAATGCCGCTCAAGATCTTATAAAGCATTGTAAGCCTGGTAGATTTTCTGCGGAGCTCAAGTGTGGGCCATCCTAACTGAGAAAGCATGTCAGTTACACTGGAGGTGTTGTGGTAGCGGTTTAACACGAAGCGAGATGCCCTTCTCTGCACAGCTTCGATTTGAGCCACACGTCGCAGAAGTTCGGTTAATCGTTTTAACAAAACTTGATGCATATTATGACAATAGATCCATGATATAAGTAAAATCGTAGAGAACGTTCTTACCATCTGCACGGCGGCCACAAACTGGCGCTGCTCCACGTAGATGTGAGCGATGTTGAGCCACACATCGCAGAAGTCCGCCGTGGCCTCACGCACCTGGGCAAACACGTCCCTCGACTCGTTGATGCAGCCCTTGTGGGCCAGCACACAGCCTGCACAAGTCAAATACAGTGTAACCTCCTTTATAAGAAAAAAACACCTTTATAAGACCTCCCATTATAAGACTCCCTCCCATATAAGACCTACTTTTCTGAGACACTGCCCTTCTTTGCAAGTATTACAATTACCTCCCTTATAAGACCCCTCCTTTATAAGACCCCTCCCTTATAAGACCTCATTTTGGATGATTTTTGAAGGTCTTATAAGGGAGGTTCCACTGTACATACATAATAATTAATAGGAACCTGGAGGAAAATAAACATGCTCAAACACAACTCTCTCCTCCAAAGTCGGAGTGTGGCTGCCCAAGTGGCGGGGTACTCAAAATCTGTCACACACGTAATGTTCTCATCCCTAGCTGGTACATTTGTACCATAGTGTTCAAGTGCAACAACAAAAATAAAATAAAAAAATTAAATTAAATTAAAAAAAAAAAATTAAGAAAAAAGTGCTTCGGCTCCAGGATGATCCCTGGAGTCTTTAAGCCAAGGTACAACAACAACAAACACAACTCTCAACTTATTGATGCAGTCCTTGTGAGCCAGCACACAGCCTGCAGAAATGAAATACATACATAATTAATAAGAACCGGGAGGAAAATCAACATGGGCAAACACGTCCCTCGACTCCTTGAAGCATCCCTTGTGAGCCAGCACACAATCTGCACGAGTGAAACAGTTAAAAACACTGAGGATTATTTCCACATTAGTGTTACACACACACACACACACACAAAATTGAGAAGTTATCGATTTCCCCTCTAAAAAAAAATCTAGACATATCTTGTGCATTAATTCCAGACCTGTTTACCCCTATTTTGCAAAATTGTAATTTCTGAAACAAAAAAAACGTATTTTTTAAGAAAAAAACCTGTAATCCAACGCGTGACCAATGAACGTCGATATTGTGGTACTGACCTGAGTGTGCAATACTAAATGTCCGTCGAGCAGTAGACACAGAACACATGCTCGTCACCTAATGCTGAATGACGTATTCCTGGAAATTTTAGGACACTTTCCCAGAATTTCTGTGCCATTTAAGTGACTTTTGATGTCTTTTCTTTCGATATTTTCGACCAGAAGATACAGAAGCTTCGGAATGCACTCGCTAGGACGCCATTTTGGAACAGAAACGGAAATGGCGCGAAATGACTTTTCACTGCATCGTTTAAAAAGCTTCGCTAACCGACGCAACTGCATTTTTTTTTTTTAATATTTAGGATTTTATTTTCCCCGTGGTTTTTTTCGTAGCCGTAATTTGACTTTTTCCCCGTACAAATTACGGCAAAATCGTAAAGGTAAACAGGTCTGTAATTCTGACCCCCAGATTTTGAACGTAGAATTAACACTGATATACATGTAAATACGCTTGACACAAATCGCGTGTTATTACAGGGCTCCCAGGGACCCCCATTTGGGGGTCTATGAAGCACTAGTTAGTTAGTTGTCTGTTATAGTCCCGTCAACAGCTATGGTTATTATCTCAGGACTGTCACTAAAATTCTAAAGAACCCTGTAAAAGAATGTGCAGGGGGTCCCAGGGATGCACTAGAAAACTTCTTTTTAGCATTCGCAATGCCACTGGGACCCTCTATCCCACCTCTAGGACCCTCTATACTGTAAGTGAAGGAGTCCATGGGACCCCTTGTTTTGCAGAACGATTGGGAGCCCTGTGTTATTATAAAGTTATTAAAATTTATGAGATCCAGACAATTATAGGCATATATTCTTCTCCACTTTCACAAGAATGAAAAAGAAACACCCGCAGGTGCAGATGGGACCCAAAGACACACTGGCCCCACCTGCCCTACCAACACAAGAGCACTGACCGATGCCGTTGGCCGCCCAGATGTTCTTGGAGTCGTTCCTCATGACCTGCTTGTACATGGCCAGGGCCCGGTCCTGATGCCGCTTCTCCTGCAAACCAGCACACAAAACAAATTCATTCTTCTTCGTCGATCGCTAAGACAGTTTTCTGCCACATGAACGCAGATGCATCATGCTGCTGTTAAGAGCCTAAGTATTAGTTAGGCCCAACATGTCCGTCTTTTGCTGGAGAAAATCTTCTTCTTCTTCGTCGATCGCTCAGACAGTTTTCAGCCGCATGAACACAGATGCTGTTACGAGCCTAAGTATTAGCTAGGCCCAACATGTCCATCTCTGGCTGGAGAAAATCTTCTTCTTCTTCGTCGATCGCTCAGACAGTTTTCTGCCACATGACTCAGACAGTTTTCTGCCACATGAACGCAGATGCATCATGCTGCTGTTACGAGCCTAAGTATTAGTAAGGCCCAACATGTCCGTCTTCGGCTGGAGAAAATCTTCTTCGTTGATCACTCAGTTTTCTGTCACATGAACGCAGATGCATCGTGCTGCTGTTATGAGCCTAAGTATTAGTTAGGCCCAACATGTCCATCTTTGGCTGGAGAAAATCTTCTTCATCGATCGCTCAGACAGTTTTCTGCCACATGAACGCAGATGCATCATGCTGCTGCTACAATACAGATGTATGTATATTGACATGCAATCTCAATAAAAGGACGTCTGCTAGACAGAACTAGATCATCGAATTGTACTGGTGTTGCCAAAAGGCTCGGATAATAGTGAAGGGAAGTAACTCTTGACAAATCGAGGACGTCTGCTAAACGGAACTAGACTGTCGAACCGCGGATATTGGAAAATAAGCCCAATTAAATTGCCTTTTCATCAATGAGCGACTTAGCTGGCTCTTTTGCCCGCCAGGTGGCATGACGCTCGAGTGGGGCTAATCCTCTCTATATTCTTAGTTGGGGATAAAGAGAGAGAGATATAGGGAGGAGTCCAACCCTCTCTCTCTCTCTCTCACTACACCCAACTAAGAATATAGCGTGATAAGCCCCTAGAGGTTTGACTGCCCCCTGGCGGTCAAATAATCGCCATAAGTCGACCATTCTGGAAGCAAACAACAAAAATGTTACGGCGTCCATGACTTTTTCTTAGGTGTCAATGACTTCTTCACAAACCATTTCACGATTTTCACAGACCAAAGCCAATTTTCAAAGACCTGAAAATGGCACTGCATTTCTCAAAGGCTTTCAAAGACCTTCAAAGACCGTGCGAACCCTGTAAACTTGGGAGTCCGAAAGAACGAACTCATTTCCCTTAAGTGACCCCTTGCTGACCTTGTCCTTGTCTTTCATTGGTTGGTGCAGGGTCTGGAGCCAGACGTTGCCGAGGGCGATGAGGGAGTAGGCGTCATCCTTGGTCTGGGGCCGCTGCAAAATCCTCTCAAACTTCTTCTGGCCGGGGCCCCACTCCTGCTTGGCCAGATGGAGGTTGCCGATCAGCGACCAGGCATCTGGGTGGTCCTGGTGAACAATCAATCATGATTTTTTTCGTAATAAGCTTGGGTGTGGGTTTTTTTTCCTCAGTATTTATTAACTAAACCTTTGACCAGTATTGGCCACTGCAACTACCATGTTTTGCTAGAGTGAACGCCCTTGGTAGCTGCTTGAGTACAAGGGCATAACTCTCGCCAATAACCCTATTTGAGGCCACTAAATGGCTGCCTTTTGCAAGAGTGAATGCCCTTTTGGATACTGACCAACAAGGGATTCACTCTCACTATCAAGGGCGTCAACTCTTTTTATATTAACCTGCGCTCTCGTCGCAGGGCATGCGCACGCCTCGTTACTAAGGTAACGGGATATTGCATGTGAACTTTAAAAATTCATAGTTCATAGGTTAACAGTCATGCGTGCTTCAAAGTGGCTCAGAGGGCTACTACTACGTTTCATTCATGCCATGACACTGACTGGCTGGTTGTAGGATCTATTTCGGGACCTTAGTATGAAAATGAGGGGGGGTAGCCTTATATTTTTGCTCTACGAGTATGCTGTGGCTTGACAAAACATGCATTTATTTTAAAATATCACAAATCAAAACTAAAACCCCTTGACTGCCAGAGAAAATTAAAGAAAAAAACATTGGGCAAATCATGCCACGAGAAAGACAACTGATAGAGCCAATCTGGCAAAATGGTCTGGGGATATAAATCTCTTGACTGTGTTAGACCAAATGCCAGCACATCAGGGTTATTCCTCTTCATCTGATGACATCAGGTCAGTACATAATACGTTGGTGGCAGTCAAGGGGTTAACCAGGATAACTGCCTTTAGAAAAAGCAAGCAAAAACAAAAGCACACCTTGAAGAAAATGTGTTAAGTCTAACATGTCTGACACTGACCAACAGAGAGCAGAAGATGCCATCTGTTATTCTGGGCAAAAATTGTGATTACTATTTGTTATAAAGGATTCACCTTGCCCAGGGGCACTTCCACTCTCTCTACCTTGAGGACTCGCATTGATTTTATGTAATCAAAACCATAGCATTATTATTAAGATGTCATTATTTATTCACAAAGCTCTTGCCTTGCGAAAAGAATATGCATGATGAATGTCTGTATCTATGTTGTGTTTACATATAATATGCTTCACAGTAGCTTTTCTCAGCTCCTTTCAGTTCATGCCTTTTGGTAACACGTGTCACCAGCATAAACCAATTTAAAGTGTTTTATCCATTAGGCTTACATTGTTTTATGGTGGTATACCACTTGTAAGATCTTTTCCTATCCTTAACCACAATCGATGATAAGAATATTTGCCTCTATTAAAAGAAATAACTTGAAACAAATAGCTCTTTGTGAAAAACTGAAAGGAGCCAGAATGAGGGGAATTCGTGTGCTGTGGTTTTTGGTGTGTCTTTATTCTTTTTTTCGTTATTGCTCATATATATATATATATATATATATATATATATATATATATAATAGTTATACATTTATGTTATTGTTCATAATTAATACTTTTTGTGAACACCATTGTTATGGGCCAGAAGCCTAACGATTAAAATAACTTTGACTTTGACTCTACCTTGAGGACTTAAGGACAGGTGACGTTGGGTTGGACCCCAAAGGCCTCCCAAAGACTGCAGTGGATTAGTGGATCAAAAAATAAATGTAAAGCTTATATCATAGAACCTACATATGACCCAAGGTGTTGAGAGTAAAGCTGTGTGAACTGTTGATCTAAAAACAAACAAAAAATCAATCTAAAAATGACAGATTTAGCATAATACCACTCTGTGTCCACTGACCTGGTTGATTTGCAGAGCTTCCTTGAACCAATCAGAAGCCTCGTAGATCTGACCCCTGTCTCTGGCCATACACCCCAGTCGCAGATAGCCTGTAAAACGCAAAGAGCAAATCAGACTGAACCTTCCTTTCTTGAATCCTTAAATTTTTTGTTTTATTCAACTGCACCCTGTCAATGCATGAAAAAGAACGACGGATGGCTATTTCCTGCGATTCCTTAGATGAAATTCAGGCATAAAAAATTCCAAACAATCAACGCAAGCACATGCAAATTTACATGCACACGAGCAATTAATACCTTTTAATGCCAATGACTGCTAAAAAAACAGACCAGCAACTTTAATTCTCATAATTTAAAACAAAAAGTCCCCATACAGCATACATGTATTTTTTTTAAAATTACTTGTGTGAACCAAAGTACTATACAGTGTACATGTTTTTTTTCAAAATTATATTGAATTACATAAAAAAAATGCTAAAGCAGCAGAAACATCAATGTGAAAGCATAGATGCGCATGCCAGCCCACATGCGCACACACACAAAAACAATAATACTAACATAGATACGCGTGCAAGCCCACATGCGCACACACACAAAAACTATAGTTAATACTAACATAGATGCGTGGGGCGTGCGCACATAAAAAGTATAGTAATACTAACATAGATGCGCGTGCCAGTCCACACGCGAGCACACACACAAAAACTATAGTAATACTAACATAGATGCGCGCGCAAGCCCCCACACCCAAAAACTATAGTAATACTAACATAGATGCGCGCGCAAGCCCCCCCACACAAAAACAATAGTAATACTAACATAGATGCGCGCACACGCCCACACAAAAACAATAGTAATACTACTAACAATCGACGTAGTTGGGATGGTCGCGCAGAATGTTCCTGTAGAATTTGTTGGCCTTGTCGTATTCGTGCAGCGCCTCGTAGAGTCGCGCCAGGTTGTACGTGGTCGTCACCGAGATGGCGCTGTAGTAGGTCTCGTCGTGCTGAGCGTCAGTCTTAGACCTCTCCAGGGAGGCCTCATAGTATTTCTGGAAACAGACGTGTAAAATTTGTTTGTTTCTTGTTTGCTGTCTCACCCTGACTTCAACTTCAAGACTCCAGGGATCTTTCCAACAGCCAAAGCATTTGAACACTATGGTACAAATGCAACAGCTAGAGATGAGAACATTATGTGTGACCGTTGTTGGGTTGTTGTTTTTGGGGGGGGTTGCTGTCCCATCTTCTGGGCTGTACAGTGGCGTTGCTCCCACGAATCCCAACTTGCAGGTGTGACCGTTTTTGATTTTGGATTTGTTGTTGTTGCATGCGATTTTTATGTGACTGATGAGGAAGAAAGGGGGTGGGGGGGTAAACTTTGACCATATGACAACTTTTTCATTGCCACTGGGATTAACGTGTGCTAAGTGCATGAACACACAGGAGCTCGGTTTATCGTCTCATCCGAAAGACTCGTGTCTATGTGTCGGATTTTTCAGTTTTCACTGGTCTCCCCACTGAATTCAGCGGACACATTCTGATTTTGGAGGAGCTTAAAGGAGAGAATTGGGAAGATTTTTTTCTTTAAAAGGCAGGAGAATGGGCCAATAAGTCAGAAAGATAGTAGATGACCGAAAACAAAGGGAAAAGGCAGAGTCAAAGAGAGAGACAGATATGAGGAAGCTACAAGAACAGAACTTCCAGAAGGTGGGGAACTATTAAAATCAAGACACACACATGGGAAGAAGCTAGCCTTTTGTTTTTCTTAGTTTTCTGATGTTTCTTTTTCTTCTTCAACGTTCCAGCTGAATCATGCCCTAGACGTTCAGTCCGGTGTTGTTGATGTTGAGAATGAGGCTTTATATTGAAAATTCTCTGACCCCGTCTCGTACCCTGAGATGCGAACACCACCTACTGAAGATTACCGCCCTTGCCTGTCAGGAACTAGTAGTATATGGTCACAGAAAATGATCTGCTCCTGACTCGTCACCAGGGGGCGTAGGCAGTTCGGGCCTAAAATTCCCACCCTTTTGTGTCGGCAAGAAGTAGTATAAAGCCTCATTCAAAAGAAGATACTGAGAATAGAGCCCTGTCTTACCCTGGCTTCCTGGAAGTTTCCCAGGCGGAAGTGGAGAGCTGCTACGTTGTTCAGGATCTCTGGGGGGACGTCCGCCTCCACCTTCTCCTTCAGAATGCGTGTCGCCGTGCCGTACGCTGACAACGCCCCCTGGGAGGTGAATTATTACATTTCATTTTTAACTCACTTGAAAAAACAAAATCGACAAATGTAGGCAGGCACAGAAAATTAAAACAACAAATATCAAATGATTATTTTTTCATTCAAAAATAAAAAATAATTACATTTAAGTTTTGCAAGGTTTTGAGTACATACCCTGTAGGTTGTGAATTTCCTGCTTGCAAGTTTTATATAAAGAATTTTGGGGGGTGCCATTGATAAAGCGCACCCTTATTTTCCGGTACACGGATCAACATTCGCCATTGACGCAAACATCAATTCACTTCAAGTCCTGGAAATATTCCAGATCAAATATAAGATTAAAGAAGATTGGTTTCAGAGCACTATGGAATAATTATGGTAAAAGGGGTGTGTGTGTGTGAGTGTGTTGTGTGTGGGTATATCTGCTTGCATGTGTATGAGTGTATGCGTGCGCAGGAGAGATTGTGTTCACTAGAGGGGGGGGAGAGGAGTGTGTGTGAGTATGTGTCTGTGAGTGTGAGTACGCGTGAGTGCTTTGTGTATGTGAGTGCGCGTGTGTGTGTACGTGTGTGTGCGCATGTTTGTACAAGTGTATGCTTGAGTAAGTTTGTGTGCGTTTCAGTGAGAATGTGTGTGGGTATGTGTGTGTATGTCTGTGTGCAAGAATGTGTTCACGCTCGTGCGTGCACGTACGTGCGTGTGTGTCTGTTTTGCATGTGTGTGCGTGTGTGAGTGTTTCAATACTGATTGTAAAGCGCTTTGTGCTCGATAAAAAGCGCTATATAAAAATCCGTTTATTATTATTATGGTAAAAGGCTACATCTTTAGTTCCTGGAGACAATAACCAATGGTTCAAGACACTTAGCTTTACTTGTTCACATCATTGGGAAAACAATTACCATTTAACCCTTTCACCGCCAATGTCGCATTTATGCACCACAATGGTTTAACACCCATGTCACTAAAAGGCAACAAATCAGGGCCTGTTATCCGAAGAGCTAATAAAAAGCAACACTTCCATGACTCAAACAAGCACATATATCACAGACCTGCCTACCCCCAATCTCTTTTTTAGGTACTCCACGAAATAAAATTCCGTACTTTTTCTCAAAATTCCATATTTTGCAAGAAGACCCAAAAACGGAACATTACAGAACATTAAACCGCCATGCGAAATGACGAAAAACACTTGATTTTGACCGATCTTAGAAGACCTTAAGTTCAAATTTTTGCCTTATTCATTTTCCATTTACCGTACTGCCGTACTGGGGCTCAAAATCGTGTACAAAATACGGAAAAATCGTATGGGTAGGCAGGTCTGATATCACTGATCCAACTTTTTTTTCTTTCTTTTTTTCGGGGTGGTGGTGATGTGTTCCTATCTCAAAGTCAAAGATGAAAAAACATGGTGCCTTACCTGCACATCATTCTGTTCCAAGATCTGAGCCAGTTCGATCCAAGCTTCCACATCGTCGGCAAACTGTTCTGTCACTTTTTTCAGGTGTTGCTACAACCACAAAGAGAAAAAAAAAAACCACATATGCACACAGGTCAATCAGAATATGATGGAATGTGGTTCTATTGGCGTTGCGTCAGATTTTGTTTTCAAAGTATTCAGGCATGGTAGTGGGGGCAAAGTGGTTTTCAAGGAAAATGGCCAGGGGTCCAGGGGGCCGAAGAAAATTCAATAAATGAGAGTGAAATGTTCATGCCATTTCAATGCATTTTTTAATAATTTTGTTTCAAACTGTTTCGCGGATTTTCCGCGAGTCGCAGAGGTCTACCATGCCTGAGTATTAAGTTGTTAAATGAAATTATGCTCTGGGCTCCTCCGAGGAAAAAGACGATGTAAACTTGAGTTCTACTATCTTTGTTCCACCCACCCCCTTCCCCATACCATCCCTCATCACCATTCTTTCCATCTTTAGCCACAAAATAAGTGTAAAAATGTCACCATATTTTTCGGACTATAAGGCGATACTTTTTCCCCATACTGAGACCCCTGCACCTTATAATATGACTGATAATACAGTAAGAAAGTAGAATAACAAAATCTGAATTTTGTGTTAAATTTGTAGTCCGAAACAGTAATTATCAGCGTTTGCAAAGTTCACACAAGTAGCAACAACTTTCCACTTTTCCTGTCAGTAATCACTGCAATCACCGTTTTCCAGAGCTTCAGATTGTCAGGTGGCGAGGGTCAATGACCCATATTGGCCCCTCATTTTGTGCACCCTGGGGTCTTAATACCCATGAAATCTGCACTAAAAGTTTAGTACTGCAGTCACACATTACTGGCCCAGTTATTTTGGAAATTGACCCATCATTTTCTGTCACGTGGGGTCATATGTGATGGTGCATGGGAAACACAGACAATCGTTTTGTATTCCTTCTTCATACATTTACAAATAACATTCATATATAATGTATGATTCAACATTCATGAATAATAAACAGTGATTACCTGTAAATAAAGATGAATAAAACAGAGAGAGAAAAGAGAAAACACAGACAATCTGAAGCCCTGGGTTTCACAGAAAAAGTGAAGGCCAATGATTCTTCAACACTTTCCAAGTTGGTGTGATGGAAATCAAGTTAGCCCCCGCTCACCTTGGCGATTTCTCGTTTCTCCATGTCGAAGGTGTTGGCGTACAGGGACCCCAGGATCTTCATGGTCTCGTAGTTCCCTGGCTGGGCCTTCAGCACTTTCTCAAAGCACTGGGCAGCCTGCGGCGAACAGTTTGTGCTTCATGACTCATTAACCCTTTCATTGCAACAGCAGCTGCGAAGCTAGTGCAGCCAGAACACTAGTACAATAATGACTTGCCACCTTAAATGCTGTGATTCTTCTTCTTCTTCTTCTGCGTTCCCAGGGCCATATGGCCAAGGTAGTATGTGTCCGTTTTTCAGTTTTCACTGGTCTCCCCGCTGCGTACAGCCGACACATTCCGATTTCAGATGAGCTCAAGGGAAAAAAATTATTGGGAAGATTTTTTTTTAAAGCGGCAGAAGAATGGGCCAATAAGTCAATAAGATGGTGATAGAAAGCAAAGGGAAAAGGCAGAGTCAAAGAGAGTGGTAGATTAGAGGAAGTTACAAGCACAGAACTTCCAGAAGGCGGGGGAACTATTTTTACAAAAGACCCCCCGGTATCCCCACGGGGATGCTGTGATTCATTTCTATATACTGTTCAAGTTTGCAGTTTCACGTGGAATGTCTTATATAAATTATTAACAACAGAAATGTTGATGTTATCCTCTACAAGAAAATCTTTAATTGATTTGGTATTTGGCATTTGGTACTTGGTATATTCTACTTCTAGTCACAGGAGAGCGCGTCACACAAGTGCAGCGCTTAACTTTTTTTTTTTTAGGGGGGGGGGGGGGGGCACTGGGTGAGGAGGGGGTGTGGGCACACTTGGAAAACCTAGCTATCAATTTGGCCATACCAGGCAGCGGGATTTCTCCCTGCTCTTACCGACTTTCAACTGCCGTGGGATTTTTACGTGTGTAAAGCGCACGGGTCAGACAAGCTTTAAGTCCCCATCCAAAGGACTGGACGTTCAGTTCGATTTTCCTGTCGAACTAGAAAGAAAGGGCGAGGCCGGGGTTCGAACCCAGGTCACTCACGCTGCAGTCACGCATTACATTTGGCAGGCGAGAGTCTTAACCACTCTGCCTTGAGTGATTGTAACAAAGTCAGGATGGCCGGGACAGGATCTTTGAACATTCACATACTATTCCCAAGCCCTTCACAACCACATACATTATCGTTGTCCCCTCTGTAGATGTACATCTGTCCCTGGCCGAAGAAGGGAAGCACGAAGGTCCCCGGGGATAACTGGGTGGCCTGGTAGTAGTACTGGAAGGACTCTCTCTCTCTCTCACCCTCTCTCACCCTTTCTCTCATAATCCACGTACATTTTCATTATCCCCTCTGTAGATGTAATCTGTTCCAAGCCGAAAAGGGGCAAGACAAAGGTTTCTGGAGAGAACTGAGTGGCCTGGTAGTAGTACTGGATTATGCTCACTAATTCTAACCCCAAGCACAACACTGAGAAGTTTTCAAAGAATCTTACGTTTTCGTTGTCCCCTCTGTAGATGTACATCTGTCCCAGGCCGAAGAAGGGCAGCACGAAGGTCCCCGGGGAGAACTGTGTGGCCTGGTAGTAGTACTGGAAGGCCTGGTCATAGTCCTCCTGCACGTGGAAGGCCCGCGCCAGCTGGTAGCAGCTCTCCGCCCGCATCGCCTCGTTCTCTGTGTTGTGGAACGCGTGAAGGGCAAGGTGCTGTACCTTCTGGTAGTCCTGGGTACATGGGTGAAAGTAAAAACATTCTCTCAATCCTGAAATGACACGTTTCAATGTTCTCTTGATCTTTCCCATTCCTGTGTGTGTGTGTGTGTGTGTGTGCGTGTGTGTGTGTGTGTGTGCGCGTGTGCGTGTGTGTGTGTGTGAGTGTGTGTGTGTAGTCCTGGGTACATGGGTGAAAGCAAAGCATTCTCTCAATCCTCAAAATGACATGTGTTTCAATGTTCTCTGGATCTTTCCCCATTCCTGACCGCATTAAAAATAACTTCCAATATGTTTGTGTCTGTGTATACAGGATGGTGTGTGAGTGTGTGTGCGTGTGTGTGTGTTGTGTGTGTTGTGTGTGTGTGTGTGTGGTGTGTGTGTGCGTGTGTTGTGTGTGTGCGCGTGCGTGAGCATGCGTGCGTGTGTGTGTTAATATTGCATGTCTATCATCTTGTTTCAATCCGCCATCAACGTTGACAGAAATGCTTGATTTCATAAGACCGTGGATCCAGATGACAAGATGGCCAATCCAGAACTCTTTCTATCAGCTTTTCCAATCCTGATTTCAGGAGCATGCGTGAACTATACTTTCACTCATGTGGATAGTAACATGAAAGATACACCGGGTAAACCCTCTTCCACTATCCATCATTTGAAGACCTCTGAAATTCCAAGGCTGTGATAATGAAAGTGAAAGAACAGCGTCTTTTTTTGTGTTGTGGCACGCATGCAGAGCTAAGTTCTGCACCTTTTGATGGTCCTGGGTTCTAACACGACAGACAATATCAAATGTAAACTGCTACGCAGTCACCATAAAGTTTCAATGCAGAATGATTCAAAGTGTGACATTGTGTTGCCACGCAAACGCAGCATCTGTTAAGCTGAAGATGCAAAGCGTCTAAATCTAGAAGCAAGCTTACTTTTTTCGCAAAAGATATTCAAAATACATGTACTTAAAACTATTTAGAAAAAAAAATCACGTTAGCACACTCACACAACTCACATTTAAAATATGAATTATTCAATTTAAAAATAATAAATATAAAAAAAATCTTTACATAGGGGATAAGCATTGTAAAAGATACATGCTTAGTAAAGTACAAAATCCCGGAAAACCAAGGGTACATGGCAAACTAGTCAACTAGTCCCCAGCAGGGTACAAGTGTAGCATCACTGTTGGGGGGTGAGGGGAACAATGCATCCTTAGGCCGGGTTCACATTAGACACGTAAGTTACGTACGGGAAAACCCTAAATAAGTGGAAGAAAGGATAAAAAGCTTATGCATAAAGGGGAAATTCAGACACATGCACAAATCTTTTCCCTTCTTTGTTTCACTTATTTATGGATTGCGCACAGGTTTTTGTATGGAATATCCGCTTATGTGTGTACACGGCCTTAGGGGCTGTGCACATCACACACGGAAACCTCACACGCTTGGCCGAAAATAAGTATAAGAAAAGTAAGAAATAAGCGGACAGGATAGCACATGCGTTTGCGTAAACGCTTATTTTTCTTACCTATTTGTGATGAGGTGTCCGCGTGTCATGTGCACAGCCCCCAAATCTGATATTTTAAAATGTATTGCAAAGGGAACCGACAGGCTCTCCTTGCCTGCCAAATGTAATGCGTGACTGCAGCATGAGTGACCCGGGTTCGAATCCCAGCCTTGCCCTTTCTTTCTAGTTCGACAGGAAAATCGAACTGAATGTCCAGTCCTTCGGATGGGGACTTAAAGCTAGTTTGACCCGTGCGCTTTACGCACGTAAAAATCCCATGGCAGTTGAAAGTCGGTAGGAGCAGGGAGAAATCCTGCTGCCTGGTATGGCCAAATTGATAGCTAGGTTTTTCAAGTGTGACCACACCCTGTGCCCCCCCAAAAAAAAACCACCAAAAACGGGTAGGCGATGCACTTGCGGCGACGCGCTCTCCGGGGGAGAGCAGCCCGAATTTCACAGAGATAAGTCTCTGTGACTAGAATATACCAAATAGCACACAGGAAGGTGAGAAAGGGAGGTTCCTTCCAAAACAAATTTAAAACCCAAAAATCAGCCAGAGGCCACTGAAAAAACCCACCAAACATTTAATTCAGCCACATAGCTTGAAAAGAAGCGCTGAACGTGTACATGCGCAGCATGTATACCTTTTTGTAGAAGAAGTGGTTGGCCAGGTGGTTGAGCACCATGGGGTTGGCGGGGTCGATGGCGTAGGCCCGGGACAGCAGCTGCACCCCGCTCTTGATGGAGTCCTGCGACTTGGAGTTGAGCTCCAGCACCGCCAGCCCCACCAGGGCCCCCACACACTGCGAGTCCAGTTGTAGGGCTCGCTCAAAGGCCATCCTGATTGCAACACACAATACAGTGGAGTTGAGCACTAACCCTACCAGGGCCCCCCACACACTGCGAGTCCAGTTGTAAGGCTCGCTCAAAGGCCATCCTGATTACTACACACAATACAGTGGAGTTGACCTCTAACCCTACCAGGGCCCCCACACACTGAGGGTCTAGTTGAGTCCTAACCCCACCAGGGCTCCCACACACTGCGAGTCCAGTTGTAGGGCTCGCTCAAAGGCCATCCTGATTGCAACACACAATACAGTGGAGTTGAGCTCTAACCCTACCAGGGCCCCCCACACACTGCGAGTCCAGTTGTAAGGCTCGCTCAAAGGCCATCCTGATTACAACACACAATACAGTGGAGTTGACCTCTAACCCTACCAGGGCCCCCACACACTGAGGGTCTAGTTGAGTCCTAACCCCACCAGGGCCCCCACACACTGCGAGTCCAGTTGTAGGGCTCGCTCAAAGGCCATCCTGATTACAACACACAATACAGCAGGGATGCATCTAGAAATTTCTAAACTGGGGGGCATTGCCCCCCTTGGTGTGGAAATTTGGGGGGATCTGGAAATAGTTAGGGGGGCGGGGGTAAATCAATGCCAGTTAACGTGTCGATCAAGGGATGTAGTGCGGACATTTTTACAACCTGTGGTGAACGCATTGTTCTTTTTGCTTTGTAAGCACCAGTCACAAAACATTGCTTTTGATTCGCTGTCAAATTCTAGCCAAGGTCTGCTTTTTTTCCAACTTTCCATGAACTCATGCTTTCGCTTTTTGAAAGGTGGTGGAGCGACACTACTAGCAATGGGATCGTCGGTGACATCACAGTCCTGATCCGATGCTTCGTCATTCGATGAACTTTCCCCGTTGTCATCACTAACTGCCGATGAGGAACAAGGTTGTTGATCAATGTTGCACTCCACAGTCGCACTGTTTTCTTTCTTTTTAGAAGTCACACTCACAGTAAAATAATCCAGAAGCGATGCCATTTTTGAGCGGGCTCGCTTACACTGTGCCCGGAAATAGTAAGTGAAAGAGAAAGCCGTTGATTGGCTATGCTATTTTTAAGACCCAATCAAAATGCTCGTTCTTTACTGTCGAAAGGAAATGCAGACTCGGTACAGCCCACGCAGCCACGCAATCTAGGCCTATAGTGCCGAACAAGTTATTTTCAAACGATTTTTTCGTTTGCGGGATTTCATGAAATTGGGGGGCGATTTTCCCGCAGCATATTTTTATTTTTGCGGGAACATCTACAATTTTGCCGCAATGCTGCAATGCCACGCTCTAGATGCATCCCTGATACAGTGGAGTTGAGCTCTAACCCTACCAGGGCCCCCACACACTGAGGGTCTAGTTGAGTCCTAACCCTACCAGGGCCCCCCACACACTGCGAGTCCAGCTGTAAGGCTCGCTCAAAGGCCATCCTGATTGCAACACACAGTACAGTGGAGTTGAGTTCGGGTAACAGGGCCCCCACACACTGCGAGTCCAGTTGTAGGGCTCGCTCAAAGGCCATCCTGATTGCAACACACAGTACAGTGGAGTTGAGTTCGGGTAACAGGGCCCCCACACACTGCGAGTCCAGTTGTAGGGCTCGCTCAAAGGCCATCCTGATTACAACACACAACAGATACAGTGGAGTTGAGTTCGGGTAACAGGGCCCACACACACTGCGAGTCCAGTTGTAGGGCTCGCTCAAAGGCCATCCTGATTGCAACACACAATACAGTGGAGTTGAGCTCTAACCCCACCAGGGCCCCCACACACTGCGAGTCCAGTTGTAAGGCTCGCTCAAAGGCCATCCTGATTGCAACACACAGTACAGTGGAGTTGAGCTCTAACCCTACCAGGGCCCCCACACACTGCGAGTCCAGTTGTAGGGCTCGCTCAAAGGCCATCCTGATTGCAACACACAGTACAGTGGAGTTGAGCTCTAACCCTACCAGGGCCCCCACACACTGCGAGTCCAGTTGTAAGGCTCGCTCAAAGGCCATCTTGATTGCAACACACAACAGACACAGTGGAGTTGAGTCCTAACCCCACCAGGGCCCCCCACACACTGAGTGTCCAGTTGTAAGGTTCGCACAAAGGCCATCCTGATTGCAACACACAATACAGGAGTTGAGTTCAAAGGCCATCCTGATACAGATTACAACACACAACAGACCCAAGGTCCCATCCAATAATCACCTTGCTTTGGGCAACCTGTTGAGCTTGACGAAGCAGTGTCCTATCCCCAGACGGAGAGAGCCTGGACACTTGGGGGTAATCCTTTTTGTTGAAGGCGATGCACTCAACTCTTTGTGATGTTTTCATTCTGTTCACCTCCGACGGTGATCTGGCTGATCGTTTTGACAATTCTCATGTATTTTAGCGCGTTTTTCAGTCAGTCACCAGCCGATTTTTGTGTGTGCAAAAAGTCGTAGTAGACAACAGATCGGCCGGGTCGTAAGTCGGGTTAGTGAGGGAAGTACAGGGAGTCAATATTTAGTTGATTTATGAAGGAGGAAAAAATCCGTCGAAAATGTTCTGGTCCTATCAGGGAGGGGGTCGCAATAGTGGAGGTCTTAATCCGGAGGTTCCACTGTACTACAAAATCTGGAAAACCTGAAAAGCAGGGGTCCAGGGGCTGCCTTCACAGGCTCATCTTTAAACTGAAAACGATAAGAAGGCATGCGTTTAAGAGACCCAAGGTCCCATCCAATAATCACCTTGCTTTCGGCAGCCTGTTGAGCTTGACGAAGCAGTGTCCCATCCCCAGGCGGACAGAGGCTGGACACTTGGGGTTAGTCCTCAGGGCCTTCTTGTAGTAGGCCAGCGCCCCGCGGTAATCCTTCTTGTTGAAGGCGATGCACGCCTTGCCCAGCAGTGAGGGGATGTTGTTGTTGGACTGAGAAAAAGAATGAAAATATGTTTTGGCATAGTTGACCACAAACACACACATAAAAGGGTAAAACCTGGGCCTGTATTCACATTGAGATAGTATCTTCTTCTTCTTCTTCGATCGCTCACACTTTCCTGTCAATTATGAGCACAGGTACGTCATGCTGCCGTTATGCGCCTAACTAAGAAATAGCTAGGCCCAGCAAGTCCGACTTCGGGGCCTAGCTATCATAATGATATCTTACAAGTCCTAACGTAGGATTTAATAGGACTTTAGAAGGACTTCTAAGATATCATGATAAGTCTCATACTATCTCAATGTGAATACAGGCCCTGGCCAAAATGAAAAGCAGTAAGGCCTGGGTTCCAGTGGGCCACCTTGTGGGGCCAAGGGACGGAGTTATTTATATAGTCAGGGGGCGAGGCCCCTGAAGCTGAAGGTTTCTATTGTATACTTTTACGAATAAAATCAGAGCTTTATATGCAGTTTTCATCTTTTCTTTAACAATAAAACAAGCTTTTTCCACATTCAAGTGAAGTTATTCATCAATAAAGTGTTGCAATTTCAGAAAAATAACGAAGACAAATTCAGAATTCCTGCTTTTTCTGAAGTGTGGTTTCATTCATGCACATACAGACAACCGATAAGTCATGAGACCATTGACATTGACTCACTTGTAGTAAAAAAAACAGTTGTACAGCAGTATTTACTGGACTAAAATTTAAAACTATAAATGATATTGCTGAGTGAATATACATGAGGTTGAGAAGATTATGATATAAGCAGAATGCACAAATAATAGCTCTTCGTTTTGTTGAAAAGTGACGAAGTTGAAGTTAAGATGCTTTTAACCGTACGTCACACATTCTTTATGAGCATCTTGTTACAGCTAACAAAATCGCCTTGGCATAAGGCTGTGTCAGACCAATTGACATAAGCTAGAACACCAAGGCTACATCAAAATGTTGTTATGTTCTGCATAGTTATGCAGGGATTGTCTTTAGCCATGGCAAGCTCCTAGCATAACATCATCAGTCCAAAATCCGCCAAAGTCAGAGATTTAGCTGCCCACGTTGCGGGGTAATAAAACCAAAAACGGTCACACACGTAATGTTTTCATCCCTAGCTGGTGCATTTGTACCATAGTGTTCAAGTACTTCGGCTGTTGGGATGATCCCTGGAGTCTTTAAGCCAGGGTGCGACAACAACAGCTAACAAAATAGGCTAAGAAAATCTTGAATAATTGCTTCTAATTCTATGTGCTTGCTAATTTCTTTAAAACATGCACACAGAGACATAGACACACACATGCACACACACACGCACGCACCCAAGCGCGCACACATACACTTTAATTATTCATTAGCCCAATAACAGCTAACACAATCCAAGAAGAGTAACTACTTTACTCTTAATTTTTTTAAATGGCTACTTTGATAACTAAACACATAAATGAAAAAACAAAACACCATTAAACAAAGAAGACTAGTCCACATGAAAGGGTGTACATGTACCTGGTTAAGCACGAAGTTGAACTGTGCGTCAGCCTGGTCCAGTTTTTCCCCCTCCAGCAGGCAGAAGTAGGCTCGACCCAGCAAATGGTTCTGCGTCATATCAGGGAGATCAAAACGCTAAGAAAACAAGTCTTAGTATACATTCTCCCAAAAAGAGTCAAGCAATGTTAGTTATGTCTTATGTTATACCATTATTACGTTAAACCTGTCTTAAAAATCAGGCATCAGAATACTCCAGAGTCCAATCCGCAGACGAACAACACTCGCCATGACTCGGAGTCGACATCGAGTCGGACCCCACAAAACTCTAGTCCGTAGTCGGCATCATTGCGATCATTCGCTACCCGATTTCTCACGGAAAAGTTCAAAGTTCTCACATCATCATAGTCTCCCGCGATCATATCCTCTAAATCGACTCATTTAAAACCCAAATGACAATCACTGTCATCAAAACAAACTCTGAAACAGTGAAAGTAAGAGTCTAGAGAGCTCTAAACTCGGAAGAAAAAACACATGGCCACGATTTTTCGTTTCCGAAGGCGCAATATGAAAACAAACCGCTTAAGAATACCATTTGAGAATAAGATCACGCTGCCTCATGAAGTACAAACTGCGGCCGCCAGTGCCAAAACCGCGGCCAGTGGCTACCAAATCTGCATGCATGCTTGCACACTCACATGCATACACACTCCCACCTTTCCTCTCTCTCTTTCCTGATTTACTCCCTGTCTCATGTCTTTTCTTCCCCTCCCTCCCTATCACTCACCAATTTTACAAGAAATTTGTTTTTCTTACAAAGTCAATTCCCCCTCACTAAAATAAAAATGTGTGTGTGTGTGTTCTGTGAGAGAGAGAGAGAGAGAGAGAGAGAGAGAGAGAGAGAGAGAGAGAGAGAGAGAGAGAGAGAGAGAGAGAGAGAGAGAGAGAGAGAGAGAGTACAAGTGTATTTGCTTGGTTTCTATACATGTGAGCGGGGTTGAGGCTTTTACATACATGTGTGTGTGTGCATGTGTGTGTGTGTGTTTGTGTGTGCGTGTATATGTGTGTGTGCATGTGTGAAGCGAGTGTATGTGTGTGCTACTTTGCTCATGCATTGTTGCTCATTTAAATACCATTCTTGAGTACTGTTATTTTTGTTGTGTGCTTGTTACTACAGAACACTTAATTGAAAAGCGCTTCGGTATCATTTTGAGGTAACGCGCTATACAAATGTACTATTATTACAGTGGAACCTCCCTCATAAGACCTTCAAAAAACATCCAAAATGAGGTCTTATAAGGGAGGGGTCTTGAGAAGTAATTTTAATACTGACAAAGAAGGGCAATGTCTCAAGAGAAGTAGGTCTTATGCGGGAGGGAGTCTTATAATGGGATGTCTTATAAGGGAGGTTCCACTGTACTATTTTTGTTGTCTGCTTGTTACAGAACACTTAATTAAGAAGTGCTTTGAGACCATTTGAGGCAACGCGCTATATAAATGTACTATTATTATTATTATTATTATTATTATCAAGAAATAACAATGCACAATCGCCAATCACGCCAGCAATCACTGACCTGGTCATCCCCATGGGGATACTGGGGGGTCTTTCGTAAAAATAGTTCCCCCACCTTCTGGAAGTTCTGTGCTTGTAGCTTCCTCTAATATGCCACTCTCTTAGACTTTCCCTTTGCTTACTGTCATCTACTATCTGTCTGACTTATTGGCCCATTCTCCTGCCTTTTCCAAAAAAAATCTTCAAAATAACTATTCTCCTTTGAGCTCCTCAGAAATCGGAATGTGGTTGGCTGTATGCAGCGGGGAGACACAGTGAAAACTGAAAACAGACACATTGTGGCATTTTGGCCTGGGAACGCAATGCCGGTCGGGGTTCGCCCCCGGGGACCGCTACAGTAGCCAGATTGGTCTTGCCCAGATACTACGAAATAAAGACTATGGTCCACTTAAGACAGATCCACTCTAGGTTTTATTCTATGTTTACTTTCCTTTCCATTAGGCTACTTCTATCTCCTCAGTTTTCTAATTTCTTGTCTTCTTACTACCCCCCACAGTGCAGCAGAATCTTCAGCCTGATGAAGTTGGCTGCCTGAGGCCAAGAAGAAGAAGTGGAAGAGAAAAAAAGAAAGGAACCGACCTGGTCGTACATGATGATCCTATCAGCGGTGGTGTAGAGCAGGGTGGACTTGTTGAACAGCTCCCTCTTCTTGTCCTTGTTCTTCTCGCGGTGGGCCTGCTGCACGTAGTGGGCCGCCAGCGTGTCCAGAGAACGCATCTGGTCGCGCTCGCTGTTCCCATAGTCCAGGCTGGCATCGGTCCGAGAGGCCTCGAGGATCTTCACGAAATCGTCTATCAGGTTTTGTTTGTAGTACTCCAGCTGTCGGTGACAAAGGCAAAAAAACAATAAAAATAACTAAATAAATAAAAAGGAAAACAGACAAAAAGTAAAGAATAAATGTACGAGCGGCTTCCAATATCTTCATGAAATCTTCTATCAGGTTTTGCTTGTAGTACTCCAGCTGTCGGTGACAAAGGCAAGAAAAATAAATAATAATAATAACTAAATAAAAAGGAAAATGGACAAAAAGGAAAGACGAAGAGCATGCATCTGGTCACGCTCGCTGTTCGGATAGTCCAGACTGGCATCGGTCCGAGAGGCTTCAAGTTCAAGGATCTTCATGAAATCTTCGATCAGATTCTGCTTGTAGTACTCCAGCTGTCGGTGACAAAGGCAAAAATTAAAGAGGGAAATTCTAACAATAAGAAAAACTAAATGAATAAAAAGAAAAATGCACAAAACGAAAGAAGAAAAGCAGTGATCGTGTTTACCAGTAATTATCAGTAAAATACTGATTGCAAAACCAGAATACTGAAAAAAATTGATCTGTCAGTCTCAGGGACTGATAGTGATACTTTTTTGCTAGGATTAGAAAATATATATTGTTTAACACTAATATTAGTAATAACAGAGGTTTTGATATTGTGGTTTTTACTGGGTTTTGTTTCCCTGGGACTGGTTTTGACACCAGTTGTTGGAGGGCATTGATGGGTTTGGTTTTTAAAATTCCTACCATGATCACTGGAAAATAATGTATCTGGTCTCGCTTCCTGTTCGCATAGTCGGTAGGACTAGGAGAGGCTTCCAAAATGTTCATGAAATCTTTTACCAGGTTCTGCTTGTAATACTCCAGCTATGTGAAAAACATTTTATATTAATGATTCTTTTTTATAATTTGTCTTTAACAGATTATCTGCTTATGCGACAAATTGCAGTGTTTGAACTGTGGTCAAGCAACATTGCCAAAATTGAAAGCAGAAACCCAAAATGAAAAGGTAGCACAAAAAAGAACTTCACATGAAAAAAAAGAAGTTAAAATTAAAACTCTTTGATCAGATTCTGCTTGTAGTGCTCCAGCTGTGGTTAAACAAACATCAGCACATGTATATTAAAACTCACACACACAAATATATCACAGACACACTCACAAACACACTGATGCAGGCATGCATGCGTGGACACACACACAGGCACACTCTCTCTCTCTCTCTCACACACACACACAGTGACACACATAGTGACATACACAGTGACACACACACACAAACATTTGACAAAATATACTCACAGCAAGCGTGACCCAAATGTGTAGCGGTGCCACCTCCTGTCTCAAAATGCTCAACACTTCCTCTCCCTCGGGCAGCTGGTCCAGATCCAATTCAATCACCTGTCACACAAAATCAAGTAGATTATCAACAATCATAATTAATTTGCAGCATATAATTTATATGCAGAATTTTTTAGCCAAAGCTCACTGAAGACACATTTGCCCGGCATTTTGCGCGGTACGCATAAAGACCCGGATGTCTTTAAAGCGAAGCAACTCGCGTCAATTCCGGTTAAAAATCAAAAGTAAGTCGCACCGATTGTATGCATCAAAATATTCATTTTATTTCATAATTATAGTTTTTTAACTTGGCACGATTCAAAATTATGGTCCTGGGCGATTTGGGGGGCAGATTGATGAAGATTTGACAGTAGCTCAAAATTCACAAACTTTCAAAGACACTACTCTTGGTTTTTCAGTTTTCACAAACTTTCATGGGCCTTGAAAATGAAGTCTATTCTCCCCAATGCTACGAGTACGAACCCTGTTCAATGTAACAAATACAGATCCAGACAGAACTGAATGAAGAATTGGCGATCAACTCCTCCAGAAAGCCAGCGCCCCATCCCTCCAACAAGATCTACTCGTTTCCTGCATGCTGAGGCGAACCAACTGCCAGCATGCAGGACTCTGTACTGTCAGCAGTCCTTCTTCCCTTGGACCATTGCCGAGTGGAACCTGCTCCCATCTGTGGCAGTGTCATCAGCCACAGTGGGAGCCTTCAAAAGCCAGATCTAACCCCCCCCTCCCTCCCCCGTCCCTCCCCCCCTCCATCATCTCCTTACAAGTTACCTCCCCCCTCCCTCCACCCTCATCCACGACTCCCTCTCTACCCCTCATACCAAGCCAAGACTTTAAACCAGATGCCTAACCTAAGCGCAGAAACCTTTTTCCAAGTAAATCTTCAGAATCTTCAGTACGATGAAGAAGATCAAACGAAGAAGAAGAAATTCACTGAAAGAAGCACAAGACAGATGTTGAGGTCTGGTAAAGTCTTTTTTAGGGCCTGGAACACCATTGGGCTCTCTTCTATTGAGAAACATACGACTCTCAATAAGTGTTAAATACTTTTACTGGGGACAAAAACACTTAAACTAATGAAACCACGATCTAGTTACCTCGTCCGTATCCCGCAAGGGGATTTCAATAGATGAGCTGCTGGCCGCCATCTTGGTCTGCTTTAAAGGGTCAGTATAAAATGTGGATCCATCTTGGTGATTTAAAAAACACTCCCCGGCTATCGAACGAAACGAACTGAAAGCACCTCATTTTGATTATCTCTGCCGAGGGGGTTATGTTTTGTTTATGTGTTTTTTTAATTATATTTTATCTTACTTTGTTTCATTTTCTTTGTCGATTGGATGTGTTTATTTTTGTGTGTGCGTGTGGGGTTTTTTTCTTCTGTTATTTTCTTTTTTTTTTGGGGGGAAGGGGTTAGCGTATCAGCTATAAAATAAAAAAAAGTACCTCCTATTCATAAAACAAGACTAAGGCCGTGTACACACATCTTACTTCCGTACGGAAACCCCGGAGCTTCACGGAGAGAAAAGAAGTGGGGGGAAACAAGATGGTAAAGCCATATGTACATACTCCCAGTTCAGACATTTCTCACTCTCACTTTATATTAATGGCCCTTTCAAAACGACTCCTACTGTTTTCCTTTGGTGATTATGTGCAACTTGCTTTGAGCTTTCCCCACATCTTTTTACAGCGAGACGCAGAGAAAGCGTGGGTTTACCGAGTGTTGCTGTCATGCAGAGCATGCCAGTTTAGTCCGAAGCAGTACAGGGAGCTATTTGGATTTCACAGTGGCTCGATCAGAGAGCAGGGGCGGATAATGGCGGGTTTCCTATGTGCGAGAGAGAGAGAGAGAGAGAGAGAGAGAGAGAGAGAGAGAGAGAGAGAGAGAGAGAGAGAGAGAGAGAGAGAGAGAGAGACTGAGAGAGAGAGGGAGAGAGAGAGGGAGAGAGAGAGAGAGTGAGAGAGAGGGAGAGAGAGAGAGAGAGAGAGAGAGAGAGAGAGGGAGAGAGAGAGAGAGAGAGAGAGAGAGAGAGAGAGAGAGAGAGAGAGAGAGAGAGAGAGAGAGAGAGAGAGAGAGAGAGAGAGAGAGAGAGAGAGAGAGAGAGAGAGAAACAAAGACAGACGGACAAAGACTGAAACAGACAGCTAGACAAAGATGGAGACAAAGACAGAGACAGACAGACAATTGATGACAACAAAAGAGGGGCACCCAGTCATGACCTTTGTTGTCCAGCTCACCTGTGAGTTTCTTTAGTTAGTCAAATCAAATCTCTTCATGACATGTGGGTGGCTGCCTGTATCACAAGATGACTTAGTGAATGCTTTCAGGTTTGATGCATGAACTCTTCAATATATCTGATTAACTAGAGTGTGAAAATACTAGATTACCAGCCAGCAGCATTTTTGCTTCCAGTGACCTTGACCTATGACCAAGGACCTTGATTTTTTTAAAACTTGGACTATTTATTTAAGAAAATGTATATAGCGCTTCACCTTTAAGCTCTAAGCGCTTTACAATTGCCCTAAAATTATTCATATTGAAAACAACCGCTTACATACCTCCACACTATCCTTCACATTCTTACACACACACACACACACACACACACACACACACACACACACACACACACACACACACACACACACACACACACACACACACACACACACACACACACACACACACACACACATACACATGCGCACACAAAGAAATATGTACATATTAAACTAAATATAAATAAAATACATATACATAATAAAATAACAATTTACAATCAGATTACATTAAAAAAAATCAATTTTCAATTTACATAAACAAGTTACACATTCACAATGACCGCAAAAGTAAAGTATACATATAGGTACACACAAGGTTAACAAACATTCAAAAATAGAGAAACACGCTCATAAAAGCAATTTAAGACATACTCGTATTCACCGCACTCGCGGGTTAAAAACCGACGACAAAACAAACCAAAAAAAAGATTTTGTGTAAAACAAATTAAAAGAAAATGTATTCATATAATATCTCTTTCACAGATACAGACAGACACACAACGCACATACCACTCGCAGAGAGAGAGAGAGAGAGAGAGAGAGAGAGAGAGAGAGAGAGAGAGAGAGAGAGAGAGAGAGAGAGAGAGAGAGAGAGAGAGAGGAAGTTGCCTCCACCCAGTCCTTGGAGGCCTTTAAGAGGGGCCTCCAAAAGCACCTACCATTCCTCTGCCTTCCCCTCCCCACCTCCAACCCCTGCATCCCCACACCTTAAACAATTTTTTTTTTAAATAAACACACACACACACACACAACACCACCACCACCAAAACAAAAAAAAAAAACAGATGCCCCCCCCCCCCCCCCCCCCCCTATTTGCATGCATGTATTGTCACCTGAATACAAATACTCCTGTGCATGCATCATGTGGGGCCCGTGTTTCCCCGGTTGATCTGGGGGGACTAAGCGGTCGTGCATGACACTCTACATGCATCATGTGGGGCCCGGGTGTCCCTGGCCAGTCTGGGTACATTTAACGGTCGGGCATGACCTTTATCTCGTCTTTCCCTCTATCACACCCACCCACCCCAACCCCCCTCCATCCCCCCTTCCCAAATCAAATCCTCACATATTTAACTTAATTCTTTCTACATGGTAAACTGTGTATCTGTGAATACTCAGTTATTTCCTGACTGTCTTGCAATCATTTCATTTCTTTCTTTCTATTTCCCCATAATGTTATTATTTCGCTTTGTACTCTATCTCTTGCTATTTTTCTATTTTTCGTACTACCCCCTAAAGTGCAGCAGAACCTTCAGCGTGTTGAAGTTGGCTGCCTAAGGAGAAGAAGAAGAAGAAGAAGAGAGAGAGAGAGAGAGAGAGAGAGAGAGAGAGAGAGAGAGAGAGAGAGAGAGAGAGAGAGAGAGAGAGAGAGAGAGAGAGAGAGAGAGAGAGAGAGAGAGAGAGAGAGAGAGAGAGAGGACAGTGTGAAAATAATGAGGGGAACCGACGTTATGAATCAAAGCTACACACGCGCTCACACACACACACACACACACACACGGATAAGTCTGTCTGGTAGGAGAGTAGATGTGCAGAAGATCAGAAAGATAGACAGGAAAGTAAGGATCAGTAAGAGACTTGAAACAGAGAGTAGATAGTTTGTGATCTACACGAGCAGAAATGGGTAGCCAGTGAAGTTGCTGTAGAAGAGGCTGTGCGTGATCTTGTTTTTTAGCTCTGAATATAAGTCGTGCTGCTGAGTTTTGGACCTTTTGGAGTTTGTCAGTAAGATATTGTGGGATGCCGGAGAGAATTAGGGATCCGGAATTACAGTAATCAAACTTGGACAGAACCAGAGAACAGACGAGGGTTTTTGCTGCTTCAAAAGTGAGAAGGTGGCGAATGCTGCTGATTTTCCTGATTTCATGGTAAGCAGAGCGACATATGTTTGAGACGTGTGTGTCCATGGAGAGAGTGTTGGAGAAAGTGACCCCTAAGTTTCTTGCAGTGGAGGAGAATTGATGCATGTGTCACCAACTTTGATAGAAGAGGGGATAGAGTCAGGTAATGGCTTGTTCTGTGAGTGAATGAGTAGGACTTCGCTTTTGTCATCGTTAAGTTTGAGTTTATTTGAATTCATCCAGTGTTTGATGTCAGTGATGCATGTCTGCATGTTGTTGATGGTGTCTTGAATCTGTTCTGGTTCTGAAGAGGCATGTAGCTGTGAGTCGTCAGCAAAAGACTGACTTGGGATGTCGTGCTGGGCTGTGATGGAAGTGAGGGGCTTTGAATACAAAATGAAAAGGACAGGGCCCAAAACTGATCCTTGTGGGACACCGTACTCAAGAACAGAAGGTTCAGAAGATTTGTTTTTGATAGAGACAGTCTGTGTTCTGTTGGTCAGATAGGATGTAAGCCACTGAAGTACTGTGCCAGAGATGCCGTATGAATGAAAGAGACGATCATTGAGGATGTTGTGGTCTATTGTGTCGAATGCTGCTGAAAGATCTAATAAAGTGAGAACAGAGAGCTTTCCAGAGTCGACAGCGTGAAGGAGGTCATTCAGGACTTTGAGCAGAGCTGTTTCAGTGCTGTGAGAAGGGCGATAGGCAGACTGAGAGACAGGAAAAAAGGTTGTTGCTGTGCAGATGCTCAGAGAGCTGGCAGAGAACAATCTTTTCTGTGATCTTGGACAGGAAAGATAGATTGCTGACAGGACGATAGTTCTTGAGATTGTTTCTTCAAGAGTTGGCTTCTTCAGGAGTGGTGTTATGACTGCCTGTTTGAATATGTCTGGGAAAGTGCCTGACTGCAGTGATTTGTTGATGATAGAGGTCAGAGCAGGTAGGAGCACATCCACACATTCAACCAAAAGGGACGTGGGGATTGGGTCAAGAGTGCAAGTCTTTGGCTTTGACTTGACGATAACTGTCTTCACTTCCTGTTCTGTCACAGGCCGAAAGGCACTAAAGGATGGGGAGTGAAAGGGTTCGTCAGCGAAAAGAGGACTTGCAGTGGACTGACTCGACTTATCAAGTTCTTCTGTTATTGCCCTAATCTTGTTGGTAAAATAATCAATAAAAGCATCAGGGAGGTCGGTTGGCAAAATGTCTGTAGGCAAGGTAGAATCTCTGCTCCTGCCAAGAAGGCGATCACTGTTAGAAAACAGAGTCCTCAGCGACGTGCTGGCTTCAATCGTGGAGCTCCAGTATTCTTCCTTGGCACACTGAACAATGTCTGTCACTGTTTGTTTTGCCATCAAGAAGATCTGATGGTGCACTGTCAGGCCAGTTTTCAGCCACTGTCTTTCGGCACGACGGCGTTCACGCTTGGCATCACGCAGATATCACTAGATATCATAGCCACCTATCCGCATGCAAAATTTAATAATAAAATTTAGTATTTATATAGCGCCTTTCCTTAGAATTAAACTCAAGGCGTTCACATTCACTGATTCACACGCAATTGGGCTAACATACACATTCATTTGATCATCATCTCTAATTAAGAAAAGTTACAGAGAGAAAGCTCTTTGAAACAAATGAGTTTTCTTTTGGGTTTTGAAAACGGGAAGTGCTGAATTGTGACGGAGGTGAACAGGCAAGGAGTTCCAGACAGTGGGGGCACAAAAACTAAAACTGCGTTGTCCAAAAGACTTTAAATTCACTTTAGGAACTTTCAACAGTTTGGCATGGAAAGATCGGAGAGAGCGAGAAGGAGTGTAAGTTTGGAGAGCACTTGAGAGGTGGATCTGTTCAAAATGGCGGAAAGCAAGGACTGCCAGTTTATACTCTAAACGAATTTGTGGGTCCTAGGTCTCTTCCGTTGAAATGCTATGATGGCAACACACATACGTGGTCAGCCAGCCAGACAGCCAGGAACAAACCAAGCACCACTAAAAACATCACCAGCTTTGCCTCGCGACTGGTAAAAAATCTGTTAGTTTAAATGTTTTGGGTATTTTGGTAACAAAGAAAAAATTAAGACGAAAAGATCACCTCCTCAACAAAGGTATACTAATTTAAGGTACAGTGGAACCTCCCTTATAAGACCTCCCATTATAAGACTCCCTCCCACATAAGACCCACTTCTCTGAGACATTGCCCTTCTTTGCAAGTATTAAAATTACCTCCCTTATTTATAAGACCCCTCCCTATAAGACCTCATTTTGGATGATTTTTGGAGGTCTTATAATGGAGGTTCCACTGTATTTTAATTCAGATATTTGCCAATGCAGGGCATGTTGACAAAGTGTGATATTTGTTTTTATGTCTGTATTTCTGGTATATCATTGAGTACATGTGTAGCCTACCAGTTGTTTTTGTGTACGTTAATATGCAGACCACACACATATTTGTCTCACTGTGTGTGTGTGTGTGTGTGTGTGTGTGTGTGAGCGTGCATGTGTGTGTATGTGTGTGTGCACGTGTCTGTGTGTCTGTGTATGTGAGAAAGTGTGTGTGTACGCATGTTGCATGTGATTTTATCTTGGCTTCAGATCTCGATCTTTCTCTCTCTCTCTGTCCGTCTCTCTGTCTGCCTGTCTCTCTTTCTTTCTCCTAAACACATCACAAGTGAAAAAGGAGGAAAAAAAAATATATATTTTACCAAAAGTCCAGAAAAAAAAGTACAACTACTCAATAATATAATATCAGAATAAAGAATAAAAAGAAGCTAATGAAATAAACCCATATAAAAAATCAAACTTATTGAATAATACTACGCTTCCCACAAAACACAGAAATATTCTCCATTTTAAAAGTATTGCGTTGATCAATGTAAAAAAACCCATTTTTTTAAATCAACTACTTTACTTTGCAATACAATATTGCTGTCAAAAAGGTCCAAGTAATTGAATACTATTATGCTATCAGTCAAATCAAAGACCCTTTCAAAGACATCAGCCTTCGATAAAATATCAGATCATGATTACCATCTCATATGTATTATATTGCTAAAGGTCTCTGTACACGTGAACATTTTTCACTCTTTCACCATAATGCAAGTCACATACCTGCCAACCCTCCCGGTAAATCCGGGAGCTTCCCGGATTTTGTCACCTCTCCTGGTCTTCCCAGAATTCATGTGAAACTCCTGGATTTCGAAATTTCCAGCTTAGATGACCTCAGAAACGAGTGTTATGAAACCCGAAAACCAAAACTGGGTTTCAAAAACTTTGCGGAGCAGAGTTTGTACTGCACATGTCAGAAGCGGGGGCTACTTCCTCCTGCAATCCTTTGTTTGGCAGTCTTTAGGCCTGTCTCACGCCGCCATTGAAGTAACCTCGCCACGATGCCGAAGGCAAAGGAGAAGACGAAGAAATGGAAGACCGTCTTTTCAGACGAATACAAAATATTTGACCAAAAAAAGTTTCTCAGCTTCAGGGGGCTGCGCCCCATGACCCCCGCTCTGGGAGGGGGGATACTCCCCCCTCCCAAACCCACCCCCCTCCAGGATTTTATTTGGGAAAAGTTGGCAGCTATGAAGCCATATTATGACTGGCTTATCACTGTGCTGCTATGGGAAAAGAAGTGAAAAACGTTCATGTGTACAGAGAGACCTTTTACAAACATGGAGCCCACTTGGTTAACATCAATACTAAACACATCAAAAGAATTCCGTTCACAGTCAACATCCATGTAAATTTGAATAAGAAAGACTACAGTCACTGAGTCAGAAAGTCCAATTTAAAAAGTCCCATAATTTTACAGATTATCTGTCCAACTCAATTTTCACATTACTCAATCAAATGCAAGAATGATACATAATTTAATGCTTTTATTAAGGATCTTATCCACTGCTTTAAGCAAACTTCCCCAAAATTTTTATTTTTTTATGAGAACATTGGCATGAAATAAATAAAATATTCAGAACAAAATATAAACATTATCACAATCCCAAGCTCGTATCACACACATATTGCTGTATAAAGATCAAAAGCATGATTGACACACATGGATAAATTTTAAAAAAAGAAGAGGAAGTCTGCCAAACTGAATATAAAGCTTGAACACTTGCTAATGCCTATCACCTAATAAAAAGTTGTCAAATTGATGGTTAAAAAGCATGGCGTGTGTGTGTGTGTGTGTGCACGCATGTGCATGTTTGTGTACTATATTTTTCAGACTACATGTATAAGGCACACCTGATTACAAGACGCACCCCACACATTTGAAACAAAATTCAGATTCTGTTATTATATTTTCTTACTATTTTAATAGTCATATTATAAGGCGCAGGGGTCTCAGTCTTGGAAAAAAAGTATCGCCTTATGGTCCAAAAAATATGTGACATGAGTTTGTACAAAGTGTGTGAAAGTCTATAACAGCACCCCCCATTCTTTGAATGGCACACTCAGCAGCTTTAGTTCGGAGTTCCTGCAGCTAATCAAACTGATAGTGAAGGAAGACACTGAGTTAACGCTTTAGTCTAAAGCCGACACTCTGATGTTCAAATCAGATATCATTCTTAGTACGGTACCCAAAAGCTAGAAATATAGAAAGAAAGTGACAGACACATGGCATAAAAGAGCAATCTAGTTGGGGGGGGGGGGGGGGGGGGGGGGTAGTGGATAAATAAATTAATACAAATAGGTGAGAAAATGAAGCAAAAGAATGGAAAGAAGAGAACTGAAACAAAAACTTGAGACAGCATTAAAGTTGTTCTTGTTGTCGTCTTACCATGGCTTAAAGACTCCAGGGATCATCCCAACAGCCGAAGCACTTGGAACACTATGGCACAAATGCACCAGCTAGGGATGAGAACATTACGTGTGCGACCGTTTTTGATTACCCCCCACCACGTGAGCAGCCACACTCCGACTTCAGAGGATAGACAGCATTAATAACACTGGTTAAAAATAATATAGTGTTAAAAAAATGATCGATCCCTTCATTAGCTTTTGCATGCGTTTTTAGTCAATCACGAATGCCTAGATTTTCTAGAAATGACACTCCTTTGATTGCTTACGTTAGAGTTCTCTTTATCTTAAGATGAACATCGTTCAGAGAAAAATGAACTTGCTCCCAAAGTGCACAAATAATAAATTAAGTGTAAAACCAGCACCAATAACCCTGAACTTAAGCACCTAGAATATGCATGCACACATGGCGTACAAAAAATACACAAACTTAAACACGTGCACTCTCAAACTCAGACTATGCGGTTTTCTGTATTATTAAACAAAAGTAGACAAAAAAAGGAAGAGAGCACGTTCTCAATTTGTTCAAAACACTATTATGCGCAGTAAACATTGAAGATACCGAACAACGATGACAAGGCTAAAAACAGCATGATGAAAGATAAAACCAAAATAACATTTCAAAATTGTTTTGAATGATTACAACCAAGTCATATGATTTTGCAATGTAGGATTTTAACCCATTCGCCGCCAGACATTTTTTTAGCAAAACTGTTCCATTAAACTTACATGGATAGAGAAAAGATTTTTGTTTGAAATATTGGGGATTCTTCTGTGATATATTTGAAATAAGGCCTCTCAAAATTAAGAACCCAAGATAATTGGAATACAGACCCTCATTTCAAGACTTTTAATGACATGGGTGTGCAAAAATGCGACATTGGTGGTGAAAGGGTTAAACAATGTATGTCTCTTTCAAAGTTGAATTTTGAATTGATTACAGAAATAATAAGGTCACATATAAAGTGTATAAGCGAAAGAGAGCAAGAAAAAAACTGCAGGATTCATAGATGTATACATGTATTCATTATTCAAGCAAATAAAATATATATAAAACGCTGGCTAGATTATCTAAACTATAAGGATAGTCCAAAAAGCAGTCATGCTACATCTTATATCACTACATTCTTCTTCTTCTTCTGCGTTCCCAGGTCATATGGCCATAATGGGTAAGGTATATATGTGTCCGGTTTTCGGTTTTCACTGGTCTCCCCGCTGCGTACAGCCGACACATTCCGATTTCGGACGAGCTCAAAGGAGAAAAACTATTTGGAAGAATTTCTTTTGAAAAAGGCAGGGGAATGGGCCAAAAAGTCAGAAAGATAGTAGATGACAGAAAACAAAGGGAAAAGGCAAAGTCAAAGACAGTGGCAGATTAGAGGAAGTTACAAGCACAGAACTTCCAGAAGGTGGGGGAACTATTTTTACGAGAAAAAAAAACAGGTTTCCCCACGGGGACATCGTTACATTCAAATCCAATACTTTGGTACAAAAAAGTACAAAACAAACTGAATATGATAAAAGCTACACGCATCACAAAATAGATGATGAAATTTACACACAACAAAAAGAAAACAATGAGAGCTACACACTATACAAAGAAGACAAAAAAAGCTACACGCAAACAAAAACTTTGCAATCTTCCACCTGACCTTCAGCTGAACAGAAAACCATGAAAAGAATAATTTAGATAATCAAAAATTATGACGTTCTGTTTGACATTAGTGTGGTCAACAAGGCATGTAATCATGAGCGCGTCTTAAGACAGTCAACACAGGTAGCAGTATGTAAATTAGACTAAACCCTAAAACGATCGTCTGTTTAGCCTAATTTACATACTACTACCCATGCTGACTGTCTTCTTCTTCTCCTTCTTCCGGCTAAGTGCCCACAATCAACAATTTGATTTTTATGGCACTATTTCGGTCGAGGTCAGAAGTCAGAGAAACAAAAGAATAAAATAAAATAGTAACATAAATTAAAAGAAAAAGAGAGAGAGGAAAGGAAATAGAGAAAACCCTAATCTACAATGACCCAGCCAGCTGGTTCTCCCTGTGGATCCCCAACATGATGCCGCGTCAAAACAGGAACACCTTATAAATTCAAATTTTTTTTTTAAAAAAATCTATTGTTGTTTGACGGATGCCTGGAAGGTGCTGGGACAGGTGGCAGACACAGCCGCCTCAGGTAGCCAGTTCCAGTCGCGGAGTGTCTAAAGACGCACTCGTGATTACACGCCCAGGAGATGTGGACAGATGTCGAGCAATGTACGGCTGAAGGTAGCTGGGTACCAGTGACAGCTGGTTAGGAAGGAAGGAGGATTCATTGAAGCATCAGATTTTCTATCTGGTCTCTGGACTTGACGGTCTCGTGAATCACGGTCATCATAAAGTTGGACTGGGGGTCTGCGAAAAGAGAAAACAAGCCTCATCAGAGTATTCAATATAAAGCTTCAAATTGCATGCTTTAACCCCATCGCTGCCGCCTACTACTTGCGCATGCGCCGCCGGTTTGCCGCGCGAATGCGGCAATATCGCTACTTAGCGGCGACGTATATATACGTCGGTGGCAAGTACTGAAGCGCTATAGAGGATGTATATGCGTTGTCGGCAGCAAAGAGGTTAAATTAAAAACAAACAGACGAACAGAACACAACCGAATTTCATTCCAAAGGTTGTCATGATACTTAAAACTGCAATTATGAATTTCTGAAAGTCTGTTTTTACACGTATATCAAAACACAAACACTGAAACTTACTCTACAAGATGTCATAATATATGAAAGAGCAGGGGCAGTGGGTGGATGCCTCATGCCTCAATACAGGGAGCTGACGCCCCTGCCCCCTCCACGAGTCTCTCCCCGTGGGGAACCCGGGGGGTCTTTTGCAAAAATAGTTCACTCACCTTCTGGAAGTTCTGTGCTTGTAACTTTCTCTAATCTGCCACTCTCTTTGACTCTTCAGTTTCCCTTTGCTTTCTATCATCTACTACCTTTCTGACTTAATGGCCCATTCTCCTGCCTTTTTTCAAAAAAATATTCCAAATAATTTTTCTCCTTTGAGCTCGTCTGAAATCGGAATGTGTCAGCTGTACGCAGCGAGGAGACTAGTGAAAACTGAAAACCGGACATTTATGTACCTTACCCATTATGGCCATATGGCCTGGGAACGCAGAAAAAGAAGAAGAAGAAGAAGAAAGAGCAAGTTTGAGTCTCTGCAAGTCTGTTTTAATTCCAAGCATTTGTTCATTACTCCACTTTTTAAAGAGGAATTTTAAAAATCTGTAAAATTTAATGTGTATATTCTGTGTTCATTCTGTGTGTTTCCCTAGTACAGTTGCAGCGACATGATGTAAGTGTGTAGTCAATGCGATTTACCTGTAAGTTCATTGAACAATTTCTGGACATCAATTGTCACATTAAATGTTTTACATCTTTTTTTTTTTTTTTTTTCCTTTCCCCGTTTTTTTAAACTTTGATTAAACAGACATAATGAGAATCACTGTTAACCCCATCAGGACTTCACTGCCTTAGGTAAACTCCATTACTGGCCTGGGGCTGCCTAGAAAAAAAATGTATAACAAATAAAAAGCGCAACAAAACTCACACTGTCAATGATTCAGTTTTGACAACATTACTGATTGATCCAAGATTATTTTCCGCTTTGTAATCGTGATTACTTGCATTAAAATCGGAATCATTAGTCTCCTTATTACTATCACTGTTAATGAAAACGTTTGGAGTATTGTCTGAGGCTCGTGTAGGGGCGATTTGTTTTTATTACATTTTTAACATTAAAAATTAAGATAGAAGTACCAAACATAATTAAACCGAAAGCTGGAACAGTGATGAAGAGATGTAACTCGAAGAACGTGGCTTGGATTGAAAAAACATGGATTTAGACAGGTCTTAGACTAAAAAAATCGCTGTTCCGAGAATACTCATAAGTAGGCCCTGACAGACGTTCTCCTGTTCCGAGTATACTCGTAATTCGTCCGGATTGAGTTAAGGCATCAGAAACAAACTGCCAAATTTCTTTGTGCTTGGGTCATTGGTTTACACTCTTAGTCTTACTCAGCCTCATTCTTCTTCTTCTGCGTTCCCAGGGCAAAAAGACCATAATGGGTAAAGTACTTATGTGCCCGTTTTCAGTTTTCACTGGTCTGCCCGCTGTGTATCTCCAGACTTTCATCAACAGCTGCCTGCGCTGCATCCTCAACATCAGATGGACAGACAGAATCAGCAACAGGAACTTGTGGCAACGAGCGGGTCAAGACCCCATCAACCAACTGATTGCAAGGCGCAAATGGAGATGGGTCGGCCACTCTCTAAGGAAGCCGTCCAATGACAAAATCAGCAACAGGAACTTGTGGCAGCGAGCAGGTCAAGACTCCATCAACCAACTGATTGCAAGGCGCAAATGGAGATGGGTTGGCCACTCTCTAAGGAAGCCGCCCGACGACAAAATCAGCAACAGGAACTTGTGGCAGCGAGCAGGTCAAGACTCCATCAACCAACAGATCGCAAGCCGCGAATGGCGATGGATCGGCCACTCTAAGCAAGCCACCTGACGACATCACATGCCAGGCGCTTGAGTGGAACCCTCAAGGCAAGCGACGGGTCGGACGACCCAAAACAACATGGAGGCGATCCTGTGAGGAGGAAATGAAGACGTGCGCATGGGTGCTCCTGGGAAAAAAAACAATTCCTGCAAGGGGGTGGCCCCGGTGGAGCACACACACACGTTTACTGCTCTTTTTTTCACCCCTCTAGACTAGTACAAGTGCTACATTACTTTGAATATAGAAATGCCCTTTTTTTGGTTACTATTTTTTCTTTCTTATATTGGTTGTCCATCGATGTGCATGCTTTCGTTGTTGTTGAATTGTGTCTTGTGCAAAACCAAAACGATTTCCTTTGTACTATGATGCATTGGCTGATTAAAGAATCTTGATCTTGATCTTTTATTGTACAAGTTTGTGTGAATGTGTAAGAAAATCATTGTTTCTCAAATTCTTATAATCCGGCGATGCCGGCTCTAGACAAATTAAAAATCCTGAAAGAAGGAGCCTGTCCTGGGGAGAACTGAAGAAAGCTGCCCAAAACTGCGTCCGCTGGAGAACTGTTGCCGAGGCCCTACTCTCCACAAGAGGAGTCAAAGGGAATAAGTCAAGTCAAGCCAAGCCCACTGCGTACAGCCGACACATTCCGATTTCGGAGGAGTTCAGCCTCATTCAAATTGGATGTACTCCCGTTCTTAACCCTTTCGCCGCCAATGTCACATTTCAGCAAGCACCACACTAATTTAACACCTGTCACTAAAAAAGCATGAAATTAGAATCTGTTATCCAATGACCTTATGTTCTTAATTTTTGGAGGTAAGGAAAGGCCTTATTTGATGCATGTCATAGGGGGATTCGCAGTATTGTAGAAATCAACTTTTCTTTACCCAGGTAAATCTGACAGCCTTTTTCAGCTGATAGGGATACCGGGGAGGTCTTTTGTATAAATAGTTCCCCCACTTTCTGGAAGTTCTGTGCTTGTAATTTCCTCTAATCTGTCACTCTCTTTGACTCTGCCTTTTCCCTTTGCTTACTGTCATCTACTATCTTTCTGCCTTACCAGTCCACTCTCCTGCCTTTTTTCACGAAACACTTTGAAAAACATTTCCTCCAGCCGAAGTCGGACTTGCTGGGCCTAACTATTTCTTAGTTAGGCGCATAACGGCAGCATGACGCATCTGTGCTCATAATTGACAGGAAACTGTCTGAGTGATCGAAGAAGAAGAAGAAGAAGCTGAAAGATGGCTGGCGGCGAAAGGGTTAAAGAATAGCGGTTAAAAAAAATGAGTTCTTTACTAACCGGTGCAGCACATGATCTCGTCCTTCTTGGTGTGCAGTCGCACCATGGACAGGTCGTTCTGGCTGTCCAGCTCCTTGACCACGCGACACGCCTGGTCCACCACCCCTTTCATCACGTAGGACAGGTGTTGGGGGTCCTCCACAGTGCTCTTAATAGGGATACCTGTGTGTACCAGACATAGCAAATAGTGTGTGTGTGCTCTTGATGGGGATACCTGTGCATCAGACATATAGCAAATCGTCGGTGAAATTCAAAAACCGTGCATCTCAATTTTGGTAGTTTTGAGAAAAAAGAAGAAAAAAACTTTTAAAAATTAACCGCGTTGACAATTGATTAACTATGGTGAATATGTTGTTCAAGACATTATGAGTTTAGTCCTGCATGTCGTTAAAATTACTTTTGTTTTTTTAAAGTTAGACTTGAAAAGAAGGAAGATGCGTGTGTGTGTGTGTGTGTGTGTGTGTGTGTGTGTGTGTGTGTGTGTGTGTGTGAGCGAGTGTGTGTGTGTCTGTGTGTGTGTATCTGTGTGTGTGTCTGTGTCTGAATCTGATCCTCTCCACTGCGCTATCCTCTGGATACTTCGTAGGATGGGCGCCATATAAATATTCCCCATTATTATTATTATCATTATTGTTATACTTATGTAATGTTGTGCAATCCAATTGGAAGTGGAAGAAAATAAATCTGAACTAAAAAGCAACACAGAAAACCAAAGGAACTTTGAGATTTCCCCAACATTATATATTATGGCTCTGCTCAGGTCAACTGTAGCAACACCCGGGGACAAACCCTGACCGGCACAGTCCCAACCCTCATGATCACACAGTGTGTGTCTCTCTCTATGCATGTTTGCATGCACATACATATAATTATGTGTGTGCAGTGGAACCTCCCTTATAAGACCTTCAAAAATCATCCAAAGTGAGGTCTTATAAGGGAGGTTCCACTGCACACACATAATTATATGTATGTGCATGCAAACATGCATAGAGAGAGACACACACTGTGTGATCATGAGGGTTGGGACTGTGCCGGTCAGGGTTTGTCCCCGGGTGTTGCTACAGTTGACCTGAGCAGAGCCATAATATATAATGTTGGGGAAATCTCAAAGTTCCTTTGGTTTTCTGTGTTGCTTTTTAGTTCAGATTTATTTTCTTCCACTTCCAATTGGATTGCACAACATTACATAAGTATAACAATAATGATAATAATAATAATGGGGAATATTTATATGGCGCCCATCCTACGAAGTATCCAGAGGATAGCGCAGTGGAGAGGATCAGATTCAGACACAGACACACACACACAGACACACACACACTCTCACACACACTCTCGCACACACACACACACACACACACACACACACACACACACACACACACGCATCTTCCTTCTTTTCAAGTCTAACTTTAAAAAAACAAAAACCCTCCCTTATAAGACCTCACTTTGGATGATTTTTGAAGGTCTTATAAGGGAGGGTTTTTATAAAGGAGGTAAGTTTAATGCTTACAAAGAAGGGCAATGTCTCAGAGAAGTAGGTCTTATATGGGAGGTGGTCTTATAATGGGAGGTCTTATAAGGGAGGCTCCACTGTATCTCATTGAGCATATGAATAACATTAACACAAACTGGCTAAATACAAAACGCAATGTGATTTTTTTAATGTTGGCAACAGGAAACTGTAGAGCTGAAAATTGTAAATGGTTAAATCCAGTGCTGTATCAGCCAATGTAATAAGGATGGCAAGATTTGGGATTAAAATTTGCTATGAGCCCTATGGCAACGGCAACCGAGGCGGCCGTGTCATTTGCGCGGTTTGGCAAATGCGCGAAACGTGTATCCGCCGGCCTCTCGGCGCCCGTATCTCCGGTATTTCTGGGCGGATTGCCTTCGAATTTGGAAGGTAAATGACCGGGGACGGTGACTATCTGTGTACCAAACCGGAAGTGAATCAGTTCAGAAACGCGTGCGCTATACGCCGCTTCACCTTTTCACAAATAACTCCGCCCTTTTTTAACCGAATCGCTTCAAATTTGCTGTCAGGCTTGCTGTGGTCGGGGCAAAGCCTGGCAGCAAAGTTGAAGAGAATCAGGAGAGAGCGTCACTCTCAGAGCAGCGCCAACGGGAAACGGGGCCTTATAATTTGACATAAAATTGAGATTTTATTATTATATAATATATTTTCTTACTACAGTAGAAGACATTGAAAAATCATCGAAAAAAAGGTCTTAAGTGGAAGGGAGTTGTAATAGGGAGGTAATTTTAATACTTACAAAGAAGGGCAATACATCTCAGAGAAGTAGGTCAAGATTAAGTAGGAGGGAGTCTTTATGGGGAAGGTCTTAATAGAGAGGTTCCACTGAATAAAAATGTCCTCCGGTCTGGAACAGACACATATAGGACATTAGTAGATCTATCTATATAAAGATGGTGGGAACGATCCTGGAGGCAATGCCCGGAGGCAGTGCAACACCAGGAAAGTCCTGAATTTTTAACAATACAGTAAATGTACAGAGTAGTAGGGAGGTTCCACTGTATATTAGTAGTTATTTTATAAGGCGCAGGGGTCTCACTCTCACTCTGAGAAAAAAATGTCGCTTTGTAGTCTGAAAAAATATGGAAATACCAATACCATACCAATCGTAGTCATATTATAATAATACAGATAACCCACCGTCATTGTTGGTGATGAGAACCCCCTTCACCCCCTTCATGCCCTGTATTCTCTTCACTGTTTCATCCACTTCAGACTGCACACACAAGTGTTCACTGCATTACACTGAAAGCTAAGTTAAGTGAAAATCAAGTTCAAGCATAATTTAATACATGTATCTCCAAAAGAGAAATTCAGGTTAGGTGCAACAACATGACAGAAATATACAACATAACTGAAAGAACATTAATCAAATGTGTGAAACAAAATTATACCAACCAAATAGTTATCATTTAAGTTCATTACAACTTAGACTAGTTACAGATGTGCACATTTAAAACACACACCCGATCAGCGGGACCTGGCTGGCTGGGTCACCCCCCACCTTGATAGTAGTTGAAATCACCGCACTGTGGCATTATATCGACAAAACTTTAGGGAGAGCACATCTTAAAAATAAATAAATAAATAAAACCTATTCTAATTTTAGTGACCTGGCCAGCCAGCACCCGTTCAGCCGGACACCATGATGCCACGTCCAGCAGCAACCTAACCTAGCCCTAAGTATGGTTTGTAAGAAAGGAGAGGTGTGGATGGGTGGGTGGGTGGGTGCCCAGGGTAGGGCAGGAGAAAGGGGCTTGGGAGGAGGGGGGGCTAGGGGGCAGGGGGACCTGGAGGTTGATTTATTTGAGGGCTGGCGTCTGTTGGAGGAGGGTCTTAAAATCCTCCACTGACCCAACGGAAACAACTTTGGTCTCTAAGTTGTTCCAATCCCGGATGGTTCTGGGGAAAAAAGCTGTTCTTCAGTGCTGCTGTTTTTGCCGGCTGGATGGTCAAGCATTTGTCATTCTTCCTAGCCACTCACTCACTGCCAGGTGTTCGACATAGGCACACATAGGCAGATATTCCAATGCGGAAACCCATGCGCAATCCATAAATAAGTGAAACAACTGAAGAGAAAAGATTTGCACACGTATCCGAATTTCCCAGAGATATGCGTAAACTTTTATCCTTCTTTCTTCCACTTATTTAGGGTTTTCCGTACGGAACGTACGCGTCTAATGTGAACCCGGCCTCCTGATCTTCATGCCTTGTTGGTTTGATGAGGCGCTTGTTTTTGACTGGTGTTACATATTTCTCTGCTTCCATGCTGGGGAAGAAACCCTCGACGACCATGTCTCAGAGGCTCAGCCTCTGTTGTTTCCTTCTTTCCTGCAGAGATGGAAGGCCAAGGTTGCTCAGCATGGCTGACACACAGCATGGGTTGCGGGACTGGTAATCTCTCTTTATAAATCTTGCTGCCCTTCGCTGGACACCTTCCAACTTGTCTATTTCGCTTTGGATGTATGGATCCCACACTATGGAGCTATATTTAAAAAGGGATATATATATAAAATATAAAAAAATACAAAGTGAAATGTACGCTGTCTTCCGGCAGATTTCAGGGCAGAAGCGGAGATTCCTACGGAGCATGCCCAGGCTGGCGTTCACTCTCTTGGTGATCTTGCTAATGTGGGCAGACCATGACAAGTTAAAGCTCAGTTCCACGCCAAGGTATGGGTGAGAGTCCACTTGCTGTAGGATGCGGTTGTTCAGCTGGTAGTACTACTAATAGAAAGACGATCTCTGTCGTATACTCAGGATGAAACATTTCTTGGCATTGAATCTCAGGCCCCATTCTTCGGCCCATGTATCAAGCTTCTTGAGGTCATCTTGCAGTGTGATATGGTCTGCTTGAGATTTGATCTCACGATACAGCAGTCGTCTGCAAACAACCTGACTTGGGATGAGGATTGAGATGGAGGCCGGTAGATGATTAGATCGTTAATGTGGCCCAAGAAAAAATTTGGGCCAAGCACAGTACCTTGAGGTACTCCTGAGTCGACGGTTGCTTGATCGGTGCCTTTCCTTCTACTACCACTTTCATGCGGCGCTGGGTGAGGGCATACTTTTTTCTTATTTTTTTCGTAAAAAGCTGCATTTGTCATTTTTGGAAGTCATCTTCTCCTCTTTTTTTTCTCTTCTCTTCTTTTTTCTTTCTCTGGTCACATCTCCAAAAGTATGTACAATTACTTACATATAAAGAAGTTGGTTACCACCAAGGAAGAAGGAGAAGAAGAATGTTGAACAGACAACCCAACAGTTCATGGCACAGATCTGTACCAGTCACGGCCAGTGGCCTACAATTGAACAAGTGCTTGCTTTGAAAACGATGTGTCTTTTCATTCATAAGTTAACTAAGACTTGATATTAATGTTAACTTATCTACATATATTATTGTGAGTTTAAATTAATGCCTTGTACGCAGTTATCTTACCATTTTCGAGCGCTGTGTTTCCTTACGTTGCTACAAACACCAAAGATTGTCAACAGACGGAAGCCTCCCGACCACTTCTGGATGTCTTTTTACTGAATTATAACGTAATCTCTCTCTCTCTCTCTCTCTCTCTCTCTCTCTCTCTCTCTCTCTCTCTCTCTCTCTCTCTCTCTCTCTCTCTGTGTATGTGTGTAATGAATAAGGTCAAGATGTGCCACCCCCCCTACCTATCTCGGTTAATTGTATTTTTCCGTTATTGCCTTTCTTACCATACATAAAGCTGTATTTTAGGAACATTTTTAGCTAATAACCTTTTTGGAATACTAACCCTAACCCTAACCCTAACCCTAGCCCTAACCCTAACCCTACCCCCCACCGTATAAGACGGAAAACGCAACGAACCACAACTGTGACAAATCGCGGTGTACTGCAGTACATAGTGGGGGGTAGGGTTAGGTTTAGGGTTAGGGTTAGTATTCCAAAAAGGTAATTAGCTAAAAATGTTCCTAAAATACAGCTTTATGTATGGTAAGAAAGGCAAAAACGGAAAAATACAATTAACCGAGAAATGCATGGGGGGTGGCACATCTTTACCTTTACCGAATGAATCTTTAATTTAATGTCTTTTCACATAGATCGTGATTTTAGACAGCATGCAAACATTTTTGGGGGGTGAGAAAAAAAGAAAGAAAAAGGTGAAATAACATGCATAAGAACGACATATTAAAAAAAAGTAAAAGAAAACCTCTACAGCATTGCTTTTGCAATTACAGTAATGTCAATTTCTGCGTCATTTAAAATATCCTTGGTATTATCATACTTACGAAAAAAAAGTCCATATTGATCATTCGATATTTAGAGAGCAATACTGGGCATTCTAATAGTAAGTGATGATTTGATAATTTATCACTACAAAGACAGTTAGTTTCCAAGTATTTAGTTTTCCATTAATTGAGTCGTATCTTGTACACTAAACTAACTATCGATCTACTGTGCATAAAAATGTTAGATCTAAAGTCAGATGAGTTGATGTAAGTAGATTTTTCCAATAAACAGTAAATTTCATGTGTTGATAATGGCAGTTTCTCATTAGAAACCAAGTTAGAGTTATTAAAAGCCCCTCTTTTGGCAGCTCTATCAGCAACTTCATTCCAAAAGAGTCCACAATGAGATGGCACCCAGCAAAAATCAATACCAATACCTTTTGCAACAATACAATGAATCAACTGTTTAATTTCAAAGACAATGTCGTTACGAGTTTTACTGTTACTTTGGTTTAGAGGTTTTTTTTAATATTAAACGTTTTTATTCGTTTTTTTCATTTAAATATACATAACCAAAGAAAAACAAACAAATATATAACATACATACATACATACATACATATATACACAATACACATATACATAAACAAACATATATATCAGACTAAGAAAAACAAATGAAATCAACACCTAAATCGAAAAGGAAATACTTTAAGAAACGCGGGTATTAATATAAACTATGACGCCAGTACCAAAACACAAAACAAAAAAGTAGATTACAAAATCACAGAAGAAAAAAACACACAAAAAAAACACACCCAACAACAAGTCCCTTGGAAAAAACAAACAAACAAAAAACCAACCCATAAGGCCTCTGTTTTACACATCAGAGTAAGCATCCGTTAGTTATTTACCTTGTACCTCAAGAAATAAGGGGTTTGTACAGTGACCATTTGGAAGTAAAGTCTTCATATGCCATATTTCTGCGTGCAATATATTCCTCGATTTTGAAACGATATTTTAACCTGCAGACAAAAACATTTAATACAGGAGGCTGACTGTTCAGTCTACATTTATATATATATTGTTTGGCATGTAGCATTATGAAATAAAAAATATTATCAATGCGCATGTTTTTATCATATCCAGCAATAACTAATGATTTCGTCAAATTTAAATTAATAACATTCTCACACTTCTCTTTTAATAAGTTTGCCAGTGTTTTCCAAAACTCTTGGATTATTGGGCATTCCCAGAACATATGAAATATGCTATCTTTGGAGATGGCACAAAAGCTACATCGATCTGTGTTTAATACACCCATCGACTTCAATATTACATTGGTTCCTAGGCATCTGTGGATGATTCTTAATTGAAACCACTTAAGATTAACATCAGATATTTTGTTAAGAAACAAAAAACATTTCTTCCAATCAATATCAATGTTCAGTTTTTCATTCCACTTTGTACACCCTTTTACATGGACATCATTGGCAATAAGTGTGTCATAATATAGTTTGGATCCTCTATGAATGGAAAGCAGTGTTTTAAGGCACATGGGTGTATCAAAACATTTATTATTCTTAACAGAAATATTTGTCTTTCTTACATATGTTGATAATGCTGCTCTATAACCATTAAATGTTACAAAATCTACATCAATGTTGTATTTATGAGTAAAACATTCAAAAGACAAAAAATTCCCATTATCATCCAGAAAATGTGCTATGCAGTATACATCTTTATGTATAAATCTTTTCCCTGGAATGAAACATTTTCCAACTAATATTCTTTTATTATAAAAATCTGGATCAGCCAAAAGTTCATCTGAGTTTTTGTGACGGGTTTTATAAAATAGTAATTTATATGAATCAAAAACATCGGCCCAAAACAAGTTTGTTTTACGGAATGTTGACATAATTTCTGGTCCATAGTTTTGTATTTCCTCAAGTAGAGGGAAATTAAATGTAGCAATAGCTTTCCATTTATGATTGCTTTTTTGGTATTTTCTCATCCAAGTTAATTTTAAAGCAGAGGCAAACGTTTTCAATTCTGGTAAACCAAGACCCCCATTTATCATACTCTCATGTACAGTTTTTCTACTTATTTTATCACGTTTATTATTCCACACAAATTTATAGCACATATTTTGTAGAGTTTGAAAAAAATTGTCTGGGGGGGGGGGTGGGGGGGGGGGGGGGGTAGGCAGCAGGATCCACAAATGAATTAACTTTGACAAAGTAAGAGATTTAAGGACTGCAACCCTGCCCATAGGAGTAAGCTGTCTTCGAACCCAAATTTTGAATAAATTTGTTATATCAGCTAGTTTTTCTGCATAGTTTAATTTTGAACAATTTTTTAAATCATTTGTAAACCAAATCCCCAGAATTTTTAATTTTTGTGGATTCCACTCTATGTTCAGGTGATCCATATATTGTACCTCACAGTTTTTCCTGCTGCCTATCCAAATGGCACTCGTTTTCTCATAATTCATGAATAGACCTGACTTACTTCCAAATGTCTCCACAGTATTTATGCATGCTTCAAATGATTTTTTATCCCCTCCCAATAAAAATTCTGCATACTGGGAAAGTTTATGCTCTACGTTATTGATTGTTTTTCCGTGTATATCTTTATTTTCTCGTATCATTGTAGCTAATATTTCAATGCATAAAACGAACAGGTATGGTGAAAGTGGATCCCCTTGACGACAACCCCTTTTAATACGAAACCAATTAGATATTTGGCCATTAACAAGAACACACGAATTGATGTTTCTATAAAACGTTTCTATCCATTTACATACATCTTTTCGGAAACCGAAAGCTTTTAAAACTTTGAAGAGGAAGTCCCAACTAACTGAATCAAACGCCTTCTCTAGATCTATGTTCAACAAAAGCCAGGGTAAGTTATGCTCATCTAAATATGCAATTGTGTCATAAATTAATCTAATATTGTCCCCTATATACCTATTCCGAATAAACCCTGTCTGGTCTTCATTGATAAGATCAGGCAGAACAGTTTTTAAGCGATTAGCAATGCGCGAAGATCCAATTTTATAAATGACATTTAATAACGATATAGGTCTCCAATTTCGTATAATAATCTCTACATTTATCACCTTTGGGAATACACGTTATAATTCCTTGTTTTTGTACACATGAAAGTTCTCCCTTTATGAAACTAGCATTCAAAGCTCTGACCACAAGAGTACCTATTTTACTCCAAAAGCACTTAAAAAATTCTGCTGTGAATCCATCTGTACCCGGGATTTTATTGTTCTTCATATTTTTTAATGCAAAACTAGCCTCTTCCAGAGTTATTTCACCTTCTAAGCTGTTAGCTTCATCAACATTTAAATGGGGTAGATTATCTACAAGATCATTGATTTCACACTCATCAACATTTACATGCTTGTACAAAGTCTCATAGAACTCTTGAACCTCATTTATGATTTCATGTTGTTCAGTTAAGGTAATACCATGCTTATCTATCAATCTAGCCATGTTTTTGCTAACAAAATGTCTCTTTTCCAAATTACAAAAATAGCTTGTGACCTTCTCCCCGTCAGCAATCCACCTGGCTCTTGACCTTAAGAGAACGCCTTCAATTCTTTTCTCTCGAATAACTTTTAACTCTTCTCGTTTTGCATCTATGACTCGAATTTCATCTTCACTTTTGTTTTCATGTCTTTCTAACTGTTGTATGTCTTGTTGTAATACATGCTCCTCTTCATTTGTTTTCTTTTTTTTCAATGTGGCGTATGCAATTGTCTTTGACCTAATTTTCATTAGAAGAAAGTCTAAAAATAAATCATCAGGAATTGTAAATTGTAACTGAGACAATGGGATCTGTTCTATATTTTCTCTTATATAAGGACTAGCTGCATATTCTTGTTTAACGTTTTTTATTTCTTCATTTATTTCATCCAAAAAAGCCTTATCCTTTAGAAGAGATGAATTGAATTTCCAAAAGATGTTACGTTTAAAGTTTTTATCAAACTTTAGTGTTAACAAAATCATGGAGTGATGTGTTCTGTAACCACAGTCAATGTCTGCATGTTCTACCAAAGAATAAAGATGGTCTGAAATTAGGAAAAAATCTAATCGAGCCTGCTGCAATGGATTGTTTCTTCTCCAAGTGAATCGTCTACTGTTTTCATTTAAATCTCTCCAGACATCGTTTAGCCCTAACTCATCTATCATGTTATCTATCATTTCTTTAGCTTTGGGATTGTTAACTTGTTTGTAATTGTGATAATCTCTTGATGGATCGAGAACTAAATTGAAATCTCCTCCTATTATAATTCTATTAACGCTAAATTCTTTTATTTTTTTAGTTAAAGCAGCATAGAACTCTGGGTCATCTCTGTTGGGACCATAAATATTTACAAAAAGAAAATCATGCTTTTTTATTTCAGCTTGTACTATAACAAAATTACCATCATTACCTTTATACACATTTTTTACTTTGAACTCAAAATTATTATTAAAGAGTATGGCCACCCCTCTTGCGTTAGAAGCATAGTTTGAAAAATATCCCTCATATCCCCATTCGGAAAGAATATATTTGTCCATTTTATCTTCAAAATGTGTGTCTTGCAAAAAAAAAGACTGAGTGTTTCTTATTTCTTAAGTAATGGAATACATCTCGTCTCTTGTGTTTGTTGTTCAGGCCCTGGCAATCAACAGAAACAACTGATATACTACTATCCATAAATATTGCTTTAACCAAAAAAAATATATATATAATATTAACAACAGTGACAAACACAAATCTCACCAGCAAAAAAACCCACCAAAATAAAAAATGAAAAAAACAACAGAAAGAAAATATTCTTCCGATGATCCCTGGCAAACAAGGAGCACCCACAGCAAGTTTCAAAACAAAAACAAACAGCATTCCACATGAAAATGTCCCAAAAAGAAATGCAAGAAGAGCGTGCATGTCAGCTTTACAAAAATCGCTACCCAGATTGCCAAACTCCCACCTCCCAACCCTCACCAATTTCGCGCGACACGTGACTGCATGCCTAAACGGAGGCTTCATGCACCGCACGATATGTTGGAAAAGAAAGCACGCAGGTCAATGTTTGGTTCCCTGTTCCCCCACTTTTAATTTTTTTTTTTAAAGGAAAAGAAGGCCTAACTGAACTTGTGTTTGCCTAATCTATACAATGTTTAAATTCTATTTTTTGTTAACCTATCCCATACCTCTATATTTTTGCGCCCCCCCCCCCCCACACACACACGTACACATGCGCGCGCACGCTCGTTATACTATGTAAAACTAAGGGGGGGGGGGGAAACAACAACAAAAACAAAACAACCAACAACAACCAAACCTATGCCCTCTCTTTTACTTATACTTTTTTAATTTTAAATACAACTAGATGCGGACAGTACAAAACAATAAGTCACTAAAGGATCCTCAACATTTCATTTCACCTCTCATTATTATTTGTGCCAACATCACCAAAGTGGCCAGTGCTGTCAACATTTAACATTGGACGCGTAATGTCTTCCACATGAACATAAACAATTTAAGAAATTATTTAGAGGATCACAAACTACTTCCAAAATTAAAACAAAAGTAAAAAACAAAACACATCACACAATTCTTTGCAAGCCCAACTACACCAGTTTCATACTTTCATACAATGCAAACATTCCAGAATAACAAATCGTGTAAAGCAGAGCTGTTATTAACCCCTTCACCGCCAGCCACATTTCAGCAAAACATGTCCATCAAATTTACCTGGGCAGAGAACAAAATCCATCTGCAGTATTTGGGGATTCTTTTGTGACATATATAAAATAAGGTCTATCCCCACTTCCCAAAACCAAGACAATAGGGTCTTTGTATAATAGACCCCAACCTGATGCCCTTGAGTGACATAGGTGTTAAATCTCTGTGGTGCTAAAATGCGACTTTGGCGGCGAAAGGGTCAAACAATTAAACAATCACAAATGTTGATGCTCGTACCTTCATCATACACCTCTTGTATGCCTCATATCATTATATTACATCGTACATACACTATATCGATAGCCTGGAGCCAAAACGGACCATCCCCAGACAGCCCACCGACACACCGTGTGGGCCACCGGACCCATCACAAAAACCAACAACTTCTATCAAACAATAGCTACATAAAATGGGGACCATGCTTTCATCCTCCCCCGACACTAGCCATCAGTCTTCACAACAAGCTCAACAATACGTCAATGGGCCGTCCAAAGACAGTCCGCCCCGACCCCAAGCCATCGAAACATTCATATGTCACATCATGTCGGATCATATTATCGCAACATCATTTAAAATATAAAAAAATTTAAATCCGAACTTTCAAAATTATTCAATCATATTATCGTATCTCACATTGTAAAATCAGGACAAGCGCATGAAAACACCAACAAAAAAATAATAGGAATCAAAGTCCATGAAAATTTTTCAGAAATGGTATTAATATGTAACAGACATGTATACTTCTAACGCACAGTAACTAAATGAAAAACGGAGCAAAAAATCAGTTAAAGGAAGGCCAGAGTCCAGGGGTAATACCCCCTGCAGCTGAAGAAACAAAATATGATTTATGAATGTGTAGGGGGAAAAACAAAAAACAAAAAAAACATTTTCTGGTAAATTTCAGAAACAGGAAATCCCTAGTATACCAGGAAAAATTGCACCCATGCACACACACACACACACACACACACACACACACACACACACACACACACACACACACACACACACACACACACACACACACACACACACACACATGCATGTATCTTTGGAATACCTACAAAATGCTCAAATGATCCCAAACAAATTATCTATATAAATTTACCGCCATTATTAGCTTGATTATATTGAAAAGCACAATTATACAAACTACTACAGCACTGCAAAGAAAACCGAACAACCCAAGAAGCCAGCCGTCAACTTTACAGCCTCAAAGCTCAATTAGTGTATACTGAGATTAACATTTGTGATCGGAAAGAAATCAAATAAGGATCAAAGATGTATTTTTTTATCCATAAAAAATTGTTACAATAAATAAAAACAGCGTTGAAAAAAGATAAATGACTTACACAAAGTATATAGTTTATCTGAAGTATTGCAGTTTACAATATAATTTTCAGTCACTTCACTTTTGTCATTATTATCTTTCCCATGAGTAAGAGAATCCAACAATTGACAAGCCTGTCACACAGGGAAAACATGTATGTATGCAGATTTTAACACATTATAGGGTAATGTTCAATCTTTTTAATATAAAGAACAAGAAGAAAACTGTAATATGGGCTCAAAATTACATTGTTAGAAATACATGGTGGGAAAAGACTATTTTGAGTCCTGGACATTGTTTTACACATGTATGACAGTTATAATTACCATCATAGAATGAAGATCATCATTCTCATCCTCATCATCACTGTTATCATAATCATCACCATCATCATCATCATCCTCATCATCACCGTCATCATAATTGTCATCACCGTCATCATCATAACAATCATTCTGTACATCAATAATCTGCCCCGATGTACCCAAGTACAGTCCAGAGACAAAGGTGTGCACAAAAGATCTTCAATCATAACAAGTATACCGAGTAGAATAAGTAAATAATAAGTGCATATATGTAAACGCATGTGTGCACCCACACCCTTATCTCTAGACCACACCAAAACACATCAAAACAAACCACCGACGCACAGAATGGAACAGATTGCTATTACCATCCTGTGGGATTGATCCTCCTCATCATCATCATAACCACACATCAGCAACTATATTACATACAATCACACATCAGCAACTGCGTTACAAAAGCATAAAGCATCAAAACATATGGTATCATATTATGCAGTGATCTTCATTTCACGCGAGCACATACAGCAAATGCGCATGCCCGCACAAACCCATACCCACACCTTTGGTTTAGAGTTTGTAAAACTGATTTTGAATCCACACAAACTAAAATGTTATCAATTGAATATGGTAGATCATAAACAAATTCTAAAGCTCGCATTATTGCATATAATTCAGAAGTAAATATTGAAATGCCTTTGCCTAAATAGTATGACTTTTCTATTCTAAGTGATGGAATAACAAAACCTGCTCCACTGTCTGACGTTTCTAAGACTGAACCATCAGTGTAAATTTTTAGATGATTTGAATATTTTGAATCTAAATTAAGTCGAACGTCATAAACTAATTGATTAACTTCTTCATCTTTTTTGTAACTGGTATATTCTATATCAAATTTTGCCTTTCTTTGTTCCCATGGTGGCATTAGTGGTATAATAGGCATGGCTGAGATATTGTGGATATCTACCTTACTTCTACTTATAACGTCTTCAGTGAAATTCTTGATTGGCTGAAGAAACGTTATATTTTTTGCTCGCTTTGGATAATCTGTCTCTGAGTCTGTGAATATTTCCTCCTTTATATTGTTGTCAATAGAGAGACCACTTACTATATATTTTGAGGCAGATAACTTTCTATATTCAGCTAATGACATTATATTGCTCTCTTTATATGTTCTAAGAGTGTTAGAGTGCATAGGAATACCAAGTGCTAGTTTAATAGCTTTACTGTCTATGCTTTGTAACTTATTTAAAAGAGTGTTTGATGCACTGAAATAAACCTCTTGCCCATAGGATAGTACTGATCGAACTAAAGAATTTACAAGATGTAGTAATGTTTTGATATTTTGACTCCATTATTGTTTGTTTATAATTTTCAGAAAATTAAGTCTTTTTCTCGCTTTTGAAATCAAATACTCAATATGAACTGTCCAATTTAATTTTGATGTCAATATACACCTAAGAACTTAACTGAATGCTTATAAGCAAGAATGTTTCCATCCAATATTAACTGAGGTAGAGTTTTAGGATTTTCACCATTATTGAAAAACATAAGTAAGTGTGTGTGTGTGTGTGTGTGTGTGTGTGTGTGTGTGTGTGTTGTTCTTCTTCTTTAATTTAACGTCTTTTCACTCAAAAGTCATATTAGACATAAACGCGTGTGTGTGAGTGTGTGCGTGTGTGTGTGCGCGCGTGTGTATGCAAATGGGAGCTATCTACCTACATAATCATGTGAGTGATCATATCTGTGTAAAGGATAGTAATATAGAGTAGGGATAAGCCCGCTATGTACCCGGCCCATTGTGTCCAGGCCCGATATGTGCCACTCCTGGCTGATTCCTTTGTGTCCCAGGCCCGATATGTCCCAAAAGTCTGGGGCCTCAGTAGTGGGCCCGGGGCACAACGGGCCTGGGACCTAGTGGGCCTGGGGCACATGTACAACCGGGTGGGATCTATTGGGCCTAGGACACAACGGGCCTGGGACCTAGTGGGCCTGGGGCACAACGGGATGGGATCTATATGGGCCTAGGACACAATTAACGGGCCTGGGACCTAGTGGGTCTGGGGCACAACGGGATGGGATCTATTGGGCCTACTGACGACACAATTAACGGGCCTGGGACCTAGTGGGCCTGGGGCACAACGGGATGGGATCTATTGGGCCTAGGACGACACAATTAACGGGCCTGGGACCTAGTGGGCCTGGGGCACAACGGGATGGGATCTATTGGGCCTACTGACGACACAATTAACGGGCCTGGGACCTAGTGGGTCTGGGGCACAACGGGATGGGATCTATTGGGCCTACTGACGACACAATTAACGGGCTTGGGACCTAGTGGGCCTGGGGCACAACGGGATGGGATCTATTGGGCCTACTGACGACACAATTAACGGGCTTGGGACCTAGTGGGCCTGGGGCACAACGGGATGGGATCTATTGGGCCTACTGACGACACAATTAACGGGCCTGGGACCTAGTGGGCCTGGGGCACAACGGGATGGGATCTATTGGGCCTACTGACGACACAATTAACGGGCCTGGGACCTAGTGGGCCTGGGGCACAACGGGATGGGATCTATTGGGCCTACTGACGACACAATTAACGGGCCTGGGACCTAGTGGGCCTGGGGCACAACGGGATGGGATCTATTGGGCCTACTGACGACACAATTAACGGGCCTGGGACCTAGTGGGTCTGGGGCACAACGGGATGGGATCTATTGGGCCTACTGACGACACAATTAACGGGCCTGGGACCTAGTGGGTCTGGGGCACAACGGGATGGGATCTATTGGGCCTACTGACGACACAATTAACGGGCCTGGGACCTAGTGGGCCTGGGGCACAACGGGATGGGATCTATTGGGCCTACTGACGACACAATTAACGGGCTTGGGACCTAGTGGGCCTGGGGCACAACGGGATGGGATCTATTGGGCCTACTGACGACACAATTAACGGGCCTGGGACCTAGTGGGTCTGGGGCACAACGGGATGGGATCTATTGGGCCTACTGACGACACAATTAACGGGCTTGGGACCTAGTGGGCCTGGGGCACAACGGGATGGGATCTATTGGGCCTACTGACGACACAATTAACGGGCCTGGGACCTAGTGGGCCTGGGGCACAACGGGATGGGATCTATTGGGCCTACTGACGACACAATTAACGGGCCTGGGACCTAGTGGGCCTGGGGCACAACGGGATGGGATCTATTGGGCCTAGGACACAATTAACGGGCCTGGGACCTAGTGGGTCTGGGGCACAACGGGATGGGATCTATTGGGCCTAGGACACAACGGCCGGGGTAGCCGGTGGGTGAATTCTGATCGCTTCTCGGCCTTTTGGCTAAGACTGACAGTGATTCAGGAACATAAATTTTTGTTTATACCCTGGTTTGTTTGTTCAGCCCGTCGTACATGGCGAAAGCCGATACGCGACGTTAAACTGAACTTCCATCCAGCGGTGGGTAGGCCTAAAACGGGCCTGGGATACATAGGGCCGACCCCTATAGATTATAATTATGTACAATGACATTCCCCTATGCCAGCTGTCCACAAAGCTGGGATGTCACCAAGGCAAGGCATCCCTAATAGTAATAATAATTTTAAAAAAATTAGCCCCAGCTGTCCAGAATAGCAGCTGCCTCTTCTGCTATCTGGAAGCCATATGGCTCCCCCCCATCTGCGTGCGCATCTCGACCCTTCCAACGGAAGTGTCGCCATCTTAGTCAGATTTGTGTGTAAACAGCATCGATCTGGCATTTTTCAAACAAAGTTACTGACTAAGATGGCGGTCTCCCATAATATGGCACGCTCCTTGTGGCCGGATATGACGACACGTGGGTACAAGCCATAGTCAGAAACAACAGACTGGACTACACCTCCCCCAAGCACATATTTAACATCACAAAGCTGAAGAATGGGGATTAGGCAAGACCTCAGTGCAGGGGCAAGGGGTAGATGCCTCGTGCCTCAATACGGGGAGCTGGACGCCCCCGCAACGATCGAGTCTCTCCCCGTGGGGATACCGTGGTTTTTGTTCTTAAAAATAGTTCCCCCACCTTCTTGAAGTTCTGTCGGCTTGTAACTTCCTCTAATCTGCCACTATTTGACTCTGCCTTTCCCCTTTGCCGGCTTTCTATCATCTACTATCTCTCTGACTTATTGGCCCATTCTCCTGCCTTTAAAAAAAAATCTTCCAAATAACTTTTATTCCTTCGAGCTCCTCCGAAATCGTAATGTGTTGGCTGTACGCATCGGGGAGACCAGTAAAAACTGAAAACCGGACACATAGCCTACGTACCTTACCCATTATGGCCATATGGTATGGGAACGCAGAAAAAGAAGAAGGCAAGACCTGCCATACTTTGGTCAGTGATGCACATTTTGGGGGACACCTTATAGGACAATGTGTCCTGGCTCAGCATTATCAATAGGACAAAATGTCCCGAACTTGCTGTTTTAATAGGACACAATATACATGGACCAAATTAGTAAAGTATATTTTTTCTACGCCCCCAAAAGTTGACTCAAATTAAACGTACATTTTTAAGCTTCAGCACCACCTGAAATGGACCAACGTCCCAGACCCGGAGGAGAGTAGTAGTAGTAGTAGTAGTAGTAGTAGTAGTAGTAGCAGCAGCAGCAGCAGCAGCAGCAACAGCAACAGCAGTAGTAGTAGTAGTAGTAGTAGTAGTAGTAGTAGTAGTAGTAGTAGTAGTAGTAGTAGCAGCAGCAGCAGCAGCAGCAGTAGTAGTAGTAGTAGTAGTAGTAGTAGTAGTAGTCTCATCAACAAATTTCAAAAAGTTCAAAATCATGCTGCCCGTCTCATCTTCCGCTCTTCTAAATATGACCATATAACTCCATTGCTCTGTTCTCTCCACTGGCTCCCTGTTCAGCAAAGAATATCCTACAAGATTGCCTCTCTCTGCTACAAATATATCGAGTCTTCCTGTCCTGAATACCTCACTGATCTGTTACATCTCTACACACCGTCTCGAGCTCTGCGTTCCTCATCTGACACCCGTCTCTATTGTATCCCCACTGTCCGCACTAAAAACCTCTGGTGGTCAACGCTCTTTCTCCTATCAAGCTCCTGTTACCTGGATTCAGTTGCCTCGCTCTCTCAGATACTTATCTTCTCTGCCCACATTCAAACGCCATCTCAAAACTTATCTGTTTCCTAAATAACTACTAATCCCTTCCTTCATGACTTGGTGTGTGCATGTCTGAGAGTGAACGTCTGCGCTTGGTGAGCGCATATAATTATATGTGTGAGTGTGTGTCCGCGTGTGTATGTATGCGAGTGTGCGCGCGCTCACGCACGCGTGTATGTGTGTAATTCTGTGTGTGTTTGTCTGACCGTCTTTGGGTGTTTGTGTATTTTTTATTTCCCATTCTTTATGCTATATGTTAAATATTATTATATGTTGTGTTATATGTGTATATTATATTTTTATATTGTAAACGCCTAGGGCATTAAATTGATTAGGCGTGCTAAATTTTATATTAATAATAATAGTAGTAGTAGTAGTAGTAGTAGTAGTAGTAGTAGTAGTATTAGTAGTAGTAGTAGCAGCAGCAGCAGCAGCAGCAGCAGCAGCAGTAGTAGTAGTAGCAGCAGTAGTAGTAGTAGTAGTAGTAGTAGTAGTAGTAGTAGTAATAGTAGTAGTAAGTCATAAGTTTCTTTATTGTCCATTGCCATTGTACAACGCACATGGAAACTTGTCTTCTAAATGACTAAATATTTTGGAGATTTGTCGAGACGATTTTTGAATTAGTATTGCGTGCACATTTTAGTTTGTAAGTGTTAGCAACAGTATTGCAGAAACATTTTTTTGTGATGTTAGTGTTGAAACGCTTAATTAAAGACCTTGCCATAAGGGTTTCTAGTCAAATAATAATGTGGTGCACAAAATAATTTATCCCATGATAGATCGACATGACCATTAAATATCCTATTCGCTTCAATAAGATCTCCTCTAGTTCTCCTGCCTTTCAGCGAGTGCAAATTTAGATACACCAGTCTTTTTTCATAACTCATATCTTTGCACTCTCTTAACCATTGAGTGTAGTGGCTCTGCGCTTTACTTTTTCAATAGCTTTAGATTGGTACTTGAACATAGGAGACCATATGATGTTACCATATTCTAGATGTGGTCTAACTAATGATTAATGAAAATATCACGGTCAATATTTTTTGTGTAAATGTCCTTTTGACTAAACCAATCATTTGACAGGCTTTACCAATACAATTATGAATATGTGTATTAAAAGACAAATCTTTATCAAACGTTACCCCAAGATCTTTTTCATGCTCACATGTTTTTAATTAGCATAGCTTGCCTGTCTTTTACTTGTCATATCATATTCAACATGAGGGTTAGATTTACCAATAATTATGCATAGCTTTACATTTGTCGGTCTGTATTGAAATAGAGGTTCCACCTATCGGTCCAAACTTGCAATTTAATTAGATTCTTCTGTAATGAACTACTGTTACAAGACTTGTTAAAAAAACCTGAAGTATCATCAAAAAACTGAAACAGACTGCAACGTCACTGGAACATACAACAAACAAACAACTACACGACAAGTCTAAAGTGACGTTATTTTATTCACAAGAGACAAAACAAAACTACTGAATATTTCGGCGAATGCGCCTTTATCAACACAGACAAACAATTAAACAGCAAACAGCAAAAGGAGCAAAAAGCAAGCAACAAAAGGAGCAAAAAACCAACAAGATCAAAATAAAAAACAATACTTCCCCTCTACAGTCGAATGCGTAAAAAATGCTGATTAGTATCATCAGCAAAGATTTTGCGAGATGATTCGACACAGCGCCAGCTGACCTCTCAGCCACATCCCAATGCTAAAACCTTCAACAGACGCCCACCCCCCTGTTGTTTGTTTTTTCCCCTGTAGTTGAGGACCTGTTTGTCTTTTTGGTTGGGGCCTGGAGCTGCTGGTCGGCTAGTTCCCAGTTAACCTGGGATGAACGTGAAAATTAGTAGCTGCTGGCAGCTCCATGTAGTTCTCTCCATCCCAGTCAAGAATTAAGAATTTTATTTTGTTTGCTGCATCTGATTTTTCTCCTACTGAACCCAAGTAAATCCAGTAGTATTGTGTGTTAGCTGATTTTTTTTTCTTCTGTTGATCTTTTTCTTTCCCTCCTCTTATGCTTCTTTAAATTTGGTCACTCCCTAAAGCACTGTGAGCATTTACTTCTATCACAGACTATATAGTTTGTGACTATATCGTCTGTGCTTCTATTAAAATAAGCTGGCCACCACCACAGAAGAAGAAGAAGAAGAAGAAGAAGGAGGAGGAGGAGGAGAGAGAGCACAGAACTTCCAGAAGGTGGTGGAACTATTTATACAAAAGACCCCCCCCCCCCCCCCCCCCCCCCCAGGGGGGCCGATTCGAACCTGGGTCACTAGCTGCCACTGTCCTTCCCTAATTTTGACGTTGCACCCGCATACTTATCCGCTCCACAAAGATACCATGGCAGGTGCATTTTTAATTTTCCGGCTCACTGTCTACTTGGCTGAAAATTCCATTGCGGGTATAACAGTGAATCTCTCCTGCAAAACTCACATTTATGTGCGTGGTTTCTCTTCTTTTGGGGTTGATGTGCTCTTTTCTAAGTCCTCACTTGCCGGTTTTCCCGTATAACTGCTTCTGTGTGCCAATCTTTCTAAATTGCTGAACAGGCTGTTCAGGTGGAGCTATCGTCTTTAGCCCCTCAACACTGGTGGTGTTTCATTTAGAGGCTGTGTCAAGCTTTCTTGCTCACGCACAGCAAAAATTGATTTTGGTTAATTGACAAGGGGAAGTACTATAAGCTGATAGAACGATCTCCGGTTCAGTGTCCAGAAGCGTGCATGTGTGTGTGTGTGTGTGTGTGTGTGTGTGTGTTCTGCATGAATTTCAGAATGCCTGAAAGCATGTGTCAATGGTCAACTTAGGACGCTGATTTCGTTGGGGGTAGTGAGAGAGAGAGAGGGAGATGAGTCCCTCCCTCTCTCTCTCTCTCTCTCTCACTACACCCAACTAAGAATACCACGCGCTAAACCCCTACTGGTTTGATTGCCCCCCCTGGCGGTCAAATCAGCGTCCTAAGTTGCTCATTGAAGAACAATATTGATGGGATTTTTGGTTTTCGTGTTAACTGGTGCAACAATCAACTGGGTGTTGGCCCGGTGAAGTATTGTGCAAACACATGCACACACACACAGTGACACACACATTCCTTTCCTGTCTGTCTGTCTGTCTCTGTCCCATCGCATGTACACATAAGCAACAGACAAAGTACATCTCTAAAAAAGAACTTTTATTTTTTCACTGTTCCAGTACGTGACAAAGTTATGATATCATCCAACAAAAGCGAAACATCAACATACGTGCAAGGAATTGTCAACAGATACCGAAACTCTACAATGAAAGTGAAATGTTGTAAGCCTAGAGTTTGACCCCACACTCATTCACTCCACGAACCATTCTTGCAATCGGCTCGTAATGTGCACACTCATCAGCCAGCCATGTTCACACATTGTACTCTGCTAGTTCACATACTATAAGTTAAAAAACCCAAAACAACCCAACATTATGCACATCATACGTAACAGTAGAAACACTGAAACCAATGATTCAACAACATGCTCCTCCGAAGGCAGAGTGTGGCTGCCCACGGTGGCGGGGTAATCGAAAACGGTCACACACGTAATGTTCTCATCCTGTTCTGTTGAAGCGCTTCGGGTGTCGGGATGATCCCTGGAGTCTTTTAGCCAGGGCACGACAACAACAACATGCTAGATAATAATAATGTCCAATCATAACCACTATCAAGACGAATTGTTCATACAGGTCGTAAGTGCATAATCACGAACAATATGAGTCGAGAAGCAAAAAAAAAGATTTGGCACCTTCAAAATTATGTTCTACCGTTTTCTGAAAATGGTGTTAATTAATATTATGTGCAAATGATCACAAAACGAGTTGCGGATTTGATGACAAGCCAGCAGAGAGAAAGAAAAAAGATGTTGATGGATTACAAATACATTTTATTTATCTATCTAAAGAGGAAAATGGGCAATAGATGTTGTAACCCTAAACAATGGAACGAATGAATGAAAAATGGTGGATTTTTATTAATCCCTACTATCTATTTAACTTAATACTTACCAACACCTGAAACAACTGCATTAGCGTTAAGCGACCTGGAGCTATACCATAGCATATAGAAAAACGAAAGTAGGCCTCTGGCCTTGACCCCTAGCCGGATGTGGGGCGGGAGTGATCCCCCCTTACCGGTCTAGCAGTGGCTAGGCCAATGAGCGCCTACTTCCGCCATTACAAAATTTTACAGGAAGCATCTTTATTAGTGTGGGAGGATACAAGGGAGGGTACCTCGTTTGTTTCAGGTGTTGGTAAGTATTAAGTTAAATAGATAGTAGGGATTAATAAAAATCCACCAATCTACTTTAACCATACTGTACCAACACCTGAAACAACTGCAGATTACCAAAGCGGAGGAGGGTAGATGCTTCAGTACCCCAACCCAACGCGTGAGAGCGAGACCTGGGCGCTTTTTCCCTTAGGGGGTTTAAAAAAGTGGTAATTCCACTAGACCCCCTTCCCAAAAAGCCCCGAGTAACCCCTTTTACTCCTTTAGCCTATATGCGGCTTTAGAAAGGGAAGGTAAAAGGCCTGCTCCAAATATTGCCCCAAAACATCATTGCAATGATATACCCACTAAAGTATCATAGGGGGAGTCGTTGGGAGCTTGCCTCCGTTGGGAGCTTGCCTCCGTACTGACGGTCTAGACGGAGACGGCGGTCTGGGCAACAACTATCGTCCCGGGCGACCAAAACTTTCCTGATAGAGAAAGCGTCGCCTTCGTTCCCGGCCTCGATGTCTCGGAGGTCGAGCTGAAGGAACGTGTCGCGCGACCTCCAAAAGCTTAGAGAAGCTTAGTTCCGGAAAGGAGAAGCCCGAGGGCCCCGACCGGACAGAGAAAACGGTCCGAACCGTCGGGGCCGAGGACGGAACGAAAGATGGAGATGCGAACCAGAGGTGAGGGAACGCCGCCTAGCTGATTCTAAGCCCCGAATTCTGGTAGAAAGATCAAGGTGACCGAAGAGTACTCATCCGAGAACTCTATGACGCGGGCCAGGACGCTGAGAGCGTGAAGACCGCCGATCCTTCTGGCTGAACGACTGAGGGACTCGAGAAGTCCTGGCAGGAGCTTGGAGGCGGACCGCGTCCAAGAAGAGAGAGACAGGGGTGACGTACAGAAAAGCCATGGCCAAGGAAATCGTAGTGATGAAGGCTGCTCTGTACCCCGAAAGGGTCCGGGCAGAGAAATTTCCAGACCCGTGAAGAAAACGCCAAGAGTTCTACAGACTGTACCGTAGAAGGTCTTAACGGATCGTACTTCCTGTCACCACCGAAGACGAACCGAACGAAAGAGTCCTGGAAAAATCCAGGAAGGCATCTCAGGAAAGAACATGGCTGACTAAAAAAGCAGCCAGGAGATGACAAACCCCGCATGGAGTCACCTAGAGCAGCCAAGGCCGATACAAAACGGACTATGAGTGGCCGGACCGGGCCACCACACGCTGCTACGCCCTTTCGACCGGAAAAATATCGATCGAAGTGGCGAGACTGAGTCAAAAACAAATTGGCCCACATTTGGACAAGACTTGTTCAGAATGACGGGCAAGCAAAGGACCGACGACGGGAAGAAACAGCTAGTACTAAAAGATTAAGATGAGAATCCGCAAAACAGCAGATTCAACCTCTAAACTAGCAAACTGAGAAGCCAAGGAACGAATGTGCAACTGCACTTCGTAACCAACTCTACAAGCTAAGACCGTAGGAAGGCAAAACAAAAAACTGCCTCTGACGTAGGGACAGACCGAAACAGCAACATAGTTGCTATCGCATGACGTCAAATCAAGCCAGATGACGCGGAAATGTCCCCACCGAAAAGGAAACATGTAGACAAAAGCGGAACAGTGTGCAAACGTGACGTAAACACACCTCGACTTAACCCATTTCAACAGCACTGACTCAAAATGGGGGTGGGGGGCCTGAAGGAAGGCCCAAAAACACCCAGTCGAACAACTTAAGTTGAAAACTGACGTTTAGTGATCTGACAGCTGGGCATAGAAGATCATGTTAGCTGGACAGATGAGTCCGATCGGGACGGAACCAGACCGAAAAGGATGGCTGGAACGAGTGAACGAGTCCACTGGATGAACAACTCGTGGTTGTAATGAGAGGAAACGAGGGTCTGAAACAGAGCAAGTAAAAACCATGCCTGCCAGAACAGACATCATTCGAAAGAACGGCGAAGCCGGGGCCGTTCAGAAGGAAGGCAACAAGGGTACCGTTGAACCACGCTCGGTTGCACCCGTGAAAGAAGGAGCGCACTCTCCGACTTCTCTCTGCAAGGGCCTTAGTATACCTTGGCAGGAGGAAGGAGCTCCGAAACTGACTCCATCAGACTAAGAAGTCTGAGGAGACGGAAAAGTGTGACCGACTTCGAACTGAGAGGACGGACACCAACAGAGAAAACGAGGACAGTGTCCTCCGAGGCTGAGACTGTGAATCCGACCGTGTCGAACCCATCTCCAGACAGTCTTTAAAGTGCCCCAAAAAGAGTCTCTGGCCAGAAGAATCACCAAGAGAAGCTAGAGCCACTCCAAAGGTTGGTTCAATCACGGACTCAAAGAGCCTGAAAACAGCAAGAGAGCTCGTTGGAGAGGTTTTGCTCAAAGTACCGAATCAACAACGTCACAAAAGCACAGCCCTTGAGGGCTTTGGACAAAGATGCTTCCAACTGTATTACGTTGGAAGGAAAAAACTTGACCGGGCAAGACTCTTGTCACAATGGAGTTTCTCCGCTACAGCCTTAGTAGGCTTGGAGAAAGAGGGAAATGGGAGGTAGTCCCATGGACACCTAGCACCGACTTGAACGGATGAATCAACAACAAAAAAGCCCACGGGAACTGAATCTTCCTTGGGCCAGGTAGACCTGCCCAAGGAGAAACGGTTAGTTACTGCGAGAAGCATAACAGAGTATCCAAGTGACGTCAGGATAACCGTGGAAAAATCCAATTGAACGGTACTGACTGAAAGAAACGGTAGAGGATTGAGGAACAAAAATAACCGTTTAAACGGCCATGACTTGTAACGAGTAACCCAAGTCAGAAAACAAGGCCTGACAGGCTGGGCCGAAAAAGTTGATAGAACGGTTGGCAGGACCGGTTGAATGAGTAATCAGGTTGAACAACCCTTGTTGTAACCAGAAAAGCATGAAACTGAATAGAGCAAGAAAACCCATGCTCGTCAGAATCGAAGAAACGGACCACAGGAGCAGTTGCAACAGACATGAATGAAACAAAGAAAAACGATGGATCATTCCCAAAAGCCACCGTGACAAACGGAAGGTCAGAATCACCATGAGGTTCTTGAAGAATCGGAACGGAACCCGACGGTCCGTTGCCCAACCCGGTAAAATGGATCGGTGAAAGCGATCGATCAGAAGCACAAGAGCTCGAGATCAGCAGATCGAAGTAGATCTAACCAGATGATTAGATGGTACAAGAGAACTCTTCTTGTGAGAAAACCCTTGAAGAGCCCGACGATGAACCAAAAACCGATAGAAAACGGCTGGTTCATTCACGGACTCAAAGAGCCTGAAAACCACAGGAGAATTCGTAGGAGAAAAAATGTCCCCAAATTCTCTGTGATGGGCCGAACCAACGAAGCCGCAAAGCCACAGCCCTTGAGGGCTTTGACAAAGATTCCTCCAACTGCTTGAAGTTGGAAGACTTAATCTTGGTCGGGGCAAGATTCCTGTCGCAAAGGAGCTTCTCTGCTTCGGCCTTAGAAGGCTAAAGAGAAACGGTTAGCTTCTGCCATCTTCCCTGCACAAAGGAAAGCCTCTGCTTTCCGATTGGAGTGGTCCAGAAGCTTAGGAGCTTGGAAAAAGACCAGAACTCCTTTCCCTGGTGAGTGGCCGGACCGGGCCAGAACACGCTGCTACGCCCTTGCCTGGATGGAGACGGACTTAGCTAAGTCCACGTCCGAATCCACTGGAGAGCGCTGACGTTACGAGCCTCTGGGGTGGACTGTCTGGTCAGAACCAGGAGAAACCACCCGAGCTTTTTGAGGACGAGTACCCTGAAGCAGAACCCGGTGAGGGACCACAGGGGGACGGTGAACGCCCAAGCCGGACCGCTGACGAAACCGCCGGTCCACGGACCGTGCGGTCCGTAGCGGACAGTGACGGAGACCGTAGCCGTCTGACCACACGGTCCGCCGAGGCCTCCCACCGAGGGAGGCCCGGGTCCGAAGGAGGCCTGAGGAAGCCGGAGAGGGCCCAGGCCCGGGGAGGCCGCCGCGCACGGCGCCCGAGGCCTCCCACCGAGGGAGGCCAGGGTCCGCCGGGGGCCCGGTGAGGGAGGCCCGACGGAGCACGGGGAGGCCTCCTAGGCCGCGGCCTCCGAGCACGGCGCCCGAGGCCTCCCACCGAGAGAGGCCCGGGTCCGGAGAGGCCTAGGACCGGGGAGGCCGCGGCCTCCGGGCACGGCCACCGAGGCCTCCCACCGAGGGAGGCCCGGGTCCGCCGGGGGACCGGTGAGGGAGGCCTGACGGAGCCGGAGAGGCCTAGGCCGGGAGGCCTCGTCGGTGGGGAGGCCTCATCCGTCCGTAGACGTGTCGACCGGCCTCCTGGCCGGGAAAACACTCAACCGATGTTACCCCCACTGGGGCGAACACCGGGAGACTCTCTCCTGAGAGGCACCAACAACACCATCGGGGATTTCCCGACGGGGAAGTGGTTTTAGCCTGTAGGCCTCGGCGTCCCCGGGCGGGGAGGTGTCGAGAGGCCTACGGCCTTCCGGGCTCGAGCTCCCATCGAGATCCCGGGATGTCTGCCCGAGGTCCCAGTCAAAAGACCTCGACCGGTGGTCGGAAGGGGACCTCCTTCGCCCTCTCTCCAACACTTGGTCGGAGAGGGAGGGGAGACCAGGCGGGGCCCCGAGTGCAAGCGTGCCACTCGGAGCGACAGACATGCGCGGATGCGACTTATCCAACGAAGCATTGTCCAAACGTCCGTGTAGAAGTGGAGGCCCGTGAAGAGAGGCCTCCTGGAACAGAGAGGCATGGCAGAAAAACACACGGACGAAATGGGCCTAGAGGCCTTCTGCACAACCGAAGCAGAAGGAGGGCCGAAATAAACAACTCGTGAAGACCAGTTTCTGGCTGAACGAGACGAGAACCGAAGAGGCCGCAGGAGTACTACGACCGTAGAGGCCTATAGAGGCCCAGACGGATAAAGAACGTTTAGACTTTTTAGAAAAAGTTTGAACGGATGAATTTTTCTCACGAGGACCGAATCGGAACAATAAGAATAATATCGTGGAAGAGAACGAACCGTAGGGTCCGAAAGAACTTGACTGATAAATAGGAACTCGAGTTGAAGAGACCAAATGACGCGCACGCGCGCATGCACTACTAGTACTACTAGTAGCAGTGCACGGTGAGTGACGAACAGAAAAACTAAAACTGTGAAAGTTCTAGCGAACTTAGGCTATAGAAACTGAGACAATCGAGACTCAGTATTACACTGAAACTGATGATAGAGAGGAACAGGAACGAACCCACCAGTTAAGAGTGTTGTAAACCAAAAAAGGTAGAAGCCAGGCAGCCCAGGTCAACAAAGAAACGCTGGAAAATTGTAATGGCGGAAGTAGGCGCTCATTGGCCTAGCCACTGCTAGACCGGTAAGGGGGGATCACTCCCGCCCCACATCCGGCTAGGGGTCAAGGCCAGAGGCCTACTTTCGTTTTTCTATATGCTATGGTATAGCTCCAGGTCGCTTAACGCTAATGCAGTTGTTTCAGGTGTTGGTACAGTATGGTTAAAGTAGATTGGTGTTTTACGTGCTCTCGGTGTGGAACAGACACATATGGGACATTTGTAGATACAAAGATGGTGGGAACAATACTGGAGGCAATGCCCAGAGGCAGTGCAACACCAGTAAAGTCCCGATTTTTTAACAATACAGATAGGTGTAGCAGTAACCACGCCTCGGTTAAACCTCATCCGCTATGGTACTGCCACGTATGTATGTAAATAGTATAAAAACAATGGAACAGCCTCCAATATTTATTTTATACACGATGAACGCAAATGAATAATGATTAATGAAACCTACAATAGAATGAACTGTAAAGGTCATAGTGAATGTGCAGTTCTCAAATACAAAAACCCACTAGGGTACAAGATTTGTTATGAGTGATGGTCTCATAATGTAAATGGGCTACATTTCAATGCAGGAAATTTTTTCTTCTTCAGGCGCCTATCAACAAAACTGGTCTTTTTTTAACGTTTCAAAAAAGAACCCACTGGTGTATGCCTTAACAATGAGCTTGTGAATCAGAATATCAATTCATTAACCCTTTCGCCGCAGGCCATTTTTGTTTTAGCCAAAATATACTATTAAACTTAACTGGGTAGAAAAAATAATAATTCTGCATTATTGGGAATTCCTCTGTGACATGCATAACATTAGGCCTATCCTTACCTCCCAAAATTAAGAATAGGGTCTTTGGATAACAGACCCTGATTTGATGCCTTTTAGTGACATGGGTGTTAAACCATTCTGGTGCATAAATGAGACATTGGCGGTGAAAGGGTTAAGGGAGGTTCACTAGGATTGCTAAAGCTGTATTGGGAGAGATATAAAGAGACAGACAGACAGAACTGTTAAAAAAATGTTTAAAAATAAAGACAAACATTTTATGTTTCTTCAAAAAGTGTCACTGTGTAAATCAATCCATAGAAGCTATGGACCTATCTCTAAAGATAGAGATTACAATAAGCCAATTAAAAACAGCGGAAAATATATAATAAACACTGCATTTGTGAAAGGCGAATTTTTGGTTTATTTTAGTCTTCTTTTGCGTTCCCAAGCCGTATGGCCATAATGGGTAAGGTACGTATGTGCCCGGTTTTCAGTTTTCAATGGTCTCCCCGCTGCATTCAGCCGACACGTTCCAATTTCGTAGGAGTCGGTTTATTTTAAAACCTTCTGGCAACAAAGTCAGCCTGAAAGAATGTAAGGCTAAAGACAATACTTAAAGATGTTTGAGCAGTCTGACTTATGCATTTACCAGTATATCAATGCAATGGTTTTTACTCTTAAAGGGGCACCCTGATGGATGAGTTTTTGTAAGAAACACGTCCAGATCACCAGGAAAACACTCTTTACAGAGGTTGCAACACTCACTTTGCTCTGGTTTCCTAGAAATCAAACCATCAAATCGGCGATTCCTCCTTGGCGGAGGTGTGGAAGTCAAATTCTTAGTTTCACCCAAAGAGAAGGCGTGTGCCAAATCGTTTGCACAAAATTTTCGCAATACAAGCCTTTTTATTTAAATGTAAAAAAAATTTGGATACAGTTTACCTAAAGGAATTTTGCTCACAACAAAGGAAATAGCTCCAATTTTTTTTTTTTTTTACTGCATTACAAAAAAAAGAAAACGCTTCAACCACAATGAGTGACCTCCACCCACCCCATCCAAAATGGCTACTCTCTCCGGCATCTCCGCCAAGGAGGAATCGCCGTTTTGACGGTTTAATTTCTAGGAAACCAGAGCAAAGTGAGTGTTCCGATCCTTGAAAAGGCTGTCTTTCTGGTGATCTCGACGTGTTTTTTGCAAAAACTCATCCGTCAGGGTGCACCTTTAAGTCAAATGATAAGGAAAGGCCCACAAGAGGCTCATGGCAGAGCACTGGCAACAAGTAAAAGCTCCTGTGTGCATAGTCCTTCATTCAGGTAGATCTTCTTCTTCTTCTTCTGCGTTCCCAGGCCATATGGCCATAATGGGTAAGGTACGCATGTGTCCGGTTTTCAGTTTTCACTGGTCTCCCCGGTGCGCACAGCTGACACATTCTGATTTCGGATGAGCTCAAAGGAGAAAAATTAGTTGGAATTTTTTATTTTTTAAAGGCCAATAAATCAGAAAGATAGTAGATGATAGAAAGCAAAGGAAAAAGGCAGAGTCAAAGAGAGTGGCAGATTAGAGGAAGTTACGAGCACAGAACTTTCAGAAGGTGGGGGAACTATTTGTACAAAAGATCCCCCGTATCCCCATGGGGAGGGGTAGATCTTAGATCAAAGATAAAAGAAAGCACATTTGACATATATATATATATATACACAAACCATATCTGCACTTCTGCATTTTCATTTCATTGTACTGTCTAAAAGCTAATTTCATATTCGCTTACAAATCAATTTTCGATACAAAATGTCGTGAGTGCATTGGTCACAATGTTATCATGTTCTTTAATATTGTAAAACACCAAAAAACACCAACATATCTGCACTTAATTTTGAACAAAATGACGGCGCCAATAACCATAGGAGTTTGAAAGCTGGCCAAGATTTGCGGCAAATCACGTCTTAGAAAACAAACTTCGATTTACTGATTGTCAAGTCTGGAAGAAAAAAAGTCACGAATGGCTACCTTTCCAAAGAGAATATAATTATGATTGTTCAACATACATCGACCATTTATTTTATTACGACTACGGTGTAAGAAGCTGAATGAAGCTGAATGAATAGATAACTCTTGAGACGAATGAAGTAAAGTGTCTGACTACACCAGGCATGGTAGTGGGGGCAAAGTGGTTTTCAAGGAAAATGGCCGGGGGTCCAGGGGGCCGAAGAAAATTCAATCAAATTCAATAAATGAGAGTGAAATTTTCACTTTATCATGCCATTTCAATGCACGCCGGCCCAGGGGGCCGTAGAAAATTCAATCAAATTCAATAAATGAGAGTTAAATTTTCACTTTATCATGCCATTTCAATGCATTTCTTAATAATTTTGTTTCAAATTGTTTTGCGGATTTCCCGCGATTCGCGGAGGTCTACCATGCCTGACACACACCCCCTGCTGCTGATGACCAATGCGTAATTAGGTATTATTAGGTATTAGGTACTTTATAGTCACAGAGGCGTCTCTGTGAAATTCGGGTTGCTCCCACCTGGAGAGCGCGTCGCAGGCAGAGGCGCGCCACCCTTTTTTTGTTTTTTTTTCCAAGCGATTTTTGTCACTGATGAGGGGGGGTAAATTTTGACCAAATGACAACTTTTTCGTTGCCACTGGGTTTAACGTATGCTAAGTGCATGGGCACACGGGACCTCGGTTTATCGTCTCATCCGAAAGACTCCACGTTCAGACCGTTAAGGCCAAGTGCAGAATGAGAGGAAAAAATCCCCTGCACCCAGGTTCGAACTCGGGTTTACTTGACACGAAGCGAACGCGATACCACTGTGCCACTCTACACCATAATAACAACAAACCAAGCATTACATCATAGTACAATCAGAACAATTGTTTCATTACATCGTACCCACAAGACTCTGCACAGGAGTTGCTTCAAGAAATAAAAAATCACCCTTTCTCTCGTACATAAAATGCTTAAAACTACATTCACTGACAAAACTACACGAAATGATTTGATAAATGACCTAACATGAAAGAAATGAAATAACCTGACCAATGGTACTGTTTCATGTGGCGGATAGGTAAATAATAGTGATTCATCAAAATATGACAAATGAATGAAAATGGAAATAATTGTGACCCATAGTCACTGGGCTAGTTTCTCACAACTGGCTTGCAATGTCAAAGATATCATTTTTTGTCAAAAATACTTTTATGTTCTCTAACATCTTATCTTTCATATTTATAAAGGATAATCATTTTTTGTCAATTTTGTTAATTTAATCTTTCATATAATCTTTAAATAGCCTAAAACAGAGCTCTCTTTCATTTTCTGACTGTCATCATCTACTAGACAAGAAAGACACCTCTCAGTGCAGCCCTGTCTTCAGTTTTGACAAACAGCTAGGCTCGAAAGCTTAGCTCCAACTCGCTCCTTCGACCCATCGTTCCACAATTCCCCAGGTTAAAGTTTCTAACCTTCAGATCGACAGTCAACAACTCGTTTTCTTCAATGTGACAAGATCTTTCACTACCTCTCTCTCTCTCTCTCTTGCGATCAATCTGGCAGTGCTAAAGTCTCAGTCCACATGAGGTCGTAAGCTGGACAGTGCAGCGCAGGTCTTCTGCCGTTCCCCACAGCTTGCTGGCGGTTGGCACGTCCTGCGGCCAGATCTGCTCCCTCCGCACCGCCAACAAGGGACAGTCCTGGAGGACATGGTGAACTGTCTGTTCCGCCCCACAGTCACAGGAGCTTGATGGGGTGACGCCAATATGCTTAAGATTTTTTACTACCACTATGCCCTATAACTATGAAGCATAGACCAACATCATTTGGAGCATTTTGCAGAGAAGTCTCAATCCTGAAGGGAACAAATAAGCAAATCAGAATATCTTAAAGCAGTATCTGAAAAAAATCCCAACAACAATTAAACAAGCCTTAACGAAAGACCACAGAACTTTAAAAACAAAACACACACGAAAACAATCCACAAGATACCAGTGTGACACACACAAACACTTTAATAATTAATCCAGCAATCACAAACACATTGACAACTATGTCTTGGTGTTGAAGGCTACAACAATAGAGTATAAAATATTTAAAAAAATACACACAAAATACTGTATATGAAATACTTGCATCAGTTTCCATTTTGGTGTGCTCAAGCATTAACGTTTTACAACTGAATTTGTTCATCATAAACTTTTTATATCAACTTGTTTTTATGGTTAAAAGCAAAGGTTCACTTCAGCAATAACAAAATCAAAAACTTTTTTTGTAGGACAGTGTCTGTTATGTGTGTGTGTGTGTGTGTGTGTGTGTGTGTTGTGTGTTGTGTTGTTGTGTGTGTGTGTGTGTGTGTGTGTGTGTGTGTGTGTGTGTGTGTGTGTGTTGTGTGTTGTGTGTGTGTGTGTGTGTGTGTGTGTGTGTGTGTGTGTGTGTGTGTGTGTGTGTGTGTGTGTGTGTGTGTGTGTGTGTGTGTGTGTGTGTGTGTGTGTGTTTTGTGTGTGTTTGTTGTGTGTGTGTGTGTGTGTGTGTGTGTGTGTGTGTGTTGTGTGTGTGTGTGTGTGTGTGTGTGTGTGTGTGTGTGTGTGTGTGTGTGTGTGTGTGTGTGTGTGTGTGTGTGTGTGTGTGTGTGTGTGTGTGTGTGTGTGTGTGTGTGTGTGTGTGTGTGTGTGTGTGTGTGTGTGTGTGTGTGTGTGTGTGTCATGTGTGTGTGTGTGTGTGTGTGTGTGTGTGTGTGTGTGTGTTATGTTGTGTGTTGTGTGTTGATGTGTGTGTGTGTGTGTGTGTGTGTGTGTGTGTGTGTGTGTGTGTGTGTGTGCGTGTGTGCGTGAGTGTGCGTGTGTGTGTGTGTTGTGTGTGTGTGTTATGTTGTGTTGTGTGTTGAGTTGTGTCGTGTGTGTGTGCGTGTGTGTGTTTTGGAATAGGAAGGGGATGGGAGAGACAGCAAAGTGGTAAAGAGGTTTAAGAAAAAACATAAATAACCTTCTCAAGTGCTTCGCTACAAGGCACGCACCCCAAATTTTACACAAAATTCAGATTTTGTTATTATAGTTTCTTACTATATTATCAGTCACATTATAAGGCGCAGGGGTCTCAGTCTATGAAAAAAGTATCACTTTATAATCCGTAAAATACGATAGTCATTATTTTATTAAACAGACATTTAAGAATGTATTGTTTAACATTTCAATCTCACATGTCGCAGTGAGATTCTGTTTTAAATAAATAATAGTCACCCAGACCAAAAACAAAGAAACAAACAAAAACACCAAAACAGGCAAGTTGAAACTGGTTTAAAAAAACAACAACAAAAAACGCAATGCCTATAACAAAAGGAGTGTACAAGCAGAAGTAGAATAGATAAAACCAGAAGGGAAAAAAAGATCAATTTCAGTCAGTTGTGACAATTTCTATGCAAAACATCTGACTACAAGTTACAATCTCTATCAAATCTCTATCCCCACACCCCCTAACATTCTATTCAGCCGAAAAATTATATTGTAATCCTAACTCTAAAAACCTCTCCCCTGAAGTCGGAGTATGGCCGCCCATGTGGCGGGGCCCTTTAAAAGCAGCCATACACGTAATCTTCCCACCCAAGGCCATGCGAAATGTTCACATGGCACTGGGTGTGCCCCCAGAGTGTTAAGCTGGGGAACGAAAACAACAACAACAACAACAACAACCCCCTCTAGTCACACGCCCCACCTCCTCCCTACTACACACTCCTTAAAGACACACTGACGCACCACGATTACGTCCCTTGTTTTTCTCTGGGTAGCTGTGACCCACATACAAATGTCCCCAACTTCAAATTGAGGCTGCTCTTTAAAACGATGTTTCGTTTTCAATTTGGGGACATTTGCATGGGAGTCAAAACAAGATTTTTTTACCAGCTATAAAAGGGAAAACCCGTGATTTTGACACGTGACAGATACCACTCATCATTAGTTCAATACTTGTGGCGGTGCCATAGCCGATGAGGTTTAACCGAGGCGTGGTCACTGCTACAGCTATCTGTATTAATAAAAAAAATCGGGACTTTACTGGTTTCGTACTGCCTCCGGGCATTGCCTCCAGTATTGTTCCCACCATATTTGTATTTACAAATGTCCCATATGTGTCTGATTCAGACCAAGAGGACGTAAAACTCCATTTTCGTTCGTTCGTTTGACACGTGACCTGGTAGGTCTTTAAAAACTAGAAACCATAAAGAAAATAAGCACCAACAACAAAAAATCACCCAAATAAACATAAGCAAAAAGTAATAATACACGAACACAGCAAAATCATAACAGTACATTGTTTTAAAAAAAAAAAGAAAAAAAAGAGAAAAAAAAAAGACAAAACCCAAGAAAGACATAAGATCTAAAATTGATATCACAATGAAAAAAATATTCAATATATTATATTGTCTTAATAGTTTTATCTTTAAAAAAAATAAAATAACGAACACACAGACATGCACACACAGACACAGACACACATGCACACACACACATGCACACACATAGACATACACACACAAGAACAGTACAGCAGAATAGGTCAACAAAACAGATAAAAATCAATCAACACCGACAAACTACACTAAACCGGTGCTATGTTTTGGGGTTGTTGGTTTCAATCCCTGTAGGATCTTGGACCTTGGACCTTTCGGATGAGACAATAAACCGAGGTCCTGTGTGCCCATGCACTTAGCATACGCTAAACCCAGTGGCAAGAAAAAAGTTGTCATTTGGTCAACATTTACCCCCCCCCCCCCCTTCCTTTCCTTCCTCATCAGTCACACAAAAATCACATGCAAATTTATTTATCTTTAAATTGGGTGCTGTGTCTCTGGCTACGATGCGCTCTCCAGGTGGGAGCAACCCCAATTTCACAGAGACACCTCTGTGACTATAAAGTACCTAATACCTTACCTTTTACACTCACTACCAGAAAATAATAAGTGTTTTGCAAACATTTAATGTTGAAAAGTATCGAAACTTCTTTATTGGCTTCTAATGCTATCATTTTACGGTTCCGTTTTTTTCTTTTCCAAAATATTTTCTCGTAGAAATCATAATAATGCAAATCAGAAGTATATTATAATTGTAACACATCACAATGTAAACGAAACAAAAGTTTTCAGGTAGGGTTGATCCTCCGAAAGTCGGAGTGTGGCTGCCCACGTGGCGGGGTAATCAAAAACGGTCACACACATAATGTTCTCATCCCTAGCTGATGCATTTGTACCATAGTGTTCAAGTGCTTTGGCTGTTGGAATGGTCCCTGGAGTCTTTTAGCCAGGGTATGTCAACAACAACAGGTATGGTTGAAAGGAAGCTATACGATCTCAACAAATTTATAGAAAAAGACAACAGAAGAGTTTGCGATTCTGATCTTGCTGTTCTTCTTCTTCTTCTGCGTTCCCAGGCCATATGGCCATAATGGGTAAGGTACATGTGTCCGGTTTTCAGTTTTCACTGATCTCCCCGCTGCGTACAGCCAACACATTCCGATTTCGGAGGAGCTCAAAGAAGAAAAATTATTTGGAAGATTTTTTTGAAAAAAGGCAGGAGAATGGGCCAATAAATCAGAAAGATAGTAGATGACACAAAGCAAAGGAAAAAGGCAGAGCCAAAGAGAGTGGCAGATTAGAGGAAGTTTTATTTATTTTATTTTTATTTTTTCCATTATAGTCCCGTCAACAGCTATGGTCATCTCAGGACTGTCACCGCGTAAAGTTCGACCACTTACAAGCACAGAACTCCCAGAAGGTGGGGGAACTATTTTTAAGAAAGGTCCCCCGGTATCCCCACAGGGAATCTTGCTGTTAACAACATTACTTATAATTCAGTGCTGAGCGATGACCCTAATGCTCGGCTACATGCTCTACCACACTACATCATTGCATTGCTGTGCGCAAAACAAAGAGACGCAAGTCGGAAGACGTCACTTCACACGAGGAATGAAAACCTCAACATTTCGGTCATTTTCGTCTCTTTCTGTTCATTTAGCATCATCATCCGTGATTTATCTTTGTGAATCATTTTACAGCTTAGTTAGATGATGTAGGTTGCCTTGATTAACTGGTAAGTCCAGGGAGAAAGGTGGCAGAGTGGTTAAGACGTTCGCTTGCCAAATGTAATGCGTGACTGTAGAGTTGAGTGACCCGGGTTCGAATCCCGGCCTCGCCCTTTCTTTCTAGTTTGACACAAAAAATCGAACTGAACGTCCAGTCCTTCGGATGGAGACTTAAAGCTAGTCTGACCCGTGCGCTTTACGCACGTAAAAATCCCACAGCAGTTGAAAGTCGGTAAGAGCAGGGAGAAATCCTGCTGCCTGGTATGGCCAAATTGATTGCTAGGTTTTCCAAGTGTGCCCCCCAAATTAAAAAAACCAAACAAATTGGGTAGGCGCTGCACTTGCGGCGATGCACTCTCCGGGGGAGAGCAGCCCGAATTTCACAGAGATAAGTCTGTGTGACTAGAATATACCAAATACCAACACATCGAAGTTGACCAGTTTTGACTTACGTCTCTATGTTTTGCGCACAGCGGTTTAATCATGAGCAGGGAAAAGAATGAAATAAACCACTTTTATCCCCTACAAATAAGATAAAATGTACAGGTAGGGTACTATAACATACCAGAGCGAAAACAATTTACTACAATTTAATAAATGGAAGATGAATGTTGATGGGAAATGCGGAAAAAAATGCTTAGAGAAGTCATGGCAGACATTACTAAACTGCTTTCTGGAAAACTCATTGCATATTCTCATATTTACATACATGCATGCACGCACACACACGCTGTACAGTATGTACACAAACAGAGGAATAGACATGCATGAATGAACATAAATATTAAATCCAGTCAAATCCTGTTGCTTTTAGCCCTGTTCAGTATAATAAATTAAAAAAAATACCAGACACACAAACACACTCACCACACACAAAATCAAACTGCTATACTCATTCGCAAAAATAATAAAAAATCACATATACAGGCATGTCCACCAAGATTTTAAAAACAAATATGATTCTACTCCATTTTCAAAGCAATGACCATATTGTACAATTGGAAAATGAAATCTAAGCAATGTCATCCTGATAAAAACGTATTGCACTGATCGAGGGAGCCTGTAGTGCATGCTGGTACACACCTCACATCCGCATCAAACAATAATAACACAGTGTAATAGCGCAAAGAAAAACAACATCATCACCAATAATAATAACACAGACAACTTTTAGTTACGGAAAAAAACGTCCAGAACAATAACTGTGCAACCCAAAATCAAATGTTACCAAAACATTTTTTTTTTATTACCAACAATGTCATAGACCAAACTGATGGTGCATGCTGCACATAATTAACCCTTTCACCGCCAGCCATTTTTCGCCAACAAAAATTTCATTAAAATTACCACGGTAGAGAAAAAAAATCATCTTCAATACTGGGGATTCCTCTGTGACATGTATAACGTAAGGCCTCCCAAAATTATGAGAGAGAGAAAAAAAAGGCTTTTTCGATAACAGACCCTGCTTTGATGCCTTTTAGTGACATGGGTGTTAAATCATTGTGGTGCAAAAATGCGACATTGGCGGTTAAAGGGTTAAAAATGAAAAAAAAAAGCAGCAATACAAACAAACAAAAAGGCAACAATTCAAACAAAACAAACACAACCCCAAGGAAAGCCAAAGCTGAGCAAGAAGAAACAGCGCTAGACAATTCTGCATCTCAAGGAATGACCGCAGAAAAGTCTCATCTAAGTTATAAATTACTACAAGAAAAAAGACTTTTCTGTACGCATCTTTTGCTCCAACCTCGCGCGCGCAGAGAAAAAAAAAGCAGCAGAAAGATCATCGAATAGCTTGCGAATTTCTGCAAATAGAACATCTCCTCTTACAAAAGTACAAACCGCTGAAACCCCCAAAAAGGACGAGTCCAACAAACTTTAAAACTTTTTTCGGTCTGTACAACGCCAACTAAACACTTTTCTGATGCGCATAACGCCAACTAAACTATACCAAGGAGGACCTCCGTAAACAAAATGCCTGGCTGCAAGTCAATGCCACCCTTTTCACAATGAGGTGTATTATCTGACACACATTGACATCCTTTTCACATTCATGGGTGCAACTACACAAAATGAAAAAAAACCTTGAAAGGCCGGGGTCTAGGAGTAATGTCCCCCTGCAGCTGAAGAACATTTTTTATTTATGAAGGTATTTTAGTTCGCTTTTCCCACAATTTATACACATGCTTATTTTAAAGACCCCCTACGTCATTCCCTCTTATGCTTGGAAGATTTCTTAAGATTTCTTACCAGCCATAAGATGGAAAACATGTAAAAAACATGAAAAATACAGTAGACACACAAAGATCTTGTTTGACCAAAAAAAAAAGAAAGGAAATTCCTTTTCTGGCAAAATTCAAAAACAGGAAATCCTCGTATACCAGGAAAAGTTGCACCCATGCACAATGCAATGCATCCAACATTATTCATGCCTCAAATCGGCCTAAAAGAAAACGGACATAAGAAGATTGGAAGGGGGCTTGCATATTTCTCTCTCTCCCTCTCTCTCTCCATTCCTGAGTTAAGCTGGCAGTGCAATTTACACCTTCCCTGTTCATCACACACATCTGGATCTGCAGACACACCGAGCATAATCATCTGCTTGGCAATCATCGCATCAGTTTTCCGTCTTAAAACTCTAAAAACCATTTCACTTTCAACTTAAATTGCTTGTGCGACGTAGAATTCTGACCAGCAACACAAGCTTGCCACCATCGCTTCACCAAGCACATCTACAAAACTGCGCATTCCGAGAGCAGTGCAAATCAGCTAGCTAACTGAAGGGACATTAAGCAATGCTGTTAAAATACTGAAACCCACAAACTCTGATCAGCAACACAGCTTACCACCATCGCTTCACCAAGCACATCTACAAAACTGCGCATTCCGAGAGCAGTGCAAATCAGCTAGCTAACTAAGGGGACATTAAGCAATGCTGTTAAAATACTGAAGCCCACCTTTTCCCATCATCGATGCACACACGTTTTCTTCAAGTTACAGTCATTCTGTGGTTAAATTTCAGTCAAACACACCTCTACAGTTGAGATTTTCATGTTGCTGGAGCTCAGCGATACCATTCTCCTTGCCCACCCTCGGAAACTCAAAGACACTGCTCCCCCGAAGATGGAGTGTGGCTGCCCACGTAATGTTCTCATGCCTAGCTGATTCATTTGTACCATTAGTGTTCAAGTGCTTCGGCTGTTGGGATGATCCCTGGAGTCTTTTAGCCATGGCACATCAACAACAACAAAGACACTGCATAGTCTGCAAACTTTAATTACAATACAACGGACAGGGCCTTCTTCCACATGTAGAAAACTCTAATTTGTCAAAACAGTGTAAACTTTAATCGGAATACAATAGATAAGCCTTCTTTTGCATGCACAACTCTCCTTTGTCAAACCTCTTTACCCCCACCCCCCCCACCCGCACCCCCGTGGCGATACCGGGGAGGACTTTTGTATAAATAGTTCCCCCACCTTCTGGAAGTTCTGTGCTTGTAACTTCCTCTCATCTGTCACTCTCTTTGACTCTGCCTTTTCCCTTTGCTTTACTGTCATCTACTATCTTTCTGCCTTACCGGTCCATTCTCCTGCCTTTTTTCACGAAACAATTTTGAAAAGATTTCCCCTAGCCGAAGTCGGACTTGCTGGGCCTAACTATTTCCTAGGCGCATAACGGCAGCATGACGCATCTGCGCTCATAATTGACAGGAAACTGTCTGAGCGATTGAAGAAGGTGAAGAAGAAGAAACCTCTTTACCGATTCACCCACCATTTTCCTATCATTCAAGCCACACAGAGAGAGGAACAATCACGCCGAGTGTCACGATTCTCATCAGCTCCGTCCTCTCCCGCTCTACTACATACAACACAGGAACTGAAACAACACAAACTATTACTGTTCTCACCCCAGAAATGCAAACCACCATAATGAAAAATCTATTTAAAAAAACAAAAAACCCCACCACCACAACAACAACAAAAAAGCATGTCATCAATAAATAATAAACTGTGCATAAAATAACTGCCGGCTATATAGGCAGAGCACCAAACAGAAGTGAAAGGACGCAAGGTAGCCTACTCAGGGTAGCAAATGCACACATGCATGCACACACATGCGCACCCACACACACATACAGCAGTGAACACACACACACACACCATACATATATAAAAAAACCCACCATGGAAAGACAACAGACACAGTGACATGGAAGATACAATCATACGTTCAGGTGCTAATGTCAAATCCATGAACGAGTTGATGACCAAACAAAAAGAAAGAAAAGAGAGAGAGTGAGAAGAAATGAAGTCAACTCCTTTCACTCATCATTGTTGATACTAGCATTACCAAAAAACCAAAACCCTCCTAAACATCAAAACTCCCTCGCTGCCATCAACGGAAAGTGGTTTGCTTTTGTACCCTTCACCGCTTTCGTTTCGGTACGCAAAATCGGTGAGGTCAAACGAAGAGGTCAAAGGTCATTGCCTGGGTCGGATTAGTCAACCTTCAGAGATCACAGGGGTCATGCAAGGTCAAGGACTTGGCAGTCATGGTTTCCTGGGGACTTAAATCTCAGTAAGCAGACAGAATCTCACTCGCAAGATCGAAAAAAACAATAAACAAAAAAACAAAACCTTGGCAACAGAACTTGGAACAAACAATACACAACATAGCAATCTCCCTTATTACATAATGCAAAACAAAACAACAAGAACAAGCAAAATATACAAAGTTCATCAACTTGACAATCCATCAGTTTCAGAGCATAAACACTTCACCAAACCACACGATAATCATAAACAATTATAACAGTTCTGCCAATTATACATATAAAAAAACCAGCAACACAAAACCAATGGACACCACTTTATACAGGAATCACAACATTACTATGTGCAGCAACAAAATCATTAAATACAAAACAAAATTATTAAATACAAATTCTTGAGCATTCACCTGTGATAGATAGATCCCACCCAAAGTTGCACACAGTTTTCGGTTCAGTTCCGAGCATTCGCTCATCGCACAAACACTATTCGCAATGTTACAATCTTACATGTCTCATCGTCAATTACCACCATCAACTTAAAAAACAACCACGTACTTAGCAAAGGAACAAGTTTAAAAACGGGGAGTCATTAAAATGCTGCTAATTGACACAAATGGGTGCTGTCTACATTCAAAAGAAACAGAAAAACGTGTGATAACTCATGTTGTTTAATCCCACGACCCAGAAGTTTCATTGATCAAGTCTTTTTATCAATCAGGCCTCCATTCCTTCTGTAGAAAGACCACAGTCACTGCTGTCTATTCTGTCGCTATGAATGTTGCCTGTTGATGCTGTGTTTTCCATATCGTCGGTGAAATTCAAAAACCTTGTATCTCGATTTTCGGGGTTTTTGAGTTAGATACATAGTCAGCTCTCTAATTTTTCCTACCACATCCCACCAAAAGCTCGTATCTCTAACGACTTTCTATCTGGGGTAAATGAGGTTGTGAAAATAGAAGAAAAACTTGTAAGTCCCAAATTCAGATCTAGTTAAGGACAGAAACCTCGTATCTTCGTTCTTTTCAAGTCTAATTTAAAAAAAAAAAGTAATTTTAAAAAAATGCAGGACTAAACTCGCAATGTCTTGAACAACATATTCATCATAGTTAATCAATTGTGGTCAATTTTATAACTTTTTCTTTCATTTTTAAAAAAACCTACCAAAATTGAGATACAAGGTTTTTGAATTTCATCAACGACATTCTCTGCCACGCTGTAGAAGTCTACAGAAGTCACTGATCCGCAGTACACATATATATCTTCTCGTTAAGAACAAAATTGTGGAGACATTACATCACGTAGCACCCACAATCCTCTACAAAAAGCAAAAACACCGCATCACTAAAACCCTTTCTTAAAAAAAGAAACATCATTACAAAAATATGCATAAGGAGCTTTCTAGAATCACTCTCCAGTGTTGACAACACAGAGCCGCTTTCTTCTCAGAGTTTACAGAAAGGTTCTCACAAACGAGGTACCGGTTTCCTTTTCTCCTTCATTCCATTTCAATGAAAAGTGAAGCCCCTCCCTCCACTCCTTAAAGTAAAGCTAATCCTTTTTCAGAGAAAAATAAAATGGCTTCCATCATCTGTCATGAACTGTCTTTCCCACTTCACGAAGAATACACCCTTTTGTGAACATTTCACACAAATAAAAATGAAAATGCACTCCATGAAGATTTCCCCCCTCAATAAAGAACTACAAACTCATTCCGCTAAAATGAGGGTGCTCTTCTTTGAATGTTTGCAGTGTAAAGCGCTATGAGTAGGGTTTCCTACAACGTGTGCTATACAAATGTCCATTATTACTAATAGTATCCATCATAGGCTGAAGCCCTCCCTCTTTCAAAGCAAAGGGTGAAGGATGATTGATTACCCTTGATGGAAAGGACACATATTTCTTTCACCCAACAAGTAATTCCGCACCAAAAAAAACAACCTCAAAGAACACGAAAGGTACTCTCTTCCTTAGTGCAGAATGGAGCCTAGCCGTCTCTCTCTCATTCAATGAAGGGTATACAGTTTTCTGAAGTCGAAGGATCTCTTACTCAGAAAACAAACGCGAAACGCTCTCCCCATGAAGTGTCTCTCAGTAAGGAATGCTTGCTGCCCACATTGTAAGTCCTGGACCCAGTCAGCCATAGGTACACCACCCCTACCACCATCACCACCAACCACCCTCAACCGGAGAAAGCAGTAGGGTGGCAACTGCTCAAAATTGCCACCACCACCACTATCAACACCTCCACATTCGTCAGAATGCTCAAGGCAGGGGGGGGGGTGGCGCTTGCTTAGCTAAACCACCACCATCACCATCACCATCTCCGCACTCGTCAGAATGCTCAAGGCAGGGGGGTGGCGCTTGCTTAGCTAAACCACCACCACCATCACCATCTCCGCACTCGTCAGAATGCTTGGAGAAAGCAGTGGGGTGCCGCTTATTTAGTTAAACCACCACTACCATGACCAATATCTCCACACTCATCAGAATGATCAAGGCAGTAGTGTGGCGCTTGCTTAGCTAAACCACCACCACCACCACCACTACCACCAAACCGACACTCGTCAGAATGCTTGGAGAAGGCAATAGGGGGTGGGGGTGGGGGTGGGGGGGGATGAGGAGCTTGGTTGTTGCACGGTGTGGGGAGATGAGAAGGGAGGAGGTAGAGGAGAAAGAGGAGGAGGAGGAGGAGGAGGGGTACAGAGGCGTGGCCTCAGCTCTGCAGACAGCTCTGCAGCTTGTCGATCCACTCCTGCGCCGACTTGGCGTCCATTGCCATGAAGTTGTAGTTGCGTCGCACCGTCCGTACCTGAATGGACACACACACACACACAATTGTGAACGATGCTCAGTTATTAACTCATTCAAGTCGTTCCGGCCATATATGTCCGGAATAGGAATTGTTCGGAAATAATTAAGGGGAGTAATTTCATGGTGTGTGGGAGTGATCTTGCCTAATTCAATCTGTCAAACAGGGGAAGTCATTCTACCATCAGCTCTCGTAGCCTATCGATTCATGTGTTTGAGCAGACATACAGCACTTAGAACACCGTGCGTCATTCTAAAACTATGTCATTTATATTTTTACGTCACATTTTGCAAGTTTTATCAGTTTGTGGCCACCCCTAATTTTTCTTAAAAAATGTTTGCAAGTCGCTGGCTCGCATCATCCTGCGGTTTCAAACTTGTTGCAATGGTATTTGACCGAGTAATGGTGGTAAACAACTCTAATTTTCACGAAGTGCTTCCCTAGTTGTTTCTGAAAATCGTCTATTAATAAATAGCTGTCAATTTGATGCATTTGCTTCAAGGGAAGTGAATCTGTGTGCACACCATACCTTGGTCACTTCTAAACTCGCTTCGCTCCCTTAGACCACAATTTTGCCTCTGACTTTGCTTTTGTAGTGGTTTGTTGTGGGGTAACCAATCGGTGTAGAGTTTTTCTATATAAAGTCTATATATAAAAAAAACCTCTGATCTACCACATCCCTATGTCTAAACCTGAAGTAAAAACCTGTAATCTTCTTTCACTTCTTATTTTGTTTATGTCTGTTTTGTTTGTGTGTATGGCTGGAGTGATTTGCGAGTTTTTTCAACAATTCAAAATCGTTGCGATGCGAATGAGTTAAAGGAGACATAGATGACTGGTGTTTTTGTTTGTGTCCTTTTTCCTCCCTAAATTTTCAGTTATTTTTCTCAGTCTATTTGTACCTAACTCAGTAACTACCATATTTTACGGACTATAAGGCGCTACTTTTTTTCCCCCCCAGACTGAGAACCCTGCGCCTTATAATGTGACAAGTAAAATAGTACAAAACTATAATAACAAAATCTTAATTTTGTGTAAAATTTGGTGGATGCGCCTTATAACCAGGTGCGCCTTATAGGCGGCAGCAAAATACGGTATGATGTTGCCAAATGTGTCAAACACAGAAGAACCTACCGAAATGTGATCACCTGAGTCCTGGTCACTGATGAAATTCCGATTTTGGAGGAGCTCACAGGAGAAAAATTATTTGTAAGATTTCTATGAAAAAAGGCAATAAGTCAGAAAGATAGTAGATGACAGTAAGCAAAGGGAGTGGCAAATAGAGTGGCAGATTAAAGGAAGTTATAAGCACAGAACTTCAAGAAGGTGAGGGAGCTATTTTTACGAAGGATCCCCCAGCATCCCCACGGGGAGAGACTTGTGAAGGGGGCGGAGTCATCCAGCTCCCCGTATGGAAGTACGAGGCATCCGCCCACTGCCCCAATGTGCCTTATGCTGCTGTGTCAGGTTTTTAGGCTGGAAACAAAAAAGTATGGCGGGTCTCTCACCTCAACAAAGGAGTTCTCCTCCGCCTTTATCAGAAAATGCGCACCATTTGCTGCTGTGTCAGGTTTTTAGGCTGGAAACAAAAAAGTATGGTGGGCCTCTCACCTCAACAAAGGAGTTCTCCTCCGCCTTTTTCGGGGCCCCAGGCAAGGTCTTGACGGGCTGCACCGACTCCACCTCAGCCAGGTCGATGAAGCCTCGGTAGTTGGAGTCCTCCATGGCATCGTAGTAACGCAGCTGTCAGACACACACACACATACAGAGATCAAAATCAAATTAAGTTTTTTAAAAACTTTATTAAAAGCATTTTAAAAAAAGTTTAAAATGTAACATTTTCTTTTATAACACATGCAACAGATTAAAATGAATACATTAACCATTTAATTGCCAGCCATTTTTGAGACAAATTTTTCCATTAAAGCTACTTGGCTACAGAAAAGATTTTGTCTGCAATATTGTTGGATTTCTCTGCGACACATTTAGAATGGGGTCTATCCTTACTGCCCACATTTAGGAACACAATATCATTGAATAACAGACCCTGATTTCAAGAGCTTTTAGGACATGGTTGTTAAATCATTGTGGTGCAAAAATGCAACATTGGTGGTGAAAGGGTTAAATCAAATATTTAACGCACACACACACCAAATACTCGCAGATCAAAGTTACACAAGAACATAATTTTCAGTATCAGATACATCCTCCAACACACAATTATTTATACCCACACACTCCCTCATATACATCAAACAATTTCACACACACAATTCAGTTAACATTATCACAGTCATCGACTTTAATCATTATTATTACCTGGTGTTTCATGGAGTCGAGGACGAACCACCGCTGTTTCCACTGCTTGAAGAAAGCGCCCTGTTTGTAGAGGTAACCCTCGTGTGTGCGATGCTCCCCGTGACTGGGGGGAGAGAACGTCTCAAAGCTGGCACTGGTCCCTAGAAAACATACAGCACATCATGTATTGCATTATTGTATCACATTGAAGAAGGCGCCCTGTTTGTAGAGGTAACCCTCGTGTGTGCGATGCTCCCCGTGACTGGGGGGAGAGAACGTCTCAAAGCTGGCACTGGTCCCTAGAAAACATATAGCACATCATGTATTGCATTATTGTGTCACATTGAAGAAGGCGCCCTGTTTGTAGAGGTAACCCTCGTGGGTGCGATGCTCCCCATGACTTGGGGGAGAGAATATCTCAAAGCTGGCACTGGTCCCTAGAAAACATATAACACATTATCTATTGTATTATATCATGCGCTTTTGAAAAATTAGTTACCCTGCTCTTGTCGGTTGAGATGCAACTGACAACCAAGAACGCAAAAAAACAAGCCCATGGCAACAGAAGAGTTAAGGTCCATGGTCTAGCAAACCAGAGGATGTCCGAGAGCTGGGAATGGTCAACTTAGGATGCTCATTTCACCGCCAGGTCGCAATCAAACCAGTAGGGGCTTAGCGCGTTATATTCTTAGTTGGGGGTAGTGAGAGAGATTGAGAGGGAGGGAAAAAACAACAAACAAACAAACACATAAACAGCAACAACAAAAATGAAACCCCCACCCACATCAATGGGTCTCTGCTCCCTAAACTCTCTTTCCTACCCAAACCTTTGGAAATGTTATGCTACGGCACACGGCACAGACCTGGGTTGAGGGTGGCGGGGTCCCCAGTTGCTCCCCTTGACAGTGTGACGGTAGAGGGGGCGCTGCTGTCGGCCACCGATTTCAGTTTGCTGCAGGTCTTGGGAACCATTGGCTGGCACTTCTCGTGGCAGTTGTAGCCACAGTCGGCGCAGTGGGTGCCTGGAACACAAGATAAATAATAATAATAATAATAATAATGAGCATTTATATGCGCTTATTCTTAACCCCTTGACTGCTGAGCCTACTAGGCTGGAAGTCAATCCCCCAGTGCTGGGCTATCACTCAGCACAATCAAAATCATCACCATCAACACTCAATTCATGCTCAATGTTATCTGGATCGAAATCTTCGTCATCAGAGTCGATATCTTGCAGAATTGTCAAAACTTCATTAGCATTATACCACTTTTTCATCCTACATTGTCAAACTCAGTGAAGTCTACTTTGCTCAAACTTGATGAAAACAGGTCGCGCACGCGCGCACATTTGCGACAAGGTATCCCATAATAGGTATCAAACGAAAGGGAAACAACTCTACTTTTCAGCTGTACAATTTGTTTTCTCGAACACCGTGATGCTGGCCTATATTATGCCATGTTTTTCACACAAACAAAGCGCTTCACGTTACTGGCCATTGCAAATAACGCCTTTTGCAAGAGTGAATGCCCTTGGTGGGTGGGGGAAGATGGTTGAGCACTGACCAAACAAGGGTATAACTCTTGCCAATAACCCTATTTGAGGCCACTTAATGGCTGCCTTTTGCGAGTGCGAATGCCCTTTTGGATACTGACCAACAAGGGCTTAACTCTTGCCGTCAAGGGCGTTAATAACCCAAGTTGCAGTGACCAATAAGGTGCATGCTTTATATTTGAACAAGCATGCCCTTATTATAATCCATAAAAGAAAGGTAATTACCGTAATTTTCGGACTATAAGGCGATATTTTTTTCCTCTAATTTCGACCTATGCGCCTAATAAACGAGGGCGCCCTATTAGTGAATAAAATCGTGAGAAGAGAGGCAAGGATTGCCGTGTTCAGTTCAGTCTACTGTGAGTCACAACATCGAAAGTGGTAACGAGTCACCAATATGACGAATACTCACGATAAAATGCTTCAAAATCCCTATTATCGTCCGAGATACTGTCCAACAGATGCCATAACCCTTCATTGGATGTAAAAAGCATTGTTGTAGAGCTTAAAATGCCATAATTCTACCAGTTTTCGCGAAGAAAAGTCCAAACACAACAACCGGAAGTCGCAGAAACGGAAGTTTGATTATTTGAGAAAGGAGCCAACATCTCATTTATGACAGCAGTAATGGTGGTCGGTAAGCGTTCACAGGACGCGTACGGGGTTCAAACTTCGACTTTCTTTTGCGAGGTGTGTATCGCCTTATAAACGAGGGCGCCTTTTACTTTATTTTTTTCAGAATTTTCTTGAAAATGGCCCTATTCGCCTTATACACAACAGCGACTAATGATCCGAAAAATATGGTACATAGATGAAAGCGTTGCATGTTTTGGGTACCAACTGGTTGGCATTTTTTGGGGTGGCAGTTGTAACCACAGTCTGTACACTGGGTGCCTGGAAAATATCAATACATAAAACAAATGGATCAGGATACTTCTTCTTCTTCTTGTTCTCCCAGGCCATGCTCATATCTTCGGGATCAGGATACAAAAATGATTAGATAGACGAGAACGAGAGAGAGAGAGAGAGAGAGAGAGAGAGAGAGAGAGAGAGAGAGAGAGAGAGAGAGAGAGAGAGAGAGAGAGAGAGAGAGAGAGAGAGAGAGAGAGGAGCAATGTTAGAGAAAGCTGAGAGAGAGAGAGAGAGAGAGAGAGAGAGAGAGAGAGAGAGAGAGAGAGAGAGAGAGAGCAAGAGAGAGAGAGAGAGAGAAGAGCAAGGAAAGAGAAAGCCTTTATAGGCTTGTTGTTATCCCTCAATAAGAATCTTTCATTCTTCTCCCTCCCTTTTTCATGCCCTCCCTCCCCTTTCTAACCCATCTCTCTTACCCTTCCACACGCCCATCACCAACAAAAAAACACCCTACCTGTCTTAGAAAAAGACACCACAGGAACTGCTGACAGAAATCGCAACAGGTTGACGTGGCGTACGTAAACTTCTCAAAGCGATGCGGGTGGGAGATGTGGCAATCACACACCCACGCACTCCTGCCTCCTCCTCCCAGCACACACACATATATCACCCACAAAAATATATATTCTACCTGTCTTAAAAAAAAACCACAGTAGTTGCAGAAATGGCAAAAGGTTGGTGTGGTGTAAGTGAACTTCTCGATGCTTTGCAGATGTGAGGATATGCACTCACACACACTAATATCGACCGACGCATCCACACCAACCACCCACAAAACTTACCTGTCTTAGAAAACCCCCACAGCAGCTGCTGGCAGAAATCGCAGAAAGTCGGCGTGGTGTGCGTGAACTTCTCGAAGCGGTGTGGGTGAGAGATGATGCACACACACTCACACACCAATCACCCACAAAACTTACCTGTCTTAGAAAACCCCCACAGCAGCTGCTGGCAGAAATCGCAGAAAGTCGGCGTGGTGTGCGTGAACTTCTCGAAGCGGTGTGGGTGAGAGATGATGCACACACACTCACACACCAATCACCCACAAAACTTACCTGTCTTAGAAAACCCCCACAGCAGCTGCTGGCAGAAATCGCAGAAAGTCGGCGTGGTGTACGTAAACTTCTCAATATGGTGCGGATGCGAAAATATCTCAAAACGTTGCGAGTGAGAGATGATGCACTCAACACACACACACACACCAATTACCCACAACTTTTTTTTACCCGTCTTCGAAAACCCTCACAGGAGCTGCTGACAATCATCGCAAAAGGTTGGCATGGTGGCAGGTGAATACCTCACTGCTTTGTAAACGTGAGGATATGCACTCAAGCGCACTAACATCGACCGACGCATCCACACCAATCACCCACAAAACTTACCTGTCTTAGAAAACCCCCACAGCAGCTGCTGGCAGAAATCGCAGAAAGTCGGCGTGGTGTACGTGAACTTCTCGAAGCGGTGCGGATGCGAGAATATCCGAGCGGCCTCGCCCAGCATTTTGCCCCGCACCAGAATCTCCAGGGTGGAGCGCTTGTGCAGGGAGCGCCCGTGGGAGCGCGCCAGCTGCATGCTGAGGGAGGGTTGCCTGCGGGTGGAGGAGGAGGACGGTGAGGAGGAGGGGTCTCCTCCTCTATGGTGGTGGTGCTCGTGGTGAGGGGGTAGCTCCAGCTTGTCCCAGTGCACTTTCCATTTCTGGGGCAGGTGGCCCAGTTCCGATTCCAGCTGCTGGATCTCCTGTGAACACACAAATACACATGAGCATGTAAATAAGCATGCAAGCATGCAAACATACACACATACATACTAAACTCTTTTGTTGTTGTTGCTGTACCATCTTCTGGGCTGTACTAAGCTCTTGCAAACACATGTACATGCATGCAAGTACATGCGCGTGTAAACACACACACACAAACAAACACACACCCATCAGCAATTCAGCTCCCCTTGTTAAAATTCTGGTGGATATCATCCAAGACCAAGTGCATTAACATTATAAGGACACATGCTCACTTGCGTGCACACGCATTAGGAATGCACGCATACACACACACACTTGAGCACTAGTCTTCTTTCTCACATTTGCTCCAAATAAAATCAGTAAAACAACTGTACATCGATTTGATCACGTAGAAAACATCTTATATTCTCAAATTCCCACCACAACTTTGCCTTAACCCTTTCAATGCCAAAGTCGCATTTTAGCACCACAGTGACTTAACGCCTATGTCACTAAAAGGCATCAAATTGGGGTCCATTATCCAAAGACCCTTTTGTCTTAGATTTGGGAAGTACTACTAAGTTTTGTTTTACGTCTTCTCGGAATTAACCATGTGGGACTATTTGGGAAGTACGGATAGACCTTATTTTATATATGCCACAGAAGAATCCCCAATACTGCAGATGGATTTTGTTCTCTACCCGGGTAAATTTGATGGAATTTTTTGGCTGAAATATGGCTGGCGGTGAAAGGGTTAAACTAGTACAGTGTAACCTCCCTTATAAGACCTCCCATTATAAGACTCCCTCCCATATAAGACCTGCTTCTCTGAGATATTGTCCTTCTTTGTAAGTATTAAAATCACCTCCCTTATAAGACCCCTCCCTTATAAGAGCCCTCCCTATAAGACCCCTCCCTTAAAGACCTCAATTTGGATGATTTTTGAAGGTCTTATACTGTACAGCAAAAAAGTTGGACATCATTTCCTGACCCTGAACTGATACCAAAATAAGTCAGGTGTCACAACCTTCCTTTGACAGGTGTTAGAAGAAAAAAAATAAATCAAGTTTTAAATTTTACCCTAAACTGGTGCCGGAAAAAGTCGGGCTGCTGCAGGGTGATATTGTCGTAGCAGCTGTTGAGGATGACACGTCGCTCGTCGGCAGTGGCAGCGGCACTGTCGGGCAGCATGTCGGTGTTCTGTCGCAGCTCGCTGTCAACCAGTTCCACGTCGAAAGAAGGGCCGTGGGCCAGGTCTTCTGTCACAAAGTAGTCCCACACCGCCAGCTTGGACAGATTGGAGTAGGGCCGTAGAACCTGGATTGATAGCAACGCATGAAAGATATGGTCATAAAAGGGAGTCAAGTAGTCTCACAAGCATGAGAGATCTGTTTCTAGCGTACGGTTAATTATACAGACATACATTAATGAACACACAAAATAATAATAATAGAGTGGAATCTTCATTATTCATAAGCACAACCATGCCCACACCACAGAAAGTTCGTGAAAATGGACGACTTACAGCGCTGCTTACACCCACACACACCTATCCCACAACTAACCCCCCCACCCCACCACCCTCCACAACACCCAACAAAACTCACAGCATCCTGGTCATGCGGGCTGTACAGAAAGTTCGTGAAAATTGACGACTTACAACGCTGCATACACCCACACACACCTATCCCACAACTAACCCCCCCACCCCACCACCCTCCACAACACCCAACAAAACTCACAACATCCTGGTCATGCGGACTGTACAGAAAGTTAGTGAAAATCGATGACTTGCGGTGCTGCTTACACCCACATCCATCCCACAACTAACCCCCCCCCCACCCCACCACCCTCCACAACACCCAACAAAACCCACAACATCCTGGTCATGCGGACTGTACAGAAAGTTAGTGAAAATCGATGACTTGCGGTGCTGCTTACACCCACATCCATCCCACAACTAACCCCCCCACCCTACACCCCACCACCCTCCACAACACCCAACAAAACCCACAACATCCTGGTCATGCGGACTGTACAGAAAGTTAGTGAAAATCGATGACTTGCGGTGCTGCTTACACATATAAGATATCCCCCCAGTCCCACCCTACACTCAACACCCACCACCCCACCTCCCTCCACAACACCCAACAAAGCTCAGCATCCTGGTCATGCGGACTGAACAGAAAGTTTTTGAAAATCACTGACTTGCGCACACACACACCACACACCTATCTCCCTCCCCCCCCCCCCCCCCCACTAAACCCCCAACTCCATCCCACACTCACCCTCCAACAAAACTCACAGCATCCTGATTGTGCGTGCTGAACAGAAAGTTGGTGAAAATCGCCGACTTGCGGTGCTGCTTACACCCACACCCATCCCACAACTAACCCCCCCCCCTCACCCCACCCCCCACAACAGTCAACACCCCCCCCCCACCCCCCTCCACAACACCCAACAAAACTCACAGCATCCTGTTCGTGCGGGCTGTACAGAAAGTTGGTAAAAATCGCCGACTTGCGGTGCTGCTTGTCCACATAGTCCCACAGCCCAGACGCCCCCCCGGCCAGCGGCACGCCGTGCTTGGGCGAAAAGCCTTGACCCTCGGCGATCACCTCCTCCACGGTGACACCCCCCGACCTCTTGTCGTCGAGCAGCCAGCCTGCCTCCACGCGCTCGAACTCGTTGTCGAGCATGAAGGTGCGGAACCGGTTGGAGACGTAGTGGTAGGCCACGAACTTCAGGAAGTACTGGTTGAACTCGAAGGACAGCGGGAACTGGCGGTGAATCTGTCGGCAGCGATCACACAGGAAAAGAGTACTGTATTTTTCGGACTACAAGGCCGTGAACACATAAAGCGGATATTCCATGCGGAAACCCGTGCGCAATCCATAAATAAGTGAAACAAAGAAGTACTGGTTGAACTCGAAGGACAGTGGGAACTGGCGGTGTATCTGGCAGCGATCACACAGGAAAGAGTACAGTATTTTTCGGACTACAAGGCCGTGCACACACATAAGTGGATATTTTGGGTGGGGTGAGTGGTGGTGATGGTAACGGTGTGTGTGTGTGTGTGTGTGTGTGTGTGTGTGTGTGTGTGTGTGCGTGTGTGTGTGTGTGTGTGTGTGTGTGTGTATGTGCGTACGTGCGTGTATGTGTGGGTGAGGTGTGTATGTGTATGCCTATTTGCATGTGCGTGAGCGATTATTTCGTTTTGTTGTTGAATTTGTTGCTTTTCCATTTTTGTTGTTGTTAAGCGCATAGAGCTCCACATTGGTGGAGGAATGCGCTATATAAATGATTCACTATTATTATTATTATTATTCCATGCGGAAACCCGTGCGCAATCCATAAATAAGTGAAACAAAGAAGTACTGGTTGAACTCGAACGACAGCGGGAACTGGCGGTGAATCTGCCAGCAGCGATAACACATGAAAAGAGTACCATATTTTTCGGACTGTAAGGCCGTGAACACACATAAGTGGATATTCCATGCGGAAACCCGTGCGCAATCCATAAATAAGTGAAACAAAGAAGGGAAAAGATTTGCGCACGTGTCCGAATTTCCCCTATATGCGTAAACTTTTATCCTTCTTTCTTCCACTTATTTAGGGTTTTCCGTACGGAACTTAGGCGTCTAATGTGAACCCAGCCTAAGGCGATACTTTTTTCAAAGACTCAGACCCCTGCGCCTTATAATGTGACTGATGATAAAATAGTAAGAAAATATAGTAGCAAAATCTGAAATTTGGGTAAAATTTGAGGGGTGCGCCTTATACAAAGGTGCGCCTTTTAGTAAAAAACAAGCGCGAAATCGCAATAGTTTGTGGCACGCGGTCTATTTTTACCACTCCAATCATGAGTTACCTCCCCTGGCTTTTCAATAATTTTAATCTGTAAACCAAAATGTTATCTCTGCACCATTTCGTAACTTTTTATATCTTTTGGAAAACATTTAAAACTATGTATCCTACTTATGCTCATCAAAAGAAGCACCGCATACTCGTCGTGTCTGTTGTAGTGTCTGTATTACGTATGTTTATTATTTTGTACGCTTTTAAAATACATCATTTTAAAGAGCGGCCAGAAGTGTAGCCTCAATTTGAAGTGCGACAATTTTGTCAAAATGTGCGACAATTTTGGACCGACAGACCGACAAAGTGAGTTATAGGTTTGTGGCTTGAGCCACAAACAAAAATATGGTATGCTAAATTTGCCATTACAAACTCAACTAAAATCTTACAAAAAATGATCAAATTTTTTTAATTGGCTACTTATTCATGTAATCTAAATTCGATTCATGGGCGGGAATTGACGGTGGTATTTATGCAGGAGATGGGCTTAGTAGATGTGCAAAAGACAGCAGTTTTGCTTAGTTCATTAATTATTTCCACACATTAAATTCTCTTCATAAGCGGGAAATGACGATGAACCTGCACAGTCATACACACCCACCTACAACCCCCCCCCCCCCCCCCTCCACAAACACACACTCACACCACACCATACACGCACGTACACACACACGCCACATCACACCACACCATACACACACACTCATACACCACATCACACCACACCACACACATACACACACCACATCACACCAGACACACACACCACACAAACACGTACACACACACACATCATACACACACCACATCATACCACCCACAAACACACCACCCACACACACACACACCACACCACACACACGCACTCACCGCCCCTCCCCCCCCCACACACACCTGCCCACACACACACACACACACCCCACCCACCCACATCATACCCACCCACCACACAACATCACACACACACGCCTACCCACACACCACATCACACCATACACACACACACACCTGATGCACAATGTCCAGGAACTGCAGGAAGACAGGGGCGAAGCCGCTGGCCTGGTTGGCAGCAGTCTGGTTGGAGCGGTGGGTGAACCGATGGCCGAATGCCAGCCACTCCCTCTCCACCAGTGCCTTGAACCCCTCCAGAGTGCGGTAGAAAGGGTCCAGCAGTACTTGGGCCACACTCACCACCTGAAACATGAACATATACCAAAATTAGATAAAATAGTACCTGGGCCACACTCACCACCTACAAAACAAACATAAAAACTTTCACTAAAATCAGATAAAAATTATTTTAATGCAAAAAGCCAGCCACTCCCTTTCCACCAGCGCCTTAAGCGCCATAAGTGCTGTAGGGTACAGACTTGAGCGGTGATGTCCCAGCCATCCTCAAGGCACACCATGACAGAGGGACAGACAGATGGACAGACACTACAATATGGATCACAATGTTATAAAGAACAGACCTGAGTGGTGACGTCCCATCCATCCTCGAGGCACACCATGACAGACAGATGGACAGACAGACACTACAATATGGATCACAATGTTATAAAGAACAGACCTGAGTGGTAATGTCCCATCCATCCTCCAGGCACACCATGACAGACGGACACAGACAGACGGACAGACAGACAGAGGGACAGACAGACAGACACTACAATATGGACCACAATGTTATAAAGCACAGACCTGAGTGGTGATGTCCCATCCATCCTCAAGGCACACCATGACAGAGGGACAGACAGACAGACAGACAGACACTACAATATGGACCACAATGTTATAAAGCACAGACCTGAGTGGTGATGTCCCATCCATCCTCAAGGCACACCATGACAGAGGGACAGACAGACAGACAGACACTACAATATGGATTACAATGTTATAAAGAACAGACCTGAGTGGTGATGTCCCATCCATCCTTAAGATACATCATGACAGAGGGACGGACAGACAGACAGACACTACAATATGGACAGGGCTCCCAAGGACACCCTGGAAGTACTAGAATTCTCTAAGTGCCCTCTAAAAGAATGTGCAGGGGGTCCCAGGGATGCACTATAAAAAGACTTTTTAGCATTCACAATGTCATTGGGACCCTCTAGGACCCTCTATACTGTAAATGAAGGAGTCCCTGGGACCCCTTTGACTTGCGGGACGATTGGGGAGCCCTGGTGGATCACAATATTATAAAGCACAGATCTGAGTGGTGATGTCCCATCCTGGATGATCCATCCTCAAGGCACACCACGCCAGAGGGACAGACAGACAGACAGATGGACAGACACTACAATATGGATCACAATGTTACAAAGCACAGACCTGAGTGGTGATGTCCCATCCATCCTCAAGGCACACTAAGACAGAGGGACAGACAGACAGACACTTCAATATGGATCACAATGTTACAAAGCACAGACCTGAGTGGTGATGTCCCATCCATCCTCAAGGCACACTAAGACAGAGGGACAGACAGACAGACACTTCAATATGGATCACAATGTTACAAAGCACAGACCTGAGTGGTGATGTCCCAGCCATCCTCAAGGCACACCAAGACAGAGGGACAGACAGACAGACACTTCAATATGGATAACAATGTTACAAAGCACAGACCTGAGTGGTGATGTCCCAGCCATCCTCAAGGCACACCATGACAGACAGACAGACAGACAGACACTACAATATGGATTACACAATGTTACAAAGTACAGACCTGAGTAGTGATGTCCCATCCATCCTCAAGGCACACCATGACAGACAGACAGACACTACAATATGGATTACACAATGTTACAAAGCACAGACCTGAGTGATGATGTCCCATCCATCCTCAAGGCACACCATGACAGACAGACAGACAGACAGACAGACACTACAATATGGATTACACAATGTTACAAAGCACAGACCTGAGTGGTGATGTCCCATCCATCCTCAAGGCACACCATGACAGACAGACAGACACTACAATATGGATTACACAATGTTACAAAGTACAGACCTGAGTAGTGATGTCCCATCCATCCTCAAGGCACACCATGACAGACAGACAGACATACACCACAATATGGATTACACAATGTTACAAAGCACAGACCTGAGTGATGATGTCCCATCCATCCTCAAGGCACACCATGACAGACAGACAGACAGACAGACAGACAGACACTACAATATGGATTACACAATGTTACAAAGCACAGACCTGAGTGGTGATGTCCCATCCATCCTCAAGGCACACCATGACAGACAGACAGACAGACAGACAGACACTACAATATGGATTACACAATGTTACAAAGTACTGACCTGAGTGGTGATGTCCCATCCATCCTCAAGGCACACCATGACAGACGGACAGACACTACAATATGGATCACAATGTTACAAAGCACAGACCTGAGTGGTGATGTCCCATCCATCCTCCAGGCACACCATGACAGACGGACAGACACTACAATATGGATTACACAATGTTACAAAGCACAGACCTGAGTGGTGATGTCCCATCCATCCTCAAGGCACACCATGACAGACGGACAGACACTACAATATGGATTACACAATGCTACAAAGCACAGACCTGAGTGGTGATGTCCCATCCATCCTCCAGGCACACCATGACAGAGGCCCCCTGAACGTCCAGCAAGTCCACCACTGCACCGGACAGCTGGAGGACGTTCTGCAGCTGTACCACACAACAATGCACAACGGGGCACTCAATCAACGGCAGATTATATCAACCCTCTTGGCACCACAATGATTTAACACCCATGTCACCGAAAGGCATCAAATGAGGGTCTGGTATCCAGTGACCTTATGTTCTTAATTTTGGGAGGTAAGGATAGGCCCTATTTTATGCATGTCAGAGAGAAATCCCTAATATTGCAGACGAAATCTTTGCTCTACCCGGGTAAGCTTAACGGTAAATTTTGGCCGAAGAATAGCTAGCGTTGAAAGGGTTAACTAGAGTTGAGAACCGGTTAAAAAATCTGAACCGGTTTTCCCTCTTCAAACCGGTTTTACTGAACCGGTTTTTTTATAAACCAGTACTCGCATCACAAGTTTCACCTATGCAAACACACATTTATTTGTCAGAATATTCACACACACACGCACGCACGCGCACACATACACAATAAAGAAACTTATGACTTATGACACACGCACACTCAACTCAACACTCAGTCAAAGTCAAAGCCATACACCATCACAAACTAGAAACAGCTACTCTTGGTTTACAAACACCCAATCTGCGCTGAGAATCAGCGTTGTATTTAGAAAAGAATGCGTTATTCTAAGAAAAAACTTACTTTCAGTTTGCAGTTAAAAAAACAGTGCACAGCAACTCGAACCGGTTTTTTGAACCGTGAAAGTTTAGCACCGGTTTTTCAGTTCAAACCGTTTTTTTCCTCCACCTCTAATATAAACCCCTTGACTGCCAGAGAAAATTAAAGAAAAAACCATTGGGCAAATCATGCCACAAAAAAAGACAACTGATATGATAGAGACAATCTGGCAAAATGGTCTGGGGATATTAATCTCTTGACTATATTAGAGCAAAAGCCAACATCATATCAGGGTTATTCTTCTTCATCTGATGACGTCATCAGTGATGTCATCAGGTCAGTACGTGATACGTTGGTGGCAGTCAAGGGGTTAAAACCACATGACATCCATGCTAACTCAATCAATCAATCAATGTTGTTATTGTCGTTGTAGTACCCTGGCTAAAAGACTCCAGGGGATCATCCCAACAGCAGAAGCACAAGTGCATCAGCTATGGATGAGAACATTACGTGCGTGACCATTTTTGAGTACCCCGCCACGTGGGCAGCCACACTCCGATTTCGGGGGATTTTGTTATTCTTATGATATAAAGGGCAAGTAATCCAAGCTATCACAATCTGTCATCTATGTTTATATATGAACACAAGCTTATGCAAGAGTAAATAGTTTGAACCTTAGGACTTTTAGAGCAGTACTGCACTGTTTTTTTATAATCAAATCTTATCTTTAGGGGTGAGCACACGCCGCCTGCCAATGTGACCAGTCATTGGACTTAACCCTTTCACCGCCAATGTCGCATTCATGCACCACACCCATGTCACTAAAAGGCATCAAATCAGGACCTGTTATCCGAAGACCCTATTTTCTTAATTTTGGGAGGTAAAGATAGGCTTAATGTTATGCATGTCACAGAGGAATCCCCAATATTGCAGATACTTTTTTTTCTCTTCCCAGTTAAGTTTAATGGTATTTTTTGGTCAAAAAAAAAGTCAGGCGGCAAAAGGGTTAAAACGCCAGAAAGAAGGCTCAGTTCAGTATCTGGAAGCAGAAGAAAAGGAATCCTGAACAGATGCAACACTCAGTCTGACTTGGTATCTTCGTCGTCTTCTTCTTTTTCTTCTGCGATCCCAGGCCATATGGCTATAATGGGTAAGGTACATATGTGTCTGCTTTTCAGTTTTCACTGGTCTCCCCGCTGCGTACAGCCGACACATTCCGATTTCGGAGGAGCTCAAAGGAGAAAAACTATTTGGAAGATTTATTTGAAAAAAGGCAGGAGAATGGGCCAGAAACAAGTCAGAAAGATAGTAGATGATAGAAAGCAAAGGGAAAAGGCAGAGTCAAAGCGAGTGGCAGACTAGAGGAAGTTACAAGCACAGAACATCCAGAATGTGGGGGAACTATTTTTACAAAAGACCCCCCGGTATCCCCACGGGGAAGTTCCTTGTTCAAAAAATGTTTACCTGCAGCAGCCACTCGGAGTCCTCCACGGTCTTGAGGAAGCCCTGGTCCGGGGAGGAGGGGGGTCTGCTGGGGCAGCAGGCCCTCATCAGCTTCTTGAAGCTGGCCTTCACCTGGCGAACCTCGTAGAAATCTACAGGGATGAAGTCGCACTTGGGGAACGCGTCCACCTTCACGTTCTGAAAGCAGAAAAAAAAAAGAATCGCTAGGTTTCGATATTTACATTCTCTCCCATGGCACGGGTACCACCGACAAGCCGTCTCTGTTGCCTGTCTGTCTGTTTGTCTCCCTGTCTGTCTGTCTGTTTGTCGTTCTCTCTCTCTCCCCAATACTTTCTTCACCTGGTTCTTTTCTGCCAGCACATAAGCATGCACAAAAACACTCTCTGTCTCTCTCTCTCTTTCTTTCTCTCTCAAGTTCATAAGAGAGAAAACAACCACAACAAGCTAATGGGACCCATAGATGCACCAACCACACCCGCCCTACCAACCCAAGAGCAGCCCTACCTTCATCTGGTTCTTCTCTCCCAGCACATAGAGTGCGATGCGGTGCAGGCCCTGTACCGAGCTGTTGATCAGGTCCCCGCGGCTGTCTGTCTCTCTTTCTCTCTGTCTGTCTTCCGCTCTCTCTCTTTCTATCTGTCTCTCTTTCTATCTGTCTCTCTCTCTCTCTCCCGTACCTTCATCTGGTTCTTCTCTCCCAGCACATAGAGTGCGATGCGGTGCAGGCCCTGCACCGAGCTGTTGATCAGGTCCCCGCGGCTGTCCAGGCTGTTGTTGGTCATGTGACCCCCGCGTCCTCCCTCCAGGCTGGGAGACAACCCCGCCTTGTCACGCAGACTGCCCACGCGGCCCAGTGCTGCAAGGCCCACCACACAAGTGTTAATTTTTTAAGCACAGATGAATGTCTCGTGACGCTCAAAACTTCCATTTGACACACTGGGTTCCCCCTGAAGTCGGAGTGTGGCTGCCCACGTGGCGGGGTAATCAAAAACGGTCACACACGTAATGTTCTCATCCATAGCTGATACATTTGTATCATAGTGTTCAAGTGCTTCGGCTGTTGGGATGATCACTGGAGTCTTTTAGCCAGGATACGACAACAACACACTGGGTCTTAGAACAGTGTACCGCTGAGCGTAGCAAACTTTCACTGGAACAATTGATGCAGTTTTGTTTAAAATATTGCAAAATATTAATTAACCCCTTGACTGCCACCAACATATTACGTACTAACCTGACATCACTGACGATGTCATCAGATGTCATGAAGAGGAATAACCCTGATATGCTGGCGTTTGCTCTCCAGCATATCATAGTTCATACGATTACTGTGCTGTGTGCGAGGTTGGTGGTGGGTGGGGGGAAGGTGGATGGGTGTATGAATGTGTAGGATCTTTTTTTTTTTTAACCCTGTTGCTTTTTGTTCATTAATTGAAGTCTTAATTATGCTTTTCTCCTTTTGTTTCGAGGGCAAGCTGTAAACAAGCCCATTGTGTGCTTATTCTTTTCCCTCAATAAACTAATGTTTCAAATGTTTCTCCTCCGGGCGTTGCCTCCAGGATCGTTCCCACCATCTTTATATCTACTAATGTCCCACATGTGTCTGTTCCAGACCGGAGGATATAAAACAGAATTTCATCATCATCCACCACAACCAATACAAATGTCCCTTTTATTCAATAAACAAACAAAACAGCCCCCCCCCCCCCCCCCAACTCCAACAAAAAGCGTTGAATTATCTAAAACATATGGAGCTAAAATGATTTTGAAAAAACCCCAAAAAAACATTTCAAATAGCTCAACGACATAAACATAGCTTCTATTCTTTGACAATACAAATTCTCATTGTTTTAAACATAACAGTAAATAAACAGATGGACTTTTCATGAATCAATTCTATTGTTCAATTGTTGTTTTTCTTACGATTCATTTTCTTCATTTATAGATATGTTCAGGGTACAAATTGACCAAAGGAAAAAAAAAAAGCAAACCAAAAGTAAACATAACAATGTATGTGCTAACAATTTTTTTTTACACGTTTCAAAAGAATCCCATTAATATTGACTGTTTTGCATTTTTAACGTTTGTTTAAAAAAAAATAAAAAAAAATTCCTTCTAAATATCATATTTTCACAAAAAATATCCACGTTCTCACATAGCTCTGGTATTAATAACGAGCATTCCAAATGGTCATGCCAGCATAGCAGTTAGTATGATAAGAATATATTTTTTTAAGAGTCCTGCAAGTTGTTATTGCATGTCAACATGCATGAATTTGATAGTAATTTATAAGTCATTTTTTTGAAGCGTCAATGCAGCTGACTATGACAAGAGGATGCGTAGGTCAGAACATGAAAATTAGTACGCCTGCATTAATGTGTTTGCGAAATATACCAGAAACCGAATCAGTTTCATTTTAGGGTAAGGCATAGTAAAGCAGTGGCAAAGAATTCCATAAACATAACCCCAAGACAACAAAAAAAGTTAAAAGAAAATCTGATAACCAAATATTGATATGAATGACATGTTTTATTACAAGAAGATAAATAAGGAATGGGTTTACATGCAAATTAATTTTAAGTAGCCTTGCACCATATTATTTGAGTTGTTCCCATATTGACACCATCTGTTGATATTTTGATGGATAAAGTTTGGAGATATTGATATATATCGATGTACAGTGGATTCCTGCTAACTCAAAAACGGATAATTCAAAAACATTGGATAACTCACAATTATTTTCTGGTCCCAGTTTATTAATCTTTATGCTAAAAGGTCTTTTTATCTCAAAATAAAATTTAAGTCCCTCCAATTTTGACTTAAGCGATTTCCACTGACCTCATTGGAACCTTTTCTCAAACATGCATGATGAAAAAACCCAGACACAAAATGCAATGAACAGTTGATTATAACTCCAACGCCTTGATATCAAACAGCAAAAGTTTCTCAGCGGAAGGTGGTAGATAGGGGAAAAGGGGAGAACTAAATAGACTAAAAGCAAACATTAAACAAGGACTAAACGAAAAGGCAAGAAAATAAAACAACATGAACACAACAAAACGTGCGGTGAACGATAAGATGTTCAAATGATGAGCACAATAACCTGTCTGTATCTATTACAAATACAGACAAACCCCTATTTTATGACCCTCTGTTAAGCGACCACCTCTCATTTGAGACCGGATTTGTTGGCACAGATGCATTTTACTATGTAAACGACCTCTCTTAAACGACTTCCTCTAAAACGCGACTTACGACCGCCATTTTGTTGTTTTTTACGACCGTTGCTGTCGTCTGCATAGACTTCGAGCAAAGGGAAACAACCACGGTCAAGGGCCTGAAAGCGGAGTCGCTTCCCTTGTAAAAAAAATCTGCTTTTTAATTTTTTTTTGAAAAAATGGAACAAATAAAAGAACAATCGCTGGTAAGAAAGGAGCATTTTGCTCCAGAAATTTCAGATGAAAATGAACTATTTTTTCCCATTATATCACAATCCAAGTGTTGCCACAACAACAACTGAGCACGATATGACAATAACAAAGCTTGGAAGTACAGACAAACCTCTATTTTAAGACTTCCAAAATATCCGGAAAAATCGGTCGTAAATTGGAGGGGTCGTATGACGGAGGTTTTCACTGGCAGCCGTAGAAAGAAAAAGTTCAGCACAGTTCATACTTTCTTCTTCATGCACACATACAATGACATATTAAAACTGGATTTGGGTCTTTCCAACTCCATAGGATTGTGCAATCGATGTATTACAGTTTCACTTCGCCGACTTCTGTTAATCACCTCCACTCTCGTCCAAAGTCAGTGGTTTTCTTTTTCAAAGTCAGTGGTTTTTGTGCTTTTCCTACGCTTTCCGCCATCTTTTCTACAACAAGGGAAGCGACTCCGCTTTCAGGCCCTTGACCGTGGTTGTTTCCCTTTGCTCAAAGTCTATGCAGACGACAACAACGGTCGTAAAAACCAACAAAATGGTGGTCGTAAGTCGCGTTTTAGAGGAAGTTGTTTAAGAGAGGTCGTTTACATAGTAAAATGCATCCATGCCAACAAATCCGGTCTCAAATGAGAGGTGGTCGCTTAACAGAGGGTCGTAAAATAGGGGTTTGTCTGTATGTGAATAATGCTGACAATGACGCATACAGGCAGCCACGGCAGTCTTCATGCAGTTTGCTGTAAATAGTGCGCCAGCCAATAAATAACACAAATTGTCACCTACATACAACACCAAAAAAACAACAAACAAACAAACAATAGTAATGCTCGGAGAGTCGTCAAAAACAGTCACAGAAATCCACTCCAACAACCAGGTCCCAAAGACAGCGCAGAAACGATGATATGAACATAGATTATTAGTCGAGATCAGGGCATGAAGCGAAGATATTTCATTTTATAATGTTTTTCACATGCAACCACATTCAGTCAGTCTGCACAGAGCTGTAAAAGAGAGAGGAGACAGAAGGGAAGGGGGGGGGGGGGGGGGGGGGGGGGGTAGTCATGTTGTGGGTTTATAATACTTCAGGCACTGACAATATGGACACCAACACACTGTGCGCAGAGTCTGGTTTGATGGGCCATCCTCACAACTCAAAGGTTCTTAACCCTTTCACTGTCAGCAATTTTTCAACCCCAAAATACCATTAAACTTAACTGGGTAGAGAAGAAAAATGATTTGCAGTATTGGGAATTCCTCTGTGACATGTGTAACATTAGGCCTCTCCTTGCCTCCCAAAATTAAGAAAATAGGGTCTTTGGATTACAGTTCCTGATTTGATGCCTTTTAGTGACATGGGTGTTAAATCACTGTGGTGCATAAATGCGACATTGGCGGTGAAAGGGTTGTTAATAAACTGATCTTTTTCCCTAGCGAGCATATTCTTCTGTCAATACCGTCCTAAAATCACCACATGACAAAATGAGCATCTCAACTGAACTATCCATCCAAGAGGCTGGATCTAACTATTTCTTAGGCGCACAACAGCCGCATGAAGCACAACAGCCGCATGAAGCATCTGCGCTCATCTGACAGGAAAGCGAGTAAGCAATCGACGATGAAGAAGAAATGAACAATCAATAAGCTGAAGCATCACTGTCTAAAGGACATGTCCAGAATGAAGCCCTTTGGCAAAGCACCAGCCACATCGTTGGGGAAAAGTTTTCTTGAAGATTTAATTATAATTAAATATTGTTTGTACTTTATATTTATTGCAATTAACCCTGTCACCGCCAACGTCGCTTTTTTGCACCACAATGATTTAACACCCATGTCACTAAAAAGGCATCAAATCTGGGTCTGTTATCCAAAGACCCTATTCTCTTAATTTGGGGAGGTAAGGATAGGCCTTACTTTAAATGTCACACATGAATCCCCAACATTACGACATATTTTTTTCTCTACCCAGGTAAATTTAATGGATTTTTTTGTGCTGAAAAATGGCTGGCTGCGAATGGGTAAAGAATCAAACAACTTCATATTAATCAATCAGAAAAATGGATAACAAAACAAGTGAGCACCTCCTCTTCACTCAGCTGAGAGAGAGAGCACGTGGTCAGACCCTGTACCACTGGTTCCTAAAGTCCTATGGGGATCTGCCTGCCACCTTCAATTGCCATCACTCACGATGATGGAGTGTCCGTCTAAGACGCTTGAGAAAAATCGCCTTTTTTGCAATGAATCGAGATGTGAAGGTTTAGAATATTTTTTAGAACCGGAGTGCGGCCTATACCAGGGATACACTCTGGATAACTTAATCTCTAACCCGGAAGTGTCGATAAAATGTTTGCGCTACGCAGTCTCGGTCTTCTCACATTCGACTGCAGACCAAGCAGGTTGCATAGTAAAGCGCACATTAATAGCTGAATGAATCCAAGTCTTTTTGTTGAACTGATTTATGCATTTTTTCACCCTGTTCATTTACTGGTATTACTTTTCTGGTATCTTTCACCATTCATTTCGGTGCCATATTATCTTCGTTTTCATCTTGATCAAGGACTGGCTGTGAGTTGATTTCAATTTTGGTAACGTTAAACTTAACCTGTTGACTGCCAGAGAAAATTGAAGAAACAATCTTTGGGCAAATCATGCCATGAAAAGAACAACTGATAGAGCCAATGTGGCAAACTGGTCTGGGGACATAACTCTCTTGACTGTGTAAGAGCAAAAGCCAGCATATCGGAGTTATTCCTCTTCATCTGATGACATCATCAGTGATGTCTTCAGGTCAGTACGTGATACATTGGTGGCAGTCAAAGGGTTAAGACTCAAGACGTACCTTAAGACAGGCCGCGATGGTCTGTTGTGCGCCTAACAGTCTGTCAATCACAGTATACATGTATCTTTTCTTGCATCTTTCACAATTCCATTTCTTGCGCATGCCTTATGCTTAAGCTCACAAATGAAGTCATAAATTAAATATTTTTTAGATTTATCCACGTACAGCAAGGTTTTCCCATCAAGCCAGAGCTCTGAACGAAAGGCAAACAGAAAGAAGAGAGGAGGAGGAAAGCGGTGAATGAATACTTGGCCAGCCACGGCGGGTCCGTCGAGGCAAGGTGAGAACTGAAAAAACGGAAAGAAAAACATCAACAACTGAACGCCTAACTGCCAACATCCCATACACAGGGAAGACGAAAGATCGGGAAAAGCGTCCATAAGAAACGACAACTGAAAATGGTTAAGAGTAGCAGTGGAACCTCCTTTATAAGACCTCCCGTTATAAGATTACCTCCCACATAAGACCTACTTCCCTGAGACATTGCCCTTCTTATAAGACCTCATTTTGAAGGTCTTATAAGGGAGGTTCCACTGTAGCACACACACAAAATAGAGAAGAGAGAGGGAGAGAGATGGTGGGGGCAATTGGGGAGGTTGGGGTGGGGGTGGGAGAAAAAGACAAGACGCCAACTGAAACCCTTCATTACCAACATCCTACCCACACTAACACCACAGGGTCAGGGATGACATGGGATTGGGGAAAAAAAGGAATTGGGCAAAAGAAGATTGAGAGAATAGAGAGAGAGAGAGAGAGAGAGAGAGAGAGAGAGAGAGAGAGAGAGAGAGAGAGAGAGAGAGAGAGAGAGAGAGAGAGAGAGAGAGAGAGAGAGAGAGAGAGTGTTGTTGTCGTACCCTGGCTTAAAGACTCCAGGGATCATCCCAACAGCCGAAGCACTTAAACACTATGGGTACAAATGCACCAGCAAGGGATGAGAACATTACGTGTGTGACCGTTTTTGATTACCCCACCATGTGGGCAGCCACACTCCGACTTCGGAGGAGAGAGAGAGAGTGAGAGAGAGAGAGAAGGGGCGAGGGATCATGGGAATAACGTAATATAGTCCACTGTGGCATGCTCAAAACTGAGAAGAGGGAAGGAGAGAGAGGGGTGTTTATCGATGTGACAGCTGAAGATGATCGAATGTAGCAGGCATAAAATTGAGAGAACAAATGAAGGGGGGAAAAGGGGGTTTTGGGATTAACAAATCAAATCAAAATGATAGCAGGCACGTAGCAGATACAAACACCGACAGAGAAACCACAAAGGAACGTAAATTCACACATCAAAATCCATTCATACACACATGCATGGATACAACTGGAGGAAATTAAAAAACAGGCAAGGCAGGGGGCCTGGCATGATACAGGGGCGGGGTCAGGGAGGCGTTGTGCCCCCCTGAGGCTGAAGAAAAAGCAAAATCATACTCAATTTGAAGCTTATTCCAGGCTTGTAAAGTGAGAATGACACTTTTTTTCCCCTTGAACTTTGAATCAATTTTTTGGAGGTTGTCAAAATATTGAAAAACAGGCTCGGCCTCGTATCCGAGGCAAGGTTGCATCCGTGCACATGCATACCTACGTACATCCAAATCCAATCCAAATCATCTTTACTATTTCATAAAAGAGAAATTGCAGCCAGGTGCACATAAGAAAAACCACAGTTAACACATTTATGAACAACAAAGAATATGAACTGATAAAGCCAGAATTCCATATGCGCGATTTTAAAGGCGAAAATCAACAGCGATAATTGCCCGCGGTTAAAATTTATCGCCACCAACAATAACTCATTCTGTACACCCATAGGCGCGATAATCGCGAGCAGTCAGTCAAAAATCGCTCGCGATTTTATTTTATCGCTTGGTGAAGCGAAAAAATATTTTTGTTGCCGTCGAAAATAGTCTGAAAGTGGATGGAGCAAAATCATCACGCGATTGTTCAGCCAGCATGGCTTCCAAAACCGTGGAAAAACATGTGGTACTCGTGAAAAACGTTGCTTGCAGTTCCGAAGGCGCGATCGGGATTTTTAGCGCGATGTTTGAATAGTGCCATCGAAAATCGCCGGCGATTTTAGCGTCAATGGAATTGCAAGCAACATTTTTCGTCGCTGTCGAAAGTCGCGGGCGATTTAAGCCAGCGAAAATAGCGCATATGGAATTCCAGCTTAACTAATGACACTGCAATGTTGTAATTAACAAACTGGACAAATATGAACAAATAGACCAGTAAAAGCAGAACGCATTTAAAAAAAAACCCATTTTAAATCAAGAGATAATCAGTTGAAAAAAACAGGCAAGAATAACGCTTGAAAATATAATGCGTGCATATGTGTGCATAAACAACACACACACATACACTCTACCCCCCCCCCCCCCCCCCTGCTGAAAAAAGCATTGAACCAGAAACAAACAAAACCTAACCAATCAACTGAATAATAATCAACAAAATAGAACAGAAATAAAAGAGTGTGCAATAAAATCAGTAAAGGCAGGTCTACACAATTCATCATCATCGTTATTTTCGTCCTATCATCATTAACATCATCGTTATCAATATCACCAACCTCAACAACAAAATATTCATCATCTTCATCATCATCTTTATCATCATCTTCATCATCATCTTCATCAAGCATCATTAGTTTCCATAGTTTATGCACTATAACGTGATACTTTTTATTCCAGACTGAGACCCCTACACCTTATAATGTGACTGATAAAAAAGTAAGGAAATACGAAATGAAATATGAATTTTGAGTGAATCAGGTGCGCCTTATAGTCCGTAAAATGCGGTAATTTAAAAAAAAAAAAAAGAAGTAAACAGCGAAAGCCCATTTATGAGTACACAACAAAACAAATATGAAACAGATGCAACCTCACATAAACAATACATATTCATATATATCATAATATTCCCTGTTCCATTCTCAGATTTTTTTGGGCCTCATTACTACAAGTACCCAGATAGATTAACTTGTTTTATTAAGCACACAGACACACGCAAAACTACCACGCACAGATGCATACATTCACTTATGCGCGGGCATCGTGCACACACATACGCGTGCACATATACACATACACACACAAAAGCGCATAAGTGAAAAGGAATATTAAGATGTAAATGAGAGAGAGAGGGGAATGGGTGGGGGCAGAGACCGGACAATGAGAGTACAGAGAGTGAAGAAACAAAAGTAAAGAGAGAGAGAGAGATGAGACACAGAGAACAGATAGAGAGAGATACAACCTCATAGAGAGAGAGAGAGAGAGAGAGAGAGAGATTCCCTGATTCTCAGAGAGCCTCAGATGAGAGTACCCAGATAGAGAAAGTTTTAGAGAGCAGAGAGAGAGAGAGCAAGAGAGAGAGAGATATATATATATGCAGAACAAAAAAAGAGAATGAAAACACAACAAGAAAGAATGTAGACTATTCCCATGTATTTCGGCTTTTGGCCTTGGACGCGGGACAGACAGTAGAACAAACTTGACGTAACAAATACAACACGTAACTTTTCTTGACGTCATTGTTG
>CM065697.1:36884617-36897117 GCA_017654935.2 Phymorhynchus buccinoides
TCCACAGAACCATAGAAGCAACAACAAACACGCACTAACCAAGCAAGCGAACAACCCAGAGGCTCAAATGAAAGCTCAAAGTAGATAAAATGTAGGAACCAAAATCTATGCCACTCAGTTCACACAGGCAAAAAAAAAAGGTGTGTGTGTGTTTGTGTGTGTGTGTTGTGTGTGTGTGTGTGTGTGTGTGTGTGTGTGTGTGTGTGTTGTGCGTGTAAGTGTGTTTGTTTGCTTGTGCGTGCGTGCATATGTTTCTACATGACTGAATGAAGGTAATGAAAATAATACATAACAATACAGTAGAATTCGGAAAATAAACAAAGAACGAAACTTTAAAAAATTCAATAAACTAAACTACTCAACTCCCGGATCATTTCTTCTCTCTCAGAATGCAACAAAAAAACAACTAGCCAGCAAGAAAAACACACAGAAATAACAACAAAATATGAAACGAAGGCAAGAGAATAGAAACAAAAATACAAGAAAACAGAACGGAGTAAGGCATGGAAAGGAATAGACTATAGTAAAAATGTGGGATGGATTGGTGTAAAGGTGTAAAATGGAGTGGACTGCTTACAGATATGGAAATAAATGGGAGCATAGTACAGGTGTAACATGGAACTATGCCTTACAGGTGTGGAATGACTAGCAACACAACTGTACAATGGAATGGATTATAGTATAGGTGTAGAATGGAATGGATTATAGCACAGGTGTAGAATGGAATGGATTATAGTACTGATGTGCAATGGACTATAGCACATGTGTAGAATGGAATGGATTATAGTACTGGTGCGTAATGGACTATAGCACATGTGTAGAATGGAATGGATTATAGAACTGGTGCGCAATGGACTATAGCACATGTGTAGAATGGAATGGATTATAGTACTGGTGCGTAATGGACTATAGCACATGTGTAGAATGGAATGATTATAGGAATGGACTATATACATGTGTAGAATGGAATGGATTATAGAACTGGTGCGCAATGGACTATATCACATGTGTAGAATGGAATGGATTATAGTACTGGTGCGTAATGGACTATAGCACATGTGTAGAATGGAATGGATTATAGAACTGGTGCGCAATGGACTATATCACATGTGTAGAATGGAATGGATTATAGAACTGGTGCGCAATGGACTATAGCACATGTGTAGAATGGAATGGATTATAGTACTGGTGCGTAATGGACTATAGCACATGTGTAGAATGGAATGGATTATAGAACTGGTGCGCAATGGACTATATCACATGTGTAGAATGGAATGGATTATAGTACTGGTGCGTAATGGACTATAGCACATTTGTAGAATGGAATGGATTATAGAACTGGTGCGCAATGGACTATAGCACATGTGTAGAATGGAATGGATTATAGTACTGGTGCGTAATGGACTATAGCACATGTGTAGAATGGAATGGATTATTTATAGTACTGGTGTGTAATGGACTATAGCACATGTGTAGAATGGAATGCATTATAGAACTGGTGCGTAATGGACTATAGCACATGTGTAGAATGGAATGGAATGTAATACAAGTGCAAAATGAAACAGACTATAGTAGAGGTGTGGAATGAACTATGGAACAGGTGCAAAATGGACTGTAGTGCAAGTGTAGAATGTACATTAGTACTGGTGTGGACTAGACTATAGATATAGAACAGGTGTGGAAAGAAGTAAAGTGCATGTGTTGAATGGACTGTAGCACAGGTGTGGATGGCTGATGGGAGTATGATACAGGTTTGGAATGGACTACAGTACAGGTTTGGAATGGACTACAGTACAGGTTTGGAATGGACTACAGTACATGTTTGGAATGGACATTACAGGTTTGGAATGGACTACAGTACATGTGTAGAATGGACTCCAGTGCATGTGTGAAATGGACTATGAATCAGGTTTAGAATGGACTACAGTACAGGTTTGGAATGGACTACAGCACATGTTTGGAATGGACTGCAGTACATGTTTGGATTGGACTACAGTATATGTGTGAAATGGACTATGAATCAGGTTTAGAATGGACTACAGTACAGGTTTGGAATGGACTACAGCACATGTTTGGAATGGACTGCAGTACAGGTTTGGATTGGACTCCAGTACATGTGTGGAATGGACTCCAGTACATGTGTGAAATGGACTATGAATCAGGTTTAGAATGGACTACAGTACAGGTTTGGAATGGACTACAGCACATGTTTGGAATGGACTGCAGTACAGGTTTGGATTGTACTCCAGTACATGTGTGGAATGGACTCCAGTACATGTGTGAAATGGACTATGAATCAGGTTTGGAATGGACTACAGTACAGGTTTGGAATGGACTGCAGCACATGTTTGGAATAGACTACAGAACAGGTTTGGATTGGACTACAGTATAGGTTTGGAATGGACAACAGCACATGTTTGGAATGGACTGCAGAATAGGTGTGGAATGGACTTTAACACAAATGGACTATAGTACAGGTGTGGAACAAACTATGGCACAGACAGGTCATTAATTGAAGTACAGGTATGGAATGGACATGTTGGCCAAGTGTGAAAAGGATTTCAGCACAGGTATGGAATGGACTGCAAAACAGATGTAAAATAGACTACAGTATACAATTGGAATGGATTGTAGTGTAGATGGAATGGACTTGTACCACCCAAGTGTGGAATGGATTGTAGTGCAGGTGGAATGGACTGTACTTCCCAAGTGTGGAATGGACTGTAGTGCAGATGGAATGGACTGTACTTCCCAAGTGTGGAATGGACTACAATGCATGTGGAATGGACTGTACTTCCCAAGTGTTGAATTGATTGTAGTGTAGATGGAATGGACTGTACTTCCCAAGTGTGGAATGGACTGTTGTAGTGCAGATGGAATGGACTGTACTTCCCAAGTGTGGAATGGACTGTACTTCCCAAGTGTGGAATGGACTGTTAGTGCAGGTGGAATGGACTGTACTTCCCAAGTGTGGAATGGACTGTGAGTGCAGGTGGAATGGACATGTACTTCCCAAGTGTGGAATGGACTGTGAGTGCAGGTGTGGAACGGACTGAAGTGTAACCGTGGATTGCACTATATCGCAGGTGTCGAACAATGGCCACACATCTACAGACTAAACCATACCACCAAACAATAGCGGGAGGCAGAAGAAAAAAATGCAACGCCCACCCATACTTACCCGCAGCCCAACGGGCAGCTTTTAACAGAAACCAGCGGTGTAAGAAAGGGCCACAGATTTTCTTCACGTTTCTGTATCCGAGTCTTTGTCAGGGTATCTCTGACTGTCTTTGTCTGAGTCTCTCGTTCATCTCTTTAAAAAATATTGTATATCTTACTCGCGCCGCTTCTTTCATTAAAAAATTCCTTCAAGAGTCGAACCAATGAATGACAAGAGGAAGAAAGAAAAAGCTAAATAGTGTAGAGCGACTATGCAGTCATACTTCCCTTTTGGTACAGTGTTCTGTTTCCCATGTCAAAATAACACAAAAATAACGGAATCTATAAGATCGTGTAGGGAGACGGCGGATTGCTCATTCTTGTAATCCAATAAAATGCCAGGAACGTGCGTGTGCATGTCTCGTGGGTCCCGTGCGTGGAGAGAGAGAGAGAGAGAGAGAGAGAGAGAGAGAGAGAGAGAGAGAGAGAGAGAGAGAGAGAGAGAGAGAGAGAGAGAGAGAGAGAGAGAGAGAGAGGGAGAGAGAGAGAGAGAGAGAGAGAGAGAGAGAGAGAGAGAGAGAGAGAGAGAGAGGGGGGGTCTGTGCGTATGTTTTCCATTGGCTTTCTATTTATAGTTTTGTTTGAGAAAGAAATTTTATTGGATGTGCTTCTCTTCTTCATCAATTTAATATCCACAATTTGATTTTTTTTATACTGTTTGGTCGAGGTCCGAAGGTCGCACACAGAACAAAAACAAATAAAAAAACAACCCTAATCTACTGTGACCCAGCCAGCCAAGACCCGTTCAGCGGAAGCTCGGCATGATGCTGAATCGGCAGGAACTGGAACCCCTAAGCTAATTTTTAAAAGTTCTGAATCAATATGGGTCAAAAGGTGACTGAGCAATCCGTTTGAGATTCTTTCGACTTCTCACAGAGTTCTCTACTTTTGAGTTAGCTTAACAACGGACACATCGTCGAACAGCGTGTGTCATCCTCTAAAATAGAAGTTTATCTTGCAAAATATTTGCCTTCAAATTTTCGTTACATCGTACCAAAAGGGAAGTATCCCTATAGTAATTTGTATGATTGGCCTTAGACTAAAAGGACTGAACAGCGACAGAGCCAATAGGCCTTGCTCTATTTTTGTTACATGTATTTTTTATAAGAGCTTGATTTGACCAATTCTCCTACATGCATGTGTGTGGTGCAAGTTATTCTTCTCTTCCTTTTTTGTTGTTGAAACTGTGATGCAAGCTATAATTATCCTATATGAAGTTTCATACAAGTCAACGTCAGTGTTCGTCCCAAGTCATTATACATTGTTAATCACCATAACAATTCAGCAATTTAGACAATAACAACTGCAAATAAGTTATAACATTTCAAATCAAGCCTCACTTTCGCAAATTCTTCTTCTTCTTCTTCATTCCCAGGCCATATGGCCATAATGGATAAGGTACGTATGTGTCCGGTTTTCAGTTTTTACTGGTCTCCCCGCTGCATACAGCCGACACATTCCGATTTCGGAGGAGTTCAAGGGAAACAAATTATTTGGAAGATTTTTTGGGGAAAAAAAGGCAGGAGAATGGGCCAATAAGTCAGAAAGATAGTAGATGATAGAAAGCAAAGGGAAAAGGCAGAGTCAAAGAGAGTGGCAGATTAGAGGAAGTTACAAGCACAGAACTTCCAGAAGGTGGGGGAACTATTTTTATGAAAGACCCCCCGGTATCCCCACAGGGGAGATTGCAAATTCAATTTTCTATTTTGAAAAGTTTTTTACATCCACTTTATCTCCACGTCTTTATATTTTTTAGAAACAAACAGGTAATTGAAATAACTATCAAATTCAAAATGAAAGAGTTTAAGCGGCAGATTTTCCATACCAACGAAAGAAAAATGTATCGAAAAGTTAGCATTTCCTCTCTTGATGAAGAACAGAAGAGAATCTTGTACAGGTACACGAGGAAGCTAGCAGAGATATAGTCCCTCAACCAAAACAAACCCAGACACTTGATACAAGTAACATGACGGGAATAGAAAAAGTACTATACCTCCATAGATGTTTCAGAAATGAGATTTCACAGTTCAATTGTTTTTGTTCATTACTATAAAAAAAAAATCAATGGTAATAAGAATCAGTAACAAACAAACAAAAATAGAAGGAAATCATTCTTAGCTTCTTTTTCTTTTTCAACTAAACTTTTGATTATTCTCTTCAATATTTTGGATAAAGGTCGTATTTCCATAAAAGAGAAAATTATATATTTTATTATTTCCCTTCTCAATAATTCTTTTGTCCTTTGTGAAATCAAAGAATAATATCAAGATTGAAGAATGCAGATATACATTCAATGATTACAGCTTAGGAAGAAGAAGAAAGACACAGAAAAATAGATAAATAAGAATACAAATTCTTTCTTGCAGCGATCTGAACCGTTTCCAAATGCCCGCGAAATCTGCAGTTAACATCCAGATATTAGCACTGATAAATGAGAAAGCAAATTGGCTGATTAACAAGAGAGAATAATTCACAGACACCAGAGCTACCATGGATAAACACTCAACAGTGAAAAGAGAGATTTCGGAGAATACATAAGCTTTCTCCAAAAGTTACGACTTCGATTCCGATTACATTTTGTTCCGATAAAATGATTAAAAAAACGGAGCGATTATACAACAGGGGTGGAAAGAGCTAGTGAAGAAAGGGGCTGGCTATTGGCCACTGCAAAGAACACATTTTGCAAGAGTGAATGCCCTTGGTGGGTGGGGGAAGATGGTTGAGTACTGACCAAACAAGGGAATAACTCTCGCCAATAACCCTATTTGATGCCACTTAATGGCTGCCTTTTGCAAGAGTGAATGCCCTTTTGGATACTGATCAACAAGGGCTTAACTCTTGCCGTCAAGGGCATTAATAACCCTAGTTGCAGTGGCCAATAGGGAAGGGTGGAGGGAGGGGAGGGGGGGGGATGTGAAGAAGAAGAAGAAGGAGGAGGAGGTTGTCGGTTAACCTACAGGTTGGTTTGTGTCTGCCTTTCCCCATGCTAGCCCGCAGTCGCCCCACGGTGCGTGATACTGACTCCACCACGGCCGTATGACCGTGTCGATGATGATGATGATGGAGAGGAGGGGAGCCAGCATCCTTCGATGCTGACGACACATATTAAATCCAGCCATCATTGTAGTACAGTGGAACCTCCCTTATAAGACCTTCAAAAAATCATCCAAAATAATGTCCCATATGGCTTTGCCGAGAGGACGTAAAACTTTAACTTCGCATCCAAAATAAGGTCTTATAAGGGAGGGGTCTTAAAAGGAGGTAATTTTAATACTTACAAAGGGCAATGTCTCAGAGAAGTAGGTCTTATATGGGAGGGAGTCTTATAATGGGAGGTCTTATAAGGGAGGTTCCACTGTAACATCTTCAACATGAAGGAAGTAGGTCTGTCTCTCTGATTCTTTGTTTCTTTTTGTGTGTGTGTGAGCATATATATTTTAGAGTAAAAGTGGGAGGAAAGAAGAAACGGACAAAAAATAGACGGGAGGTACACGATCGGGAGAGAGAGAGGGAAGACAAAACAGAGATACAGATAAAAAGAGAGAGTTGGAAAGAGACAGACAGACAAACAGAGATAGACAGACTGAGACTTGCAACAGCAGTCTCACCGGGCGGGGGGGGGGGGGGGGGGGGGGGGGGGGGGGGGGCGGGGGGGGGGGGGGGGGGGGGGGGGGGGTCTTTCGTAAAAATAGTGCCTTCACCTTCTGGAAGTTCTGTGCTTGTAACTTCCTCTAATCTGCCACTCTCTTTGACTCTGCCTTATCCCTTTGATTTCTATCTTCTGACTTATTGGCCCATTCTCCTGCCTTTTTCCACAAAAAATCTTCTAAATATTTTTTCTCCTTTGAGCTCCTCCGAAATCAGACTGTGTTGGCTGTACGCAGCGGGGAGACCAGTGAAAACTGAAAACCGGACACATACGTACCTTGCCCATTATGGCCATATGGCCTGGGAACGCAGAAGAAGAAGTAACAGCAGTTCTAGTTAAAACATTGGACAATTATTCCTTTTACGAAAAGAAAAAGAAAGAACCAGAAAGAGAGAAGCACGTGCCCCTTATTTTGTTGTTGACAATTAAGTGCTTAAAAAAAATTTAAAAAATTTACAAAACATTTGTACAAACATTTTTTGTTGTAAAATGAAGCAAACTAAAAACACACACAAAGAACATTTACCGTATGCTACAAAGCTTACAGCAAAAGTCCAATAAAACTATGAACAGCTGTAAATATTTTACTAGAAACTGAAAAACACTGCCTTGATAAGAATACGCATTGCAGAACTGTATCATTTCAATAATATTACTGAGCTATAGAATTGATGCTACAAATGTTAGAAATGCGAAAACCAAATGCTGTTCAGTTACTTAGCAGGTCAAAATGAGGGACATTGGTTAGCTGCTTAACCCCTTGACTGCTAGAGAAAATTAAAGAAAAAACCCATCGGGCAAACCATGCCACGAAAAAGACAACTGATAGAGCCAATCTGGCAAAATGGTCTGTGGATATCACTCTCTTGACTGTGTTACAGCAAAAGCACGGATATCAGGGTTATTCCTCTTCATCTGATGACATCATCAGTGATGTCATCAGGTCAGTACAGTTGGTGGCAGTCAAGGGGTTAAAAAACAACAAACAAGAAACCTTTTTCTTAAAAAATAGGAAGCAAGCATGCAAAAAACTAAAAGTGGAAAATAAATCTACAGGCAATGTTACACCTCTGGCTGTTAACAAAGCCAGTGTACAGTGGTGGAGATACATGTACATGGAATGACTTTGGATCATAGCTAGGAATGTCTGTACAGCAAGGTCATCCTCACTTTTAAGACCTGATTTTAGCTGATGGTTTTTAACAAGGAGGTCCTTTTGTATTAGTGATAGAGAGGGGTACCGGGTGGGGGGTGGGGAGAGGGGAGAGGAGAGACAACCGACAGATACTGAGATAGAGAGTAAGAAGACACAGAGAGAGAAACATGAGACAGAGAGAGAAACAGGATAGACAGAGAAAGGCAGAGAGAGAGAGAGAGAGAGAGATAACTCAGAAATATTTTAATGTACATCGGCCTTGGGCCACAATACAATGGGAAGGTGGGGTGAAAGGGGAGATCAAACTATTAAACAAACAAAAGAAAAGATAAATAAGCAAGAGAGAGAGAGAGAGAGAGAGAGAGAGAGAGAGAGAGAGAGAGAGAGAGAGAGAGAGAGAGAGAGAGAGAGAGAATGAAAACAACATTTTATTTAACCAGGGAACATGAGATAAGCAGGTTACATGCTTTTTTCCACCCAGCCCTGAGAGAGAGAGAGACAGACAGACAGACAGACAGAGATAGAGACAGAGACACAGAGAGCATAGTAACTTAAGGAAACAGATTGAGACAAAGCAGAAACTGTTGACAAAGGAGAAAAAAAAAAGAAGAAAGACTTAGGAAGCACTGCGTAAACCTCAAGTCACTTCTAGTCTGTTTAGACGGCGTGACCAAAAATATTTGAAGATTGAAGAATGTCAACATCAAACACGAAAAACAAGAAAGATCCACTGTATGTACCAGCTGTCCATTAAGCAATGACCAAAGAATCCAACAAAGAAGTCAAGATAAGATTGGGACAGAAAACGATGAAAGGGCATATAATCAAGCATAGTATAGACAGACACACAGAAAGACAAACAGATACATACACAGATACACATTCACACACACACACACACACACACACACAAGCATGCACACACACACACACGTCATTCATAACTCTCTCATCCACACATCAAGAATCTTCACTTTGAAGATTTCAAAACAGTAACTTCTGCTAATTTCTTTCCACCAAAGCATGAAAATTTTAAAAACTCAAGACTAAAAGCAAAATTTACCCATTCGTCTCACACTTGAAAACAAATGTTTTTTACATGCTCGGATGGAAAGGAAAAAAACAAAAATCCAACAAAGAACACACGGTAACAACAAACATATCGCCAAATCATTCAAAGAGGTACAAGAAAGAAAAAAAATCTGTATCAAAATTTAAATGATACGAAATAAAGAAACCATGCCCTTCATAACCAAGATAAATGATTTTAACCCTTTCGCCTCCAGCCATTTTTCAGCCAAAACATACCATTAAACTTAACTGGATAGAGACAAAAATTATCTGCAATAATATTGTGAATTTCTTTATGACATGTATAACATTAGCCCTATCCTTACCTCCCAAAATGAAGAAAATAGGGTCTTTGGATAACAGGCCCAGATTTGATGCCTTTTAGTAACCATTGTGGTACATAAATGCTACATTGGTGGTGAAAGGGTTAAAACCACTCGGATGCAAGTAAACAGATCCACTTAACCCAATGATTGCACAAAGAGAGAAATAAAATTTGCGACCCAACTTGTAAATCGAACAGCGTAACACATAAATCAGCAAATAAAAAACACAATGTTTAAATTTAAAAAAAAAAAAAAAAAAAAAAAAAAAGCGAAACATACAACCAGATTTCATGGATTTGTTTGATTTAACAGATTCCAAACTTCACCCCATTACTCCTTTGAACCAAACACAGACATGAACGGCAAAACTCAACTAATCAGCCACAGAGTCCCCCGTGGGGATACCGGGGGTCTTTTGCATAAATAGTTCCCCCACCTTCTGGAAGCTCAATTCTGATCGCTTCTCGGCCTTTTGGCTAAGACAGTGATTCAGGAACATAAATTTTTGTTTATACCCTGGTTGGTTTGTTCAGTACATGGCGAAAGCCGATACGCGACGTTAAACTGAACTTCCATCCTGGAAGCTCTGTGCTTGTAACTTCCTCTAATCTGTCACTCTCTTTGACTCAGCCTTTTCCCTTTGCTTGCTGTCATCTACTATCTTTCTGCCTTACCGGTCCATTCTCCTGCCTTTTTTCACAAAACACTTTCATCAAAAACATTTCCTCCAGCCGAAGTCGGACTTGCTGGGCCTAACTATTTCTTAGTTAGGCGCATAACGGCAGCATTGCGCATCTGCGCTCATAATTTGACAGGAAACTGTCTGAGCGATCAAAGAAGAAGAAGAAGCCACACAGTTTGGCCATAAGGGAAAGAGATATACAATCATTTATTAAGATAATCCAAGCGCTTAAATAAAAACTGGTGAGTGCTGAACGTATCACAAAAACAGACAAAAACATAACACAGACAGAAAAGAAAAGAAAGACAAGTGACTAGTAGATATCAAATGAAAACTGAACACTATGTACCTTCTCTATTCAAATTTACAGAAATGTAAACAATATAAACGAAACACAACCCAGACATATAAAAAAAAATTTGTTTTGTTTAAGTGACACATTCATACTCCTTTGCCGACCGTAGTCAGACAAAGGACAAAAAAAAAAAGACCATTAAATATAAGAAAAGTGCTTGTTTCCCTCCCTCAAAGTTCAAATAAACAAACAGAAAAATTAAACAAAAAAATAAAAGGGGGAAAAAAATCGAAAAAGACAACTCAACTTACAGGTGGGCTTGGGAGTTCCCGTAGACGCAGCAGCCCTCAGAGCAGAGTGAGAGGGTGCAGCGGCGGCAGAGGAGTGCGCCATGTTCATGCTCCTCCGCAGCTGTTCGGGGGTGTCCGGGATTCGCAGTGGGTCCCCGCCCAGCCCCACCATCATGAGAGAGTCCAGGGAGGTGAGGGAGTCGGAGCCCTGCGAGGTGTACGTGTTGCGGTTGGAGATCGGGGTGGCCGCCACGAGGAGCTTGAAGTATTTCTCCTGCTCCAGGCCCGAGGACGCTTCGCCGCTCGATGTCCCTGGGATTTGAAATTTCAAAATGTCCCATTATTCTCTGAGAATGTATGTTTTTTCTTCTTTTTCTCTTCTTTCTTTTCTTTTCCTTCTTTTCTTTTATTTTATTTTGGGAGATCTATGAAAAGAAGGTCAGCTTGAGGTCTATGAAGGGGGATGGTGAAATGTGGGGGTGGGCGGAGGGTAGTGTGAAAAAAGCTTTTTGCATGGAAAACGCTATTTGTACATTCTAGTGGAGTGTGAAAGGGGTGGGGCGTAACTGTAGTTATCGTGATATTCTTTCGTCTTATGATAAGTGGGTTTTTTTGGGGGGTTTCCCCCCCAGATTTTTAACTTCTTTGTGAAGCGCTTAGAGCCCCGTAAGGAGAATAAGCGCTATAAAAATGGTCATTATTATTATTACTATTTGTCACTCCAGAACAGGGCTGACAAGTTACAGCAGAGGCTGCTCCCAGCTGTGAAACAACACGGCCCTTGCCTACTTCTAGGGCGCAATATCCATGGTCGGCATAGTCTCTTGCTCCAGGCCCGAGGACGCTTCGCCGCTCGACGTCCCTGGGAATCGAAAATGTCCCGTTATTCCCGAACATTACGTGTGTTGACCGTTTTTGACTACCCAGTCATGTGGGGCAGCCGCACTCCCGTCTTCGGGGGATTTTAGAGACTGATGATGTTATGCTAGGAGCTTGTCATAACTAAAGATACCCCCTGCATAACAACATTTTGATTTAGCCTTGGTGTTCTAGCCTATGTCAATGAGGCTTTATACCGAAAATTCTCTGCCCCTGTCTCGTGCCCTGAGATGCGAACGCCACCTACTTAAGATTATCGCCCTTGCCTGTCAGGAACTAGTAGCATAGTGGCCACTGCAATGACCAACTTTTGCAAGAGTGAATGCCCTTGGTAGATAGATGCTTGAGTACTGACCAAACAAGAGCGTAACTCTGGCCAATAACCCTATTTTAGGCCACTGAATGGCTGGCTTTTGCCAGAGTGAATGCCCTTTTGGATACTGACCAACAAGGGATTAACTCTAACTGTCAAGGGCGTTAATAACCCTACTTGCAGTGGCCAATAGCCACAGAAAATTATCTGCTCCTGACTCATCACCAGGGGGCACCGGCAGTTCAGGCCTAAAATTATCGCCCTTTCGGGTCGGCAAGGAGTAGTTTAAAGCCTCATTGGACTGACACATCCTTCAGCCAAGGCGTAATAAACCATTTGAGGCCAGACCTCTCTACCCCCCCCCCCCCCCCCCCCTTCACTGATCCCTACCTGAGCCAGGGTTTCTGGACAGCATGCCGAAATGTAGCCTTGGTGTTCTAGCCTATGTCAATTGGTCTGACACATCCTTAAGCCAAGGCGTAATAAACCATTTGAGGCCAGACCTCTTTCGGAGTACTCAGACCTGTTTACCCCTTACACAAGTCTTGAGTAGTCTGGAGAGCTCAAATGAGTAGTTTTGGTGTGAAATGAGTAGTCCTCTTCATTAAACCATCAAATAA
>CM065697.1:36899617-36954617 GCA_017654935.2 Phymorhynchus buccinoides
TTCAATTTGATTTTCCTGTAGAATTAGAAAGAAAGGGCAAGGCCGGGATTCGAACCCGGGTTAGTCACGCTGCAGTCACGCACTGAAATCGGCAGGCGAACGTCTTAACCACTCTGCTACCTTCCTTCATAAGAGATGTATGTATAAGAGATTTCGACAATTCAACTTATTATATTGAAACGTATAGTCGCACTATATGATTACTCTCTGTCACTCTTTAAGGCCAATCTGAAAACACACTTCTTCTCTCAGCAATAATGTTCACAATCTCAGCCTCACTTATTGAAATGCTATGGGTGGGTGGGTCTGCGTGGATGATGTGTGTGCGGATGGGGAGGATAGGATTGGGGAGCGTGTGTGTGTGTGCGCGCATGCGTATGTGCATGTGTGTGGACGCATTTGTGTGTTACGCGTAGGTGCATGTTTTTATGTCTACGAGTATGCACTAGCGTGAGGGTGAGGGCGAGTATGCGAGCGCGTCTGAGTATGTTTGATATGACTGTAATTTTGCATGTGGAGCGATTCTTAGTTTTAATAAAGCGCCATGAGCAGTACACCTAGAACGCGCGATATATAAATATTCTATTTTATTATTATATGATTCCACACTGACCTGCTCTGTCTATGACACCTGGCAAACTTTCGTATACTTTCATCGCCGACCGACTGGGGTACCGCTAACAGCGCAGGGTAGCTGTAACACACCAAGGCAGAGATGGTAAACAGTCTGACAAATAATGCTGAAAAACGTAGCCTACATATCATTATTATTGCTGAAAAAAAATAGTGCATGAATTTATTGCAAAATCAAAACATGTTTTCACTCCTCAAAACCCTTCAAACACCAAGGCAGAGGTGGTAAACAGTTTGACAAATAATGCTGAAAAACTAAGCCTACATATCATTATTATTGCTGGAAAAAATAGTGCATGAATTTATTGTAAAATCGAAACATGTTTCACTCCTCAAAACCCCTCCAACACCAAGGCAGAGATGGCAAAGAGTTTGACAAATAATGCTGAAAAACGTAGCCTACATATCATTATTATTGCTGAAAAAAAATAGTGCATGAATTTATTGTAAAATCGAAACATGTTTCACTCCTCAAAAGCCCTCAAACACCAAGGCAGAGATGGCAAAGAGTTTGACAAATAATGCTGAAAAACTAAGCCTACATATCATTATTATTGCTGAAAAAAATAGTGCATGAATTTATTGCAAAATCAAAACATGTTTCAATCCTCAAAAGCCCTCAAACACCAAGGCAGAGATGGCAAAGAGTTTGACAAATAATGCTGAAAAACGTAGCCTACATATCATTATTATTGCTGAAAAAAATAGTGCATGAATTTATTACAAAATCAAAACATGTTTTCACTCCTCAAAACCCCCTCAAACACCAAGGCAGAAATAGTAAACAATCTGTCAAATAATGCAGAATTTTATTTTCCTCTATAAAAAAAAAAGTCATTATTATTGTTGAACAAAATTGGGCATGAAATCATTTCAAAATGTGTTTCACCCCTGTGTAGAATTGGTCTGTTATGGACCATCACACATTATTAATAATAGATAGGTTTTGAATTTGACAGAGTGCTAACTATTACAATCATCGTTAGCTTCATTTATAAGTCTATAACAGTCTATGTTGTTCACATTTCTTCCTGCCTTCTCTTAATCAAATCCTCCCCTTTCTCTTTAAAAAAAAGAAGAAGCAATCTTTCATTTACATCAACTTTCACTTGGTATTTGCATGACATAAAGAAAATGCTCATGCTTTTTAATTGCGGTTTTCCTTTATCCATAACTTGAAATAGTTCTAACTAGCAACACACACAGCACAAGAATATGACACCACTTTAATAAAACAATTCTGCTAATTGATTTGTTTATGGGGACTATGCTTGCGTTTGCATTTCCACACATGATATGCAACCATGCCCTCTAGGGCCAGCCACGACTGTATGATACGATTCGATCACGTGATCTCGAAGCGTGAATCACGTTTGTTCTTGGAGACCATGTGATTAAATCGTATCGTACAGTCGTACGATTTTAGTGGACGTGTGGCTGGCCCCCAAGAATGATACCAATGCCCAAATCTAACTTTTTTCTTTGTTGAACTCTCAGTTTTCCTGTCATATGAGCGCAGACGCGTCACGCTGCCATTATGCGCCTAACTAAGAAATAGCACCAGCATATCGTCGGTGACATTCACAAACCTCATATCTCAATGTTGGTAGTTTTGAGAAAAACGAATTTAACTGTTTTAAAAACTGCGCTGGCCACAATTGATTAACTATGATGAATATGTTGTTTGAGATATTGCGAGTTAAGTCCTGCATTCTGTTAAAATTACTGAAAACGGTTTTTTTAGACTTGAAAAGCACAAAGATACGAGGTTTTGTCCTTAACTAGATCTGAATTTGGGACTTACGAGTTTTTCTTCTATGTTCACAATCTCGTTTACCCCAGATAGAAAGTTGTTAGAGATACGAGCTTTTGGTGGAAGGTGGCGGGAAAAATGAAAAGAACTGACTATGTATCTAACTCAAACCCCCCCCAAATCGAGATACGAGGTTTGTGAATGTCACCGACAATATATCCCTCTTCAGCTGAATAAAATCTTTGTGAGAATTTCTAGAACAAAGGCAAGAGAATGGACCAGTAAGAATGGACCACCCTCCCTTCCTTCCTCATCAGTTACACAAAAACCACATGCAAAAAAAATTAAATAAATAAAAATTGGGTGGCGACACGCTCTCCAGGTGGGAGCAACCCGAATTTCACAGACGCCTCTGTGACTTTAATGTACCTAACCTAACCCTAACCTAGTAAGGCGGTAAGATAGATGACAGCAAGCGAAAAGAAAAGACAGAGTCAAAGAGAGTAACATATTAGAGGAAGTTACAAGCACAGCACTTCCAGGAGGTGGGGTTTGTACGGAAGACTCCCCGGTGTCCCCACGGTGGGTATCCATCCCCCAAATGGAAAAAACTGAAAGGCAGGGACCCATGTCCCCGGTAGGGTACAGGGGCAGAGCCCTGTCGGACAATTCAGTGGGGCAACTTAAGATAGAGAGATAACAAGACAGACAGACAGTTAAAATGAGAGACAGAAACAGTTTGAGTCTGATAAGCCTTGTACAATTATTACAATGCCTTTGTAAACTTCTAAGATACAACAACTAAGTTCAAAACGCCCCAAATCGCTTGTGGTCAATTTTTGGGGGGATAAATTTCAGTTTTGGGGATAAGTTCAGTTTCTGGTAAAATTAAAAATACTGAAATCAGTGTAAAACTCAGGCATCAGAATAGTCTGAAGTCCAATCCCCTGAAAACTGCAGCACAAGGGCCACCAAGGCCCCAGACAGAAGAGGGACAACATTGAAATCAGTTCAGAACACCACCAAAAAGGCTTAATATAGTGATAAATCACTTTAAAAAAATGCTATTTAACACAAAAGATAACACTCAATAAAAAGGCAAAACCTCTGACAAGAGAAGCCAATCCTCTGTCACAAATTCTTAACCCTTTCACCGCCAGCCATATTTCAGCCAAAAATGTCCATTAAAATTTACCTGGGTAAAGAACAAAATCCATCTGCAGTATTGGGGATTCTTCTGTGGCATATATAAAATAAGGTCTACCTTTACTTCCCAAAACTAAGACAATAGGGTCTTTGGATAATAGACCCCAATTTGATGTATTATAGTGACATAGGTGTTTCATCACTGTGGTGCTAAAATGCTACTTTGGCAGTGAAAGGGTTAATCTTCTGATCCTCTGACAATTCTGATGCCTGACAACTGAAAGAGTAGCACCCATGCAACTATCCATGACAGACCTTCGACACACAGAGTAGGTGGCGTTGACGGTGGACAGGCGGAAGGGCTCCGAGCGTGAGCGCTGACCGACGGACGACAAACTGCCCAGGCCCAGGCGCTGGTAGTCCTGGTAACTGGGCCGTTCCATCAGTCGCTCAATGTTCTTGGGGTCGCTGGACAACGAGGGAACCACCATCTCTCCCTCATCCACAACTGAAACATTAAATGATATTGTATTGCATAAATTATAATAATTATTATTGGTCTTGGTCTCCCCGTGGGGATACCGGGGGGGTGGGTCTTTTGTACAAAAATAGTTCCTCCACATTCTGGAAGTTTTGTGCTTGTAACTTCCTTTAATCTGCCACTCTCTTTGACTCTGCCTTTTCCCTTTGCTTTCTATCATCTACTATTGTTCTGACTTATCGGCCCATTCTCATGCCTTTTCTTCAAAGAAATCTTCCAAATAATTTTTCTCCTGTGAGTTCCCCCAAAATCAGAATGTGTCGGCTGTACGCAGCGGGGAGACCAGCGAAAACTGAAAACCAGACACATACGTACCTTACCCATTATGGCCTGGGAAAGCAGAAGAAGAAGAAGAAGAAGAATTGGTCTTGGTAAATGGGCCATTCCATACATTTGTAGACGGTCTTCAGGTCACTGCATAATGAGAGCATTATTATGTTCTGCATCATATACGACTTGGACACAGCAGAATAATGTAATGACATGATGCTGCTGCTGATGATAATATCGTCGGTGAAATTCAAAAACCTTGTGGTTTTCAGTTAGATACATAGTCAGCTCTCTCATTTTTCCCTCTCTCATTTTTCCCGCCACCTTCCACCAAAAGCTCGTATCTCTAACGACTTTCTATCTGGGGTAAATGAGGTTGTGAAAATAGAAGAAAAACTCGTAAGTCCCAAATTCAGATCTAGTTAAGGACAAAAACTTTGTATCTTCGTTCTTTTCAAGTCTAAATTATTATTTTTTTAAAGTAATTTTAACGAAATGCAGGACTAAACTCGCAATGTCTTGAACAACATATTCATCATAGTTAATCAATTGTGGTCAACACGGTTAATTTTTAAAACAATTTTTTTCTTCTTATCAAAACTACCAACATAGAGATACGAGGTTTTTGAATTTCAGACGATATACATTCTCTAGCTCACTATTTTGTAAAAGGATGATAAGGCAGGCAAAAAAAACCCAAAACACACTGAATGTTTGAATAATATCAATAAGCCTTCTACAGACCAATAAGGAAGGTGATAATGAACCCCTCTCTCTCTCGCTCTCTCTCTGTGGATTGTGTACAGGATCGGTGGCCTTCATAATAAAAACAATTGTGTTGCGTATTCTCTTTCTCTCTCACCCACACACCCTCTTATACCCTCATGCACACACAACCTGTCAAAACCCCACCTGCTCACCACCCTCACCCTTTCCCACCAACCCCACAAACACCCCCCCCCCCCCATGTGTTGTGTGTGATCATGTATTGAAGGCCCCTATGAGTGTATGTATGCATGGTGTGTGCGTGTGTGTGCGTGTGCGTGTGAGTGCGTGTGCTGGTTGTGTGCGTTGTTTATGTGTGTATGTTATGAATTTATACTGTTATTTCATGCTTGCGAATTGTGTCACAATGCATACGTGTATTAGGCCTATTATAAGTAGTAGTAGTAGTAGTAGTAGTAGTTGCTGATTGTTATGTGCATTTTTACCGGCCAAACGAAGTCTGAACGGTATTGTTTTGTCTGCTCATGCTATTGGATTTTTGTTTCATGTTTTTATTCCATTTCAATTCTGTGTAAAGCGCCCTGTAGCCTACATAGTAGGATGGGCGCTATATAAATTTTCCTCATTATTATTATTATTATTATAACCCCAGCACTCACTGGACAGATCGTCAAAGATTTCGCTGGAGGGTCGGTCCGACTCACTGTCGGAGGATCGGGGGGAGGTGTTTCGGCGTGTGGGAGGGGGGGTGGGCAGGACGTACTTCTGCTTCCGCTGGGACTGCTTGGGTCGGAGCCCCACCTTCCGGGCCGTCTTCAGCAACGTCCTCTTGTATATATGTCTGTGGAAACAATGAAATAATAGGAAATGTTCGGAAATAATTAAGGGGAGTAATTTCATGGTGTGTGTGTGTGTGGGAGTGACCTTGCCTAATTCAATCGGTCAAACAGGGGAAGTCACTCTACCATCAGCTCTCGTAGCCTATCGACTTGTGTGTTTGAGCAGACATACAGCACTTAGAACACCGTGCGTCATTCTAAAAAATTATGTCATTTATAGTTTTACACCACATTTTGCAAGTTTTATCAGTTTGTGCCACCCCTAATTTTTCTTTAAAAATGTTTGCAAATCGCTGACTAATGCAAGTCCGAGTAATGGAGGTAAACAACTCTAATTTTCACGAAGTGCTCTCCCCTTGTTTTTCCGAAAATTGTCTATTGTATAATAATAATTTGTGTGTTTATACAGCGCTTTACCTCGAATGAGCCCAAAGCGCTTTACACATAATGTTCATTCAACAGCGCGTAGCAAATAGTAGTAATGAAAAAGAACAAAAGTAGACAATGACCCATGCACGCACACGTACACACGAATACACACACACACAATCACTACAAACACACCCACGCTCACCTATCTACACCAAAATTACATTTCAATATAATACTGTCTGAATCACTTTTAGTGGAAGGACGTTAAACTGAAGAACAACAACACACACACACACAAAACATACACAAACAAAACACACACAAGCTACACACACTAAAATCATCATGAAATCATCACACTTATAGGGTAACTGCCTAACTCAGACCTCAGCACTATCGGAAAGTGGAAATCCTCCAAAAGCGCCAATCCAGAATGGGACTTGACTTACTGCCACAAAGATTGGACAAGTTTATATATCCAAAATCATTGCAGGCACAATTTTAGTAAAATTGGGTGCAATTTTAGTAAAATTGTTCAAGAGTTTACGAGAGTCAGTTACGTTTCACTTTTTTTTTTTAAATTGCAAAAACTGCAGAAGGCATACAGGTATACAAATACACAAACAGACAGCTCATTGCAAACGTGAGCGTGGCATGTTTTTCTTTCTTTGTAAATATGCATGTGTGTGACCTGCTGTGAGGCGTGGCTGTGAGCCGATGCAGAAAAAAGTAGAGAAAACCACACAACAGACGGACAGACAAACAAACAGACACTAACCTCAGCGTAGCATGTTTCTCCTTGTCCATGTGCGTGGCTTGCTGTGAGGAGGTGTGACCAGTGAAGGCAAAAGAGGAAAAGAACACACCACAGACAGACAGACAAACGGACTCTTACCTGAGTGTGGCGTGTTTCTCCTTGTCCATGTGTGTGGTGGCTTTGCTGTGATGTGTGACCCTGTGAAGGCAAAAGAGGAAAAGAACACACCATAGACAGACAGACAGACAGACAAACAAACGGACTCTTACCTGAGCGTGGTGTGTTTCTCCTTGTCCTTGTGCATGTGTGTGGCCTGCTGTGAGGCGTGGCCGGTGAAGGCGAAGGTGGAGAAGAACAGACAGACAGACAGACAGACAGACAGACAGACAGACAAACGGACTCTTACCTGAGCGTGGCGTGTTTCTCCTTGTCCTTGTGCATGTGCGTGGCCTGCTGTGAGGCGTGGCCGGTGAAGGCGAAGGTGGAGAAGAACAGACAGACAGACAGACAGACAGACAGACAGACAGACAAACGGACTCTTACCTGAGCGTGGCGTGTTTCTCCTTGTCCTTGTGCATGTGCGTGGCCTGCTGTGAGGCGTGGCCGGTGAAGGCGAAGGTGGAGAAGAACAGACAGACAGACAGACAGACAGACAGACAGACAGACAGACAGACAGACAAACGGACTCTTACCTGAGCGTGGCGTGTTTCTCCTTGTCCTTGTGCATGTGCGTGGCCTGCTGTGAGGCGTGGCCGGTGAAGGCGAAGGTGGAGAAGACAGAGGGAGGGTTCCGCACCCTGTTGATCAACTTTCTCAGCGTCTCCACATTCTCAGAGTCCACCTCTTCGTCAAAGGCCGCCTTGATCATCTGTCCACATCAAACAATGCTAACTCATTCGCATCCCAACAATTTTAAATTAACAAAAAAACCTCACAAATCACTCCAGCCATACACGCAAACAAAACAGACATCAATAAAAGGAGAAATGAAAGAAGATTACGGGTCTTTACTTCAGGTTTAGACATAGGGAAGTAGTAGATCAGACATTTATATATATAGACTTTAGAAAAACTCTCTACACCGATTGGTTTCCCCCTGGACACTCTTTCTGTAATAAACAAGTAGAGAAGAGACTGAGTAAAACTGTCCTGATTAACAGGGTGTCTCAGATATTCAGGGTGTGGTTCAACTGTACATTGGAGGATGGGCAGGGGAGCTAACCTGGAAGATGTTTGATCGGAGTTGCAGCCCCTCGTGGAGCCACTGGTCGAGGTGCTGGAGATACTGCGTGCCCATCTTCTTCTCCTTGGTCAGCGTCGACACCGGGAAACACCGCATCACCACTTGCTCACACACTGAAAAAACAACAATACCCCAACACCGCTTAATCAGATATTGAAACACTATCCCAATATCACTTACTTTTTCCCACACTGAAAACGCCGCCCAAACAAAAAACCCACTTGTTCGCAAACAGAAATACTGCATTACCATGATTTTGACACCCCCCCCCCAACCGGGGGTCTTTTGTATAAATAGTTTCCCCACCTTCTGGAAGTTCTGTGCTTGTAACTTCCTCTAACTTGTCACTCTCTTTGACTCTGCCATTCCCTTTTGCTTACTGTCAGCTACGATCTTTCTGCATTTCCGGTCCATTCTCCTGCCTTTTTTTCAAGAAACGCTAGGGCCTATTTCTTAGTTAGGCGCATAACGGCAGCATGACGCATCTGTGCTCATAATTGACAGAAAACTGTCTGAGCGATCGAAGGAAGAAGAAGATGATTCTGAACACGCTCACACCTCGATCTTCATTCTTACCACCATTCGCAAGGTGGATGTTAAAAAAAAGGGTGAATATGACAATTTTTGCATGCTTGTATACTTTGAGACATATTTCTAAACAAGCGCGAAAATCGCAATAGTTTGTGGCACGCGGTCTATTTTTACCACTCCAATCATGAGTTACCTCCCCTGGCTTTTCAATAATTTTAATCTGTAAACCAGAATGTTATCTCTGCACCATTTCGTAACTTTTTATATCTTTTGGAAAACATTTAAAACTATGTATCCTACTTATTCTCATCAAAAGAAGCACCGCATACTCGTCGTGTCTGTTGTAGTGTCTGTATTACGTATGTTTATTATTTTGTACGCTTTTACAATACATCATTTTAAAGAGCGGCCTCAATTAATTTTGAAGTGTAGCCTCGATTTGAAGTGCGAAAATTTTGAACCGACAGACAGACCGACCGACAAAGTGAGTTATAGGTTTGTGGCTTGAGCCACAAACAAAAATTTGCTTCTTTATTACTATCAAATAAGTGTAACCATACACTAACTTGTTTCAGTTTACCAGGCATAGTAATGAAGGAAAAGCATCTTTCTTTGAAAATACTAGAGTACTAAGGGGGGTTGCGTACCCCTTAAGGCATTGAAAAAAATGACGCAAGCATGACGTAATTTCTATATAATATCTACGATTTCAGGGGTGGGGGGGGTGGGGGGGTACGCACGGACCCAACCAAATTTCTCCTATAAACATAAACATTCATCCTTCTTTCTTCCACTTATTTAGGGTTTTCCGCACAGAACTTACGCGTCTAATGTGAACCCGGCCTAACCCCTTCTGACGTTGTTATTTCGCACTCACTTCTCTCTGAATTCAGAGAATTCCCTGAAAACCACCATGCCTGCTTACTGAATACTCACCAAACGGGTCGCAGGGCGTTCCCTTGAAAATGACCCTGTAGGTGGTGAGGAAGATGGCGCCCTCTGCAGGGAGCAGGGAGGGTCCCCCCAGGTTGCCCCCGGACCCCTCCTCCCGCCCGTCCTGCAGCAGGTAGGCCCTCAGCCCCTCCATCACCATCTCCTCCCCAGGTAAGAGCACAGGGGTTAGGATCTTGGGCTGAAAATGAAGGAAGCAGCAATGTGAAAGTTTTGTTCAAAGTCCTCCGGCCTGGAACAGGCACATATGCATGGGTGCTACTGGGAAATTTAAAAAGTTCTGCAAGGCAGGGGTCCAGGGGCCGCCCAGTTAACAACTTGACTTAAACAACCCTAAAAAATATCAAGGCAGGGGTCCAGGGGCCGCCCAGTTAACAACTTGACTTAAACAACCCTAAAAAATATAAAGTTAATGGTATAGTATTGTCATCAGGAGTATAATTACTCCTGTTAATTCTTTTGCCTTTGCTGAAGTTGTGCTTATTACCATTATTTGTTACTATTTACTTATTAATACTATTATTGTTGTTCATCATGTTATTGTCATCATTGTTGTTGCTATCATTGTTTTTCATCCTGTTGTTGACGTCTTCATTGTCATTGTTATCATTGTTGCTGTCGTTGTTGTCATCAATCACCACTATCATAGTTACTATTACTACCATAGTTGTTGTCCTCGTTACATTTAATGTTGTGTGTCATTTTTGTCATGTTATCAAAATGATTACTATTTTGTATGATATGTGCATGTATGTTTCCTAAAAAATTGTAAAATGGAAAAAAATAAAGTTCCTGGTAAAGGCATGTAAATATTTATCTGTATTCATTTCTTTTATATTCTACACATGCTAAAAACTGACAAAACGCTTATAAATAGGAAATTTGTTGCTTCTCAAATTCTCATAATCCGGCGACGCCAGTTCCAGGCAATAAAAAAAATCCTGCATTTCAGGACATCCTGAAAGCAGGAGCATCCATGCATATGGGCCATTATTGACTAGTGGGATATAGTGGGACGATCCTGGAGGTACTGCAATACCAGGACAGTCCAGAATTTTTTAAATAATACACTCGTTCAAGCAATTGGAAACAACAACGATTACGACAATGGAAATTTATACAGTGCACACTCTAAATTAAAAAAATCAAAACTCTATCGTAAAAACATAAGTATGATGAATGAATGACAGACAGACACGCACACTACATACACACACGCGCGCACACACACACACACGCACTATGGGCCATTCATGTGATGACTAATCGCTCATACATGACATACGTAAATCACTCATGCAAATAACACAAACAAATTAAAGCTGGGGGGGTTTAATGGTCTTAACCCAGTGCAAACGTTAGGTCTTTCCTTTCTATGTTTTCTGTAGGTACATGCGCCCTCCTAGTTCCGTCGCGACTATTGCCAGTATTGGCACCTGCGACGTATTGATCCTGATCCTGATCCTGGTCCTGTACAACACTCTAGACACAAAGATTCCAACGTTACCCATGTAAATTGAATATTAGAAGCTTTGTTGTTTTTTTGTAGACAGACAACAATGAAAAGTATATTGTCATTTCTCCAAATGAAAGGTACATAATTGTGATAAAATGATCTGAAGTTATTGCACTAGCAGCTGTTCATGATTGAAGGGACCCACCTTCTGTATAGGGGGAAGTCTCTTGCTCTCTCTGCTGACCGCTTCCAGAGTTTCCAGGTGCATGGCAATAACTCCTGAAGCAATGACACAACAACACATCTTATAGTCGATAATCATACCATATGCATTACAGATACGTGTAATACAATGCACTGTATAATAAAAAGGCAAGTGTCCGTGTGTGTGTCTGTCTGTCTGTCTGTCTGAAACACAAAACGGGCCTTATAACTCCGTTGAATCGCTTCAAAGCCTGGCGGGAAATTTGAAGAGAATCGGGAGAGCGCGTCACTCTCAGAGCAGCGCCAACGGAAACGGGGCCTTATAACTCCGCCGTTTCTTAACTGAATCGCTTCAAATTTGCTGTACTCAGCGTTACAAGTACTTTGCGTTACCGTTACTAGGCGTTACCATTACTAGGGAGAGCGCATCACTCTCAGAGCAGCGTCAACGGGAACTTATAACTCCGCCTTTTCTTAACCGAATCGCTTCAAATTTGCTGTACTCAGCGTTACCAGTACTTGGCGTTACCGTTACTAGGCGTTACCTATACCGGCGTTGCGCTAGTGATAACAATGGTAGTTACCGTAAAATGCGGACTATAAGCCGCTACTTTTTTTGCTCAACTTTGGCACGTGCGGCTTATAGACTGGTGCGGCTTATCTGTGGATTTGCATGGGTGTTCCTGGAAAATTAGGCGCATAACGGCAGCATGACGCATCCGCGCTGATAATTGACAGGAAACTGTCTGAGCGATCGAAGAAGAAGAAGAAGAAGAATCACCACCATCATCATCACCACCACCACCATTACCATCTCACCTGGCACCATCTGGTGAAGGGACTTGACGTGGTCAGAGTTCACTCCCCCCTCCGCACACACCTTGTCCACAAAGCGCGTCACAAACTTGGTCACCGTCGTCGCCACGTCCGTCGATTCCGACTCGTCAAAGCCGCTCTCCGCATCGTAGCTGTCGCTTTCCCCGATACTGACAACGCAAACGACAGATAACGAAAAATGTAAACTAAAGCTTTCGTTTTTAGTTGTACTGGTGGGTTTTTTAACCGTTTCGCCGACAGACATTTTTCATCCAAAAAATACCATTAAACTTACCTGGATAGAGAGAAAAAAAAGATACTGTGGAACCTCCCTTATAAGACCTCCCATTATAAGACCCCCTCCCACATAAGACCTACTTCTCTGAGACTTTGCCCTTCTTTGTAAGTATTAAAATTACCTCCCTTATAAGACCCCTCCCTTAGAAGACCCCTCCCTTATAAGACCTCATTTTGGATAATTTTCCACTGTACTGCAATATTCAAGCATCAGAATACTCCAGAGTCCAATCCGCGGACAAACAACACTCGCCATGACTCGGAGTCGACATCGAGTCGGACCCCACAAAACTCTAGTCCGTAGTCGGCATCATTGCGATCATTCGCTACCCGATTTCTTGCGGAAAAGTTCAAAGTTCTCACATCATCGTAGTCTCCCGCGATCATATCCTCTAAATCGACTCATTTAAAACCCAAATCACAATCATCAAAACAAACTCTGAAACAGTGAAAGTAAAAGTCTAGAGAGCTCTAAACTCGGAAGAAAAAAAACCCCATGGCCGTGATTTTTCGTTTCCAAAGGCACAGTATGAAAACAAACCGTTTAAGAATACCATTTGAGAATAAGATCGCGCTGCCTCATGAAGTACAAACCGTGGCCAGCAGTGCCAAAACCGCGGCCAGTGGCTACCAAAACCGCGGAAATCCGCGGATCTGCGGGCTGTTCTGATGCCTGATATTTTTGGCGCATAACGGCATCCACGCTCATGTGTCAGGAAACTGTCTGAGAGATTGACGAAGAAGTACCTGGCAGTGACGGTGCTGCTGTTCTCGCCGTCCAGCATGTGGTTGGCCCGCTGGGAGCGAGAGGAGTCGAGGGGAAGGCGAAGGTAGACCATGCGGTTGGCGTAGTGGATGGCCTGGCTGTACACTGTCGACTCCTCGTTGAACTCCGCCTCCTCCTGCTGACCGTGACTGGCCGTCGGCCACACCCGCAACTGTCCATACATCAATCAAATCAATTGACGAACGACTGGCCGTCGGCCACACCCGCAACTGTCAATCCATCCATCAATCAATCAAGTTGGCCACACCCATCTATCAATCAAGTTGTCAATCAAAAAGTGTCAACCCATCAATCAGTTAACCAATCGACAATTGTCCATCAATCTATCCATCCATCAACTAACCAATCGACAACAGTCAATCCATCCATCCATTAATCAATTAACCAATCAACAACTGTCAATCCATCCATCCATTAATCGATCAACCAATCAACAACTGTCAATCCATCCATCCATCAATTAACCAATCAACAACTGTCAATCCATCCATCCATTAATCAATCAACAACTGTCAATCCATCCATCCATTAATCGATCAACCAATCAACAACTGTCAATCCATCCATCCATCAATTAGCCAATCAACAACTGTCAATCCATCCATCCATTAATCAATTAGCCAATCAGCAACTATCAATCCATCCATACATTAGCCAATCAACTGTCAATTAATCTATCAATCAATTAACTAATCAAGAACTGTCGATCCATCCATCCATTAATCCAACTGTCGATAACACCCGCAACTGTCACAAAATCCGACAATCAATCAATAAAATCCAAGAGGGATACATCACCTGACCATCTAGCCGCATTGACTCTAAGTTTTTTTTAATGAAATATTTTATAATTACAACAAAGGTATCCTCTTAAAATTTTCTTCAAGCAGTGAAAGGATCGACTATGAGATTCATGATTTGGGGGGTGGGGGTGAGGGGACATTAACCCTTTCACCGCCAATGTCGCATTTAAACACCACACTGATTTAACACCCATGCTACTAAAAGGTATGAATGTTGGATCAGTTATCCAATATCCTTATGTTGTTAATTTTAGGAGATAAAGAAACGATGTATTTGATGCATGTCATTGGGGGATTCACAGTACTGCAGATGCCAACTTTTCGTTACCAAAGTAAGTTTGAGAGAAAATTTAGGATGAAAAATGGCTGGCAGCGAAAGGGTTAAAGGAGATATCCACACATTTGCAAACAGATATTTAATGCACCTGCTCTGCGGCGATCTCCAAAGCGCTGATCTCCCTTGGCTTCAGCACCACGCTGGTGGTGGAGGTCTTCTTGCCCTCTGAGCTGGCCGACGACGAGCGACCCCACGACACCGTGTTGTCCCCGTTCTGTGACACCACACACAGGTACCCATCATCAGAGCTGATTCTAGGATTTTGAAAAAGTGGGGGCGCTCCCCCCCTAAGAATGAAAAAAGGGGGGCACAGGTCCAATGGATACGAGGGGAAGGGGGGGGTGGGGGGGGGGGAGAGGCGGCCGATTCAATCTTCGCTAGCCATGGCCACTTCTTCAGGTTCAGCCACTCGTCTTGGAACCGGTGTTCCCTCGCACTAGTGCTGTTATCTTCGGGCTGCTTCTCCGAGACTGTTGATGCAGTAGCTGTTTCTGCAACATCTTCTGCACACTCGTTTGGCAGAGGATTTCTTTTTTTACTTTGCTGCCACAAAAATCAGTCGAAGAGAGTCGTTGTCTGCTTCATTTTGAAGAAAATTCAACATGGCGGGTAGGACTCTCGCAACTTCTTGTCGGTAAAACGAGACGAACGCGATTGGTTGATTTACACTAACATTGTAAAGGAACCAATGAAATGTCGAGAAATCATTCATTCCTGCTCGATGCTTTCGGTTTGTGCAAACGACGGATTAAGCAGGAATTCCCGCAGCGATCGGTAATAAGTGCGGGCAGTTCTGCAAATATGCGGGCGTCGGCCCGCGTTTAGACCCGATTATTGCGGGAAAGAACAGATTTGGGGGGGATTGTACCAATCCCGTGCCCTAGAATCAGCTCTGCATCATGAAGATGAGTTTTAGTTTTGGCTCCCAATGTCTGGAACTCTTGCCTGTTCTCCTCCTCCGCCACCAGTCAGTGCTTCCCACGTTCAAAAACCCAACTGAAAACTCATCTGTTTTAAAGAGCTTTTTCTCTGATGGGCGAATGAAATAGTTAGGCCCAGCATGTCCAACTTCGGCTGAAGAAATCTTTGTAAGAATTTATAGAAAAAAAGCAGGAGAATGGACCAGTGAGATTGAAAGATAGCAGATAACAGTAAGCAAAGGGAAAAGGCAGAGTCAAAGAGAGCGACAGATTAGAGGAAGTTACTAGCACAGAACTTCCAGAAGGTGGGGGAACTATTTATATAAAAGACCCCCCGGGAATCCACATGTGGGGTGGGTGCAAGAGGGTCAATCTGTCTGGGAGACAGGGGGCTGCGTGCAGCCTCCTTGGCGCTGTCGGTGATGGCGTGTTCTTCGTACTGCTGCAGGTACAGCTGGCGGACCTGCCTATGGAATCCCCACGGGGGGGTGGGGGGTGGGTGCAAGAGGGTTAATATCTTACTGTTACCTGTCTAGGAGACAGGGGGCTACGTGCAGCCTCCTTAGCGCTGTCGGTGATGGCGTGTTCTTCATACTGCTGCAGGTACAGCTGGCGGACCTGCCTATGGAATCCCCACGGGGGGGTGGGGGGGGTGCAAGAGTGCCAATCCTACTGTTACCTGTCTAGGAGACAGGGGGCTGCGTGCAGCCTCCTTAGCGCTGTCGGTGATGGCGTGTTCTTCGTACTGCTGCAGGTACAGCTGGCGGACCTGCCTATGGAATCCCCACGGATTGGGTGCAAGAGGGTTAATATCTTACTGTTACCTGTCTAGGAGAGAGAGGGCTGCACGCAGCCTCCTTAGCGCTGTCGGTGATGGCGTGTTCTTCGTACTGCTGCAGGTACAGCTGGCGGACCTGCTTCTGCACGTCCTGGTAGAAGGACTGCTCCCAGAAGGCCAGGCTGCCCCACACAGCGTGGTCCTGGATGCACGTGTACGAGAACTGGATCACCCCTGTGCACAGTTTCTGGAAACAATCCACCACAAAGTAGCCTGATTGTGAATCTTTCTTCAACTTTTTAGACAGAGAGTTTACTATAATCTACAGTGGAAATTTGGTAAAAGCCGCCTCACACTATCCAACCAAGTCGGATGAAAATGGTGGCCTTTCCACAGATTGATGTTGTTTATAGCCATGTCAGGGCTGTCACCACGTCAAAATTTGAGCACATGAGATCACAGTTTAAAATCCGACCACGTGATATGACCTTTCCAGTTTTCCTTTCCTTTGACAGAGTGAGTAGAAATCACAAAATGCAAATGTTGGTCATGATGAAACCCTTCTAACCAGGTTGGAAGGAATTGGCGACTAGCACCATTTACTTCCAACTCAGGCAGTTGTGGGAATACAGCCAGTGCTTGCTGACAGTGAAGACGGCACATGGCCACAAGTAATGGAATAGAGTTCACAAACTGAATTTTTTTCAAACTAAAAAGGCTTTAAGTAATAATTGAAAGGACATATTTTTGCTTAAACTTTGCTGTAACAAAAATCATCTTGGGACCAAACAGTTATTCTGAATTATCTGATGTTTTGTGGTACCTGTTTTTGAGTTAGCTGGTTTTCCGCTGTAGAACAGTTTATAATGTTGCATCATATAAATGTTATTATAATTTATCATATACAGTCAATAATACTATAGGACTGAAAAACAAGCACACATCATGGCCAGAGGTGTACTTTTGACAAGGCATCGTTCACTTCATGCAAAAGGACACACGCACACTTGCACGCACACACATACACAGACGCACACACACACACACTGACCCGACAGAATGCTGTGGCCAAGGGCAGGATGTTGTAAGCCACACCATTTTCATCCATGCTGGAATCGTTCTGTAATTAAAAAAACAACAACAACAACATCATTCACATCAATTAAGGTTTAAGAGGATAAAATTGTCAAAATCGTTATTCTATGCCATCTAGGACATGACAGTTCATTTTCTTTCAATCATGCATGATGATAATGGCAATGCCAACAATGGTGTTGCAGAGTATGGAAATAAGCCCACAGTCTCTCGACGGGACACATCAGCTTCAAGCAATATACCAATAATCCAAATTTGAAGTGATTATGTGCTATGGTTCACAAGATAACATGCGTACAAACATGGAAAGAAATAAACTGACACGATTGATAGAAATGCTCACCACCCGGTAAATAATGATGATAATAACAATCATGTTCATAACTATGATGATGTTGTTGTTGTCGTAAACTGGCTAAAAAGACTCCAGGCTTCATGAATCATACCAAAAGCCGAAGCACTTGAAGCACTATGGTACAAAAGCATGCATCAGCTAGGGAGGAGAACATTACGTGTGTGACCGTTTTTGATTACCCCGCCATGGCAGAGGTTGCAGTGAGCATGGTTCGCACCAAGTCGACTTCTGACGATGCAAGGCCACTCCTCCGTGTAAGCTATTTTTTTCAAAACTTGTGGGCAGCCACACTCTGACTTCGAGGGATTTTGGAGACTGATGATGTTATGCTAGGAGCTTGTCATGGCTAAAGACAATCCCCGCATAACTATGCAGAACATAACATTTTTATGTAGCCTTGGTGTTCTAGCATATGTCAATAGGAATTGTTCGGAAATAATTAAGGGAAGTAATTTCATGGTATGTGGGAGTGATCTCGCCTAATTCAATCGGTCAAACAGGGGAATTTACTCTACCATCAGGTAAATCCCCAGCCCTCGCTTCGTGTGTTTGCGGAGACACACAGTATGTAGACCACAGTGCGTCATTCTAAAATTGATGTAATTCGTATATTTTTACGTCACAGTTTGCAACTTCTATCACTTTATTATGTTTATAGCAACTGACCACCCCTTATTTTTCTAAAAAAATGTTTGCAAGTCGCTGACTGGCATCCTGTGGTTTCAAGCTTCAACGCCATGCCGCCATGGTTGCTATAGTTTTGACCGAGTAAGTCGAAGTAATCAACTCTAATTTTCACGAAGTGCTCTCCGCTATATTTTCCTAAAATCGTCTATTGGTCTGGCATAGCCTTAAGGCAAGGCGAAACTATGATGATGATGACAGCAATGATGATGATGAAACAATCAATGACAAAGAGACACTTCCTTTGCCTGGAGGTCACAATTCAGTAGCCTGATCCCAGATCAAACTGCTAGAGCTCTACTATTATGCTGCTGACAGTGACAAAAATGATCATGTTGATAATGATACTGATGATGGTGTAGAGTGGCACAGTGGTATCGCGTTCACCTCGTGTCAAGTAAACCCGAGGTCGAACCTGGATACAGGGGATTTTTCCTCTCACTCTGCACTAGGCCTTGCGGTCTGAACGTGGAGTCTTTCGGATGAGACGATAAACCGGAGGTCCCGTGTGCTCATACACTTTAATTAGCACACGTTAAACCCAGTGGCAACATTTTTGGTTACAAATTTACTCCCCCCCCTCCTTCTTCATCAGTCACACAAAGATCGCATGCAAAAAAAACCCCAAAAACAAACAAAAAAGGGTGGTGAGCCTCTGGCTGCGACACTCTCTCCAGGTGGGAGCAACCCGAATTTCACAGAGATGCCTCTGTGACTATAAAAGTACCTACTACTACTACTGATGAAATAGTCAATGACAAATTGCTACATCATTTACCTGTAGGGCACAGTTCAGTAGCCTGACCACCAGATCGAACTGTTGATGTTCCAGCATGGCTCTGTTGGCGTGCACATGATGGCTGAGCTCCTGCGTCAGCGCCAGACGCGCTACGCGGCTCTTCAGTGCGCGCAACACAGCTGGGAAGATCTGCGTAGATAACACACACACAAAAAAAAAGAGTGCATGAATTTACATAAAAACAAAATAAGCATGAAAAGACAAGATAAGCATGAGTTAACATTTGTGGCAGAGGAAAGAGTGTGTCAATGCATGTTAGCACGAAAAAAACTTAGTACAGTGGAACCTCCCTTATAAGACCCCCCGTTATAAGACTCCCTTCCTTTTAAGACCTACTTCTCTGAGACATTGCCCTTCTTTGTAAGTATTAAAATTACCTCCCTTATACAACTCCCTCCCATTTAAGACCTCATTTTGGATGATTTTTGAAGGTCTTATAAGGGAGGTTCCTCTGTAGTAACTATTTGTAACTGCGCGTGTGCTTATGACTGCGTATTTTCAGTATGATCTGATAGCAGAGGAAGCGACTGCTAACTGGGCTGACAAATATGTTCAGAGTGGTCGATAGCTTACCCCATTTACATTTGTGCACAATCTTGGACACTAGGATTTTAGGGCAATTGGCATTTGGTGAACAGAAATCTGACGATTTTCTCAGACATGCACGCACACACACGCACGCACGCACACACACACACACACGCACACGCACACACATGCACACACACACACCTTCCCCCAAATTCAAGTCACAAATCTGGTGTCAAATTGCCTTGCTATCAAAGATGGAGTTGAAACAACAGGGCAATACTTCAGACACACACACAAACACATAGAAACTACTCACAATTCTGGCGTCCGATATCTTGTTGTCGAAGATGAAGTTGACACAGTTGCGTAGAACTTCCAGTCTCCTGGCGTTGTTCTCCACAATCCTCTGCCTCTCCGACGCCGAAGTGATGGGGGATCCCATGGGAACGATGCGCATCTGTGAGGGACGCATGCTGGATAGTCTGTGAGAAAAAAATCATCACCGTCATCGTCGTCATCATCATCATTATCATCTTCACAATCCTCTGCCTCTCCGATGGGAACGATGCGCATCTGTGAGGGATGCATGCTGGATAATCTGTGAGAAAAAAATCATCATCATCATCGTCATCATCATCATCATCCACCCCCACCCCGAACACACACATAAATCTTTATCATACACACTGGACAAAAAAGCAATCTGAATTTCTGACTTGTTCTTGAGGTTGTGTTTGTTGATCATTCCCTTGTCGATAATGTCCTGAACTAGCTGGATCTTCAGGGTAGGAAAGGAAAGCTTGTGGACACCCCCAAACATGCACGCACACATATGCACACACACACACTACACATACATGTGCGCGCGCACACACACACACATCTCAATACCTAATTACATGGGTGCTCCTGGGAAATTTCAAAAATCCTGCAAGGGGGCGGCCCCGGCGGAGTGCAGGAACAGCGCACACACACACACATTTACTGCTCTTTTTTCACCCCTCTAGACTAGTACAAGTGCTACATTCCTTTGAATATAGCAAATGCTTATATAGGCCCTTTTTATTGTACAAGTGTGTGTGTGTGTGTGTGTGTGTGTGTAAGAAAATCGTTGTTTCTCAAATTCTCATAATCCGGTGACTCTAGGCAATTCCGGACATCCTGAAAGGAGCATCCATGTAATTAACAAACACTATCAAACAATCTAAATTAAATTTTGTACTTGTTCTTGAGGTTGTGCTTGATCATTCCCTCGTCGATGATGTCCTGAACTAGCTGGATCTTCAGGGTAGGAAAGGAAAGCTTGTGGACACCCCCAAACATGCACGCACTTACACATACATGCGCGCACACACACACACACATCTCAATACATAACTACATGGGTGCTCCTGGAAAATTTCAACAATCCTGCAAGGGGGCGGCCCCGGCGTTGCAGGGGCGGCCCCGGCGGAGTGCAGGAGCAGCGCACACACACACACACACATTTACTGCTCTTTTTTTACCCCTGTAGACTAGTACAAGCGCTACATTCCTTTGAATATAGCAAATGCTTATATAGGCCCTTTTTATTGTACAAGTGTGAGTGTGCGTGTGTGTAAGGAAATCGTTGTTTCTCAAATTCTCATAATCCGGTAACTCTAGGCAATTCAGGACATCCTGAAAGAAAGAGCATCCATGTAACTAACAAACACTATCAAACAATTTAAATTATTTTTTTTACTTGTTCTTGAGGTTGTGCTTCATCATTCCCTCGTCGATGATGTCCTGAACTAGCTGGATCTTCAGGGTAGGAAAGGAAAGCTTGTGGACACCCCAAAAACATGCACGCACACATGTGCGCACACACACAGACACATACATGCGCATGCACACACACATATCTCAATACATAATTAATAAACACTATCAAAATTTAATTCCGTACTTGTTCTTGAGGTTGTGCTTCATCATTCCCTCGTCGATGATGTCCTGAACTAGCTGGGTCTTGAGGGTGGGGAAGGGGGGCTGGTGGATGCGGCAGTGGGCCCCCTCTGTGGGCCGCGGGATCTTGGCCACGTAGGGCTGGGGGTTCGGACACTCCTGAGGAAAATGAGAAAAAAAAATGTTTGCAGTGGTAGTAAAGTGGTTGCTTATATTATTCCAAGATAAAAATAAATACACACACAAAAATGCTGTCTTGAGCAAAACAGATTGGTTGAAACATGAACATAAACACACACGCACGTGCAAGTGTGCGCGCATGCACACCAACACCCACGCACGGACACACAGACTGAAAAACGATGACTGCCAGCAGTGTGTCAATTCTGTAACAAATTTTAAAGACTTTTAATCACAGATTTCTTTGGATTATTTAAAGACCCCTTGACCCAAAGAATTTTCTTTCTAAAAATGCATAGAGATCACTGAGAGAAATCGTTCTGCATAAACCGCACCACGCAGTTTCCTTTGGTTACCCACAAATCGAGCGTCAAAGGTGGTCATTTTTACCTGGATTTTTTTTGGCCAGGTAAGACTCCCATACAAATTCCCCCATATTCAAAATGAGACAGACTTTGAAGAGCAGCCTGTGGGGGAATTTGTATGTGGGCCACACCTGACCAGGAAAAACCCCCAAGGGACTTAATAATCTTGCTGGGCCAGTGTGTCTTTCAAGGAAAAAGAAAGAAAACTCCAACATGAAATAACAAAAATGCTACCAACCCCAAGCACAAAACCCCATCAGCAATGGAAAGTGAGTGACACAACACAAACGTCTCCAGTCAGTGAATTAGCTAGGTTATTAGGGAGCTTTCCCAGACCTGCTTACACCAGGGCTCCCAAGGACCCCCATTTGGGGGTCTATGAAGCACTAAAATTCTAAAGGACCCTCTAAAAGAATGTGCAGGGGGTCCCAGGGATGCACTAGAAAAATTCTTTTTAGCATTCGCAATGCCACTGGGACCCTCTATCCCGCCTCTAGGACCCTCTATACTGTAAGCGAAGGAGTCCCTGGGACCCCTTGTTTTGCGGGACGATTGGGAGCCCTGTTACACAAACCTTGAGTAGTCTGGATAGCTGAAATGAGTAGTTTTGGTGTGAAATGAGTAGTCCTCTTCATTAAACCATCAAATAATGTTCACTGAAAATGAGTAATTAGAGCATTATTTTCAATTTTCAAGAGTAGTAGAGGTCCAACTTGTGTAGAATACTACTCGAAAAGAGTAGAGTAAACAGGTCTGCTTTCCTTCAGGCATCAGAATACTCCAGAGTCCAATCCGCGGACGAACAACACTCGCCATGACTCGGAGTCGACATCGAGTCGGACACCACAAAACTCGGCATCATTGCGATCATTCGCTACCCGATTTCTCGCGGAAAAGTTCAAAGTTCTCACATCATCGTAATCTCCCGCGAACATATCCTCTAAATCGACTCATTTAAAACCCAAATCACAATCACTGTCATCAAAACAAACTCTGAAACAGTGAAAGTATGAGTCTAGAGAGCTCTAAACTCTGAAGAAAAAACAAACACGACCGCGATTTTTCGTTTCCGAAGGTGCAGTATGAAAACAAACCGTTTAAGAATACCATTTGAGAATAAGATTGCGCTGCCTCATGAAGTACAAACCGCGGCCGGCAGTGCCAAAACCGCGGCCAGTGGCTACCAGAACCGCGGAAATCTGCGGACCGTTCTGATGCCTGTTCCTTACATTGAGGTAGAGCTGGTGGGCCAGGTCCTTGATGTGCTCCATCAGCTTGTCGGCCTCCAACTGCTCCAGGCGCAGCTGCTCCGGCATGGAGGCGTACACCTGAAACACACACAGTAACGATATTGTAATGACATTTCTACTACTAATACTCGATCTACTAGTATCAAAGACTGTACAGGGGAAGATAAACATCCGGTCTCTTTTCCCTATATGAGTAGTGAGGACAGAAACACTGGTTATGTCCCTTTGAAATGTGACACATTTTACACATCGATAGGCCAGTTGAATTCTCCGTTCAAGTTCCAGTCCGAGTTTTTGGATAGCCTCCACTGTGAATAGTGTACACGTCCGCACTAACGATAACTCTATTAGCCCGGTTCGCCGAGCTTTTAAGTAATCCATCTTACCCTTTTAGAATATCTTTGCTAGTATGAAGCTTTTTGTTTGTGGCTCAAGCCACAAACCTATAACTCACTTTGTCGGTCGGTCGGTCTGTCGTTCCAAAATTGTCGCACATTTTGACAAAATTGTCGCACTTCAAATCGAGGCTACGCTTCAAAATTAATTGAGGCCGCTCTTTAAAATGATGTATTTTAAAAGCGTACAAAATAATAAACATACGTAATACAGACACTACAACAGACACGACGAGTATGCGGTGCTTCTTTCGATGAGTACAAGTAGGATACATAGTTTTAAATGTTTTCCAAAAGATATAAAAAGTTACGAAATGGTGCAGAGATAACATTCTGGTTTACAGATTAAAATTATTGAAAAGCCAGGGGAGGTAACTCATGATTGGAGTGGTAAAAATAGACCGCATGCCACAAACTATTGCGATTTCGCGCTTGTTTTACTATTAGGCACACCTCCCAAAACAAAACTCGGATTTTGTTATTAGATTTTCTTACTATATTATCAATCACATTATAAGGCGTAGGGGTCTCTCAACCTGGGGGAAAAAAGTAATGCCGAAATATATGGTAGTCAATTCGTCTCCCTCTTTTTCTTCTTCTACAATACTGCTAATATAACAGCTGTTACTTCTTCTTCTTCTGCGTTCCAGGCCATATGGCCATAATGGGTAAGGTACGTATGTGTCCGGTTTTCAGTTTTCACTGGTCTCCCTGCTGCGTACAGCTGACACATTCCGATTTCGGAGGAGCTCAAAGGAGAACATTTTGAATTTTTTTTTTGTTAGGCAGGAGAATGGGCCAATAAGTCAGAAAGATACTAGATGATAGAAATCAAAGGGAAAAGGCAGAGTCAAATAGAGTGGCAGATTAGAGGAAGTTACAAGCTCTGAATTTCCAGAAGGTGGGTGAACTATTTTTCCGAAAGACCCCCCGGTATCCCCACGGGGAGAGACTCATGAATGGGGTGGGGTCGTCCAGCATGCAGGCACGAGGCATCCACCCACTGCCCCACAACTGTTACTAATTATGGAGGAAACCATACAAAATATAAAACAAACAATATAAAACGGAAGGTATTGATGGTAATCTCAATATACCTTGAGATCTATGCAAGTGAGACACACACACAAATAATATGGCCAAAGTCACTGAACGTTTTGCAGATTAATGACGTACCTCGTCAGACCCGGGGGGAGCCCTCTCGGCCATAAAGGCATTGCTATTCTGGAGAGCTAAGTTGGAATTTGTTACAGTGGAGAAGCCTTGCCCAGGGGACATCCCCACTCTCTTGGCCAAAAGGTCTCCAAAAGCCAAGTAACCCACAAGGATGCAGCACAAACAGATGTTGCAAAAATGACTCCTTGGTTTGAGGGTAAAATCCACATTTTCGCCCGTAAGAGCAAACTGATGATCTGATGATGGAAAGAGCCACCTGTTCTGTTCTTTTCCGTCATCAAATGATCTCCCTTTACGGGCGAAAATGTGGATATTGCCTTTTCGATAGTGATACTCATTCACAAAAGACACACCTGTGAACTGATTTTCCATAGCTAACGAAAGTCAATCATCACACGGTCCTCGCTCTCATTTTGCTATTGATCCCACTGACTTGTTGTTGTTGTTGTTGGCTTAAAGACTCCAGGGATCATCCCAACAGCCGAAGCACTTGAACACTATGGTACAAATGTACCAGCTAGGGATGAGAACATGAGAGAGAAAAATAGAGATTTAACGCCCTACGGGCCAAAGGGCCATTTGAAATTCTGAAGATGCTAAGGGATTACGCGTGTGACCGTTTTTAATTAACCTGCCATGTGGGCAGCCACACTCCGACTTCGGAGGATTTTAGAGACTGATCATGCTATGCTAGGAGCTTGCCATGGCTAAAGACAATCCCCGCATAACTATGCAGAACATAACAACATTTCGATGCAGCCTTGGTGTTCTAGCTTATGTGAACTGATCCCACTGATGTTCTTATAGACTATAGACTATTGACTAACCTCGTCAAAGATGTCGCAGACCCTGTAGGGGGGGCCCCTCTCGGCCACGAAGGCGCCAAAGCCCATGCCCTCCAACACCCGCAGCACAAACTGGTCCTCCACCATTCCACGCTGTCCCAGAAAGTGGGCCTTGGAGAAACACACACCATGAATAACAACAAAATGTCAATGATTTAACATGAATAACAATATAATATAAAGGATTTACTATGAAAATTGAATAACACTATAATACAAATCATTTACTAAGTGATCGCAGCACAAACTGGTCCTCCACCATTCCACGCTGTCCCAGAAAGTGGGCCTGAGAAACACACACCATGAATAACAACATACCCTAAAAACTGGACTATAAGACGCACCTGTATATAAGCCGCACCCCTTAAATTGACAAAATATTAGGTAGAATTTGAAGAAACGAAGATGACTGCTGGGTTCTATAAAATTCACAACAAATTAAAACAGAGTCAAAATTGAAACCCAAAATAAAAGGTTTAATAAAACAAAACACAGAGCAAAACAAATCACGACGTTTCGGGTTCAACCCGTTGTCCAGTGCTAAAAATAGATATGACATAGTGACACACATGACGTAAAGACGTAAACAACTTGATATCTGGTAGATCTTTATTTCATATTAATCGTAGTAAGTTTATTTGTCATCATTTTTACTAAAGTGATGTCACTGTCCACCGTCATTTTTGTCATTGCATCACAAGTTGTTTACGTCTTTACGTCATGTGTGTCACTATGTCATATCTATTTTTAGCACTGGACAACGGGTTGAACCCGAAACGTTGTGATTTGTTTTGCTCTGTGTTTTGTTTTATTAAACCTTTTATTTTGGGTTTCAATTTCGACTCTGTTTTAATTTGTTGAAAATATTAGGTATTTATTCACATATAAGCCGCACCAGTTTATAGGCCGCAGAGAAAATTAAATGTGCACAAAACAACACAAAAGTAGAAACTCTCCTATCAGAACATAAGTTTATAATGTTCTCAGATGCTTTAAACATGAGATTTGAATCTATTGATTACCAAAACCAGTTTGGAAGCTCAAAATAGGCTGAAAAATGTGGTCAGGAACAGATTTAATCATGCTGATAAATATAGAATGGAAAAAAAATGTGCAGATAAGCCGCATCAGTCTATAAGCCGCATGGGCCAGAGCTGAGGAAAAAAGTAGCGGCTTAAAGTCCGCATTTCACGGTAATGTAAATGATTTAACATGAATAACAATATATAATATAAATGAGTTACTATGAAAATTGAAAAACAATATAATGTAAATGATTTACTAAGTGATCGTAACACAAACTGGTCCTCGGACCTCCACCAGTCCCCATTGTCCCAGAGAAAACACACACACATTAGACATTTACTTCATTCATCTAGGCTTCTCATGATAAACAATCCAGCCCACCCTACAAAATAGCTGTTGTTTTGTATGCTATGTGGAAGAACATAGTCAGACACGACTGACTGGTACATATCTATGGTACATATCTACTACTTAAAAATCAGCTTAACCCTTTCACCGCCAGCAATTTTTCAGCCCTAAAATACCATTAAACTTAACTGGGTAGAGGAAAACAATTGTCAGCAACATTGGGAATTCTTCTGTGACATGTATAACATTAGGCCCATCCTTACCTCCCAAAATTAAGAAAATAGGGTCTTTGGATAACAGGTCCTGATTTGATGCCTTTTAGTGACATGGGTGTCAAACCATTGTGGTGCATAAATGCGACATTGACGGTGAAAGGGTTAAAGAAAACATAGGCAGTAAAACAAATCTGGTAAGTCCAACCTGAAGGGACTTATGAGATAGCCGATATTTTGAGATAAGAAAAAAAGAATTACCATAAGAAAGATTAAATTCGGACCCCCAAAAATAATTGTGAATTAACCAATTTTTTTTTGTGATACATGTTTTTTCAGTCAGCTGGTTTCCACTGTAATAAATATTGCCGGTAAGTGAATAGGGAACATGTGTGAAACTATCTGTTCAGCAGTACCCCACTGCCATAGAAAAAGTGGGCATGAGAAACCCATGCATTGTAAATAACAGATCAACATCTGTGACCTAAAATGTCTGCCTTAAAACGCACATTTTTTTCTATTGCCCAAATGTATGTGTTTTCATAATGTGCATTGAAATAAGTTCGTTCGTCTGTCCCGAGGAATGATGACCATGCTTCAACAGTTCGTCCTTGTGGAAATCTAGGATGCCGGATGAGTTCGCATAAGACTAGTGAGGCCAATGTGAGCCAGGAAGGATCTCTGACAGTGAGGACAGGAGAAAGAGTTGGAAAGAACTGTCGGGGTTGCAGAACTGCGACTGTTTAGGCGGATCTTGCATGCCTCACGCTTTGCTTGCGATGTCTCGATACGGTGTGCCTCGGAGTTGGTGGGACTCCCTTTGTTACTACTGCACCACGCCATGCTGGTCTGTTCTGTGCCAGGGTTTCCCATGAGGGGACATTGATGTTGAAGTTCTTCAGGGACACTTTGTTGAAGATGACTTGAGCGCGAGTTGGATTAAAGTGAGGGAGAGTTGAAATAAGTCACACAATATAGCAAAAAAGAAAATCAGTTATAAAGTACAAGCCTGGGTAAAGGTAAAGATGCGCCCCCCCCCCCCCTCCATTTCTCAGTTCTTTCCATTTTTTTCAGTCTTGCCTTTGTTACTGCAGATTGAGTACTTCATCCTCTATCGTTTGCTATATTTAACACTCATTTTCAACCATTTACATAATTAAACACATGCATTCAATAATAGTAGAAGATAAAGGCAAGACGAAAAAAAAATGCAATGAACCAGGACTGTGACAAATGCTCCGCGGCTGCTGTGTGTACTGCACTACATAGGGGTGGGGGGTGTCCTATTAGATAATGGCCTTTATTATGATTGCAATTAATTATTCAACTAAGATAATTAGCTCAAAAAGTTGATGATAAGATACAGCTTAATGTTTGGTAAGAAAGGCAGGTGTGAAAATGTGGGGAGAGCTGAGAAATGTAAGGGGGGTGGCACATCTTGACCTTCACCGAAGCCTAATATAGCGGAGAAAAAAAATTAGTTATAAAGTAGAAGCCCGCTACCTTGTGGAAGGTGATGAAGGGTTCGGGGTGGATGCGGATCAGGGTCAGACTGGAGCGGTATCCGGTGAACAGCTCGGCAAACATCCGGATGAACACCGCTCGGATCTCCTTGTCCTGAACACACACACACACACCATGCAAAGTAAACTTTTTTGTTTGTTTGTTTTTAGATCATCCTTCTCTAATTCTCTCTTTTATTGTTTGTTTGTTTGTTTGTTTAATGAAAACATAAACACATACGCAAACACATGCACACACACACTCTCTCTCACACACACACACAAACATGCATAGTAAACTTTTGTTTTGTTTGTTTGTTTGTTTTTAGATCATCCTTCTCTAACTCTCTCTTTTATTGTTTGTTTGCTTAATGAAAACATAAACACATACACAAACACAGACAGGCACGCATGCACAAACGGCACACTAATAAAAACTTATGGGTTGTTAGCACTTGAATGAATACAGTGTTAACTTGGTTATTTTGTTATTCAAGTGTGTGTGTATGTGTGGTTGAGTGTGTGTGTGTGTGTGTGTGTGTATGTGTGTGTGTTGTGTGTGTGTGTATGCGTGTGTGTGTGTGTGTGTGTGTGTGTGTGTGTGTGTGTGTGTGTGTGTGTGTGTGTGTGTTTGTGTGTGTGTGTGTTGAGTGTGTGTGTGTGTGTGTGTGTGTGTGTGTGTGTGTGTGTGTGTGTGTGTGTGTTGAGTGTGTGTGTGGTTGTGGTTGTGTGTGGTTGTGTGTGTGTGGTTGTGTGTGAGTGTGAGTGTGTGTGTGTGTGTGTGTGTGTGTGTGTGTGTGTGTGTGTGTGTGTGTGTGTGTGTGTGTGTGTGTGTGTGTGTGTGTTGTGTGTGGTATGTATGTGTGTGTGTGTGTGGTTGTGTGTGTGTGTGGTTGTGTGTGTGTGTGTGTTTGTGTGTGTGTGTGTGTGTGTGTGTGCGTGTGTGGTTGTGTATGTGTGTGTGTGTGGTTGTGTGTGTGTGTGTGTGTGTGTGTGTGTGTGTGTGTGTGTGTGTGTGTGTGTGAGTGGTGTGTGTGTGTGTGTGTGTGTGAGTGGTTGTGTGTGTGTGTGTGTAGTTGTGTGTGTGTGTGTGGTTGTGTGTGTTTGTGTGTGTATGTGTGTGTGTGTGTGTGTGTGTGTATGTGGGTGCGTGCATGTGTGCGTGTGTCTGCACCTGTGCATGCATGCATGCGCATAAATGTGCGTGTCTATGTGTGTGAAATACTCACTCTTTGAACTGGTGGGGACACTTTGCGAGGTGATGGGGTAAATGCGTTATCAGCAGCCAACAAGTCTGGTAACAAAATCTGCCAGAACAGAAAGAAAAAACACCCCACAAAATCAACATGAATATCATCCTAACAAACAATTTACACATTTAAAAAAATTCCAATTCAGAATTTTTGTTTTTATCATAGACAGGTAATCCAGAAGCCAAAACACAATCGATGTAAAAATGGACAACAAATCATGCTTCACAAGAAGTTGGACATAGTTAGGGTCGACACAACCGACTATCAAAACATTAAGAACTGACCTCTTTCCCACCATTTCTATCCTCGCATTCATTTATTCACCCCCACCCTCTCCAATTCACCGCAAGAATTCATAAACTTTGGGTCCCTTCCCGTTCCCAACATTCCATGCGCCCCTCTCTCTCTCTCTCTGTATCTCTCTCTCTCTCTCTTAATATCATGGTTGCCATTTTTGTGTTGCTGTCCAGCCTAACATTGAGCAAATGAATACTATAATGTATTGTTCGTAACGATGCGGGTACTAGATGGATGGTTTGTTAGTATGCTATTGTTTTGTATTCCTAGAAAATAATATTATATGCTCGCAATGATGTTGGATGATTGGTTTGTTCGTTGTCCATTGTTTATTCTATTCTAACAGGGAATAATATATGCTTGCAAGGATGTAGCTTCTGGATTGCTAGTAGGTTAGTAAAATGGTGTGTGTGTATGTGTGCGAGGGAGATCGAGAGAGAGAGAGAGAGAGGGGGGGGGGATCCTGAGAGAGTGAATGTGAGTATGTGTGGAGAGAGAGAGAGAGAGAGAGAGAGAGAGAGAGAGAGAGAGAGAGTGGGAGAGAGAGAGTGTGTGTAAGTGTTTATACATGTATCCATGGTAAATGTATAAGTGTGTAGGTGTGTATGGGATACATGTATTAAGGAAGCTGTTTACTGGGAAGAAAGTAGAAAAAGTAAAGAAGAAAAGTTGTTAGAATAGGATTGTTAAGTTATATTTTTTATTTATTCCAGTGTTGTCTACCTTGAATGTTAAATGGTTGTTCCCCCCTTGCCATAAGGGCGTTTGTTTGCTAATGGCAATAAAACAGATTTGATTCTCTCTCTCTCTCTCTCTCTCTCTCTCTCTCTCTCTCGAATTGTAACTACACATGGGTCTGGAATTGTATGGCTATGTCAGGGGGTGGGAAGTGAGAATGGATTTATTATTGAAATTAAAGACAGTATTTGAAGCTGAGAAATAAACAATAGATGGCATAGAATATGTCTAGCCAGATTTAGGTCTAGAACTATAGGCTTGAATGCACATAAACAATGGTTTCATGATGATGATATATCTGTAATTTCTCCCTGTCCAATGTGTGGTTTTTATAAAGATGATATACACTTTTTATTTTGTTGTAAAAAAAATATGATGCGATTGGAAAGAAGTGTAAATTAAAAATTAAAAAAAGTGTTACAGTATATATGGATTTAGTTAGAGTGTTGAAAATGAACTATGATGACGAATCTATCAAATCCCTTGCCAAATATATTGCAGAAGCTTTGAATATTAGAACAAAACAAAAGCAATTGCAAGAAGAACATGGACAAAACATTAGTTCTTAATTAAAAGTCTTGAATAACTTAGTTCACTTGTGTTATAAGAGTGTGATATGCTTGACTTGATGAAGGATTGGATGATCAGATAAACATTATTTTGCTTTTATTTCCTTTGAACAACTTAGTTCACATAATATGGTAGAAGTATATGATATGTTTGTTTTGATATATTTATGATTAGATGGTCGAGATAGACAATATTTTGCTTTTGTTTATTTCCTTTTTCATAGAATAATTTAACTCGCATATGGTTGAGATATGCTTGATTGATAAAATATTATGATTGGATAGTCGAGATAGACATTAATTTGGTTCTTTTAATTTTTTTTAATTTTTAACTCCTTAATTGATATTTTGTTCTATGCGCACCCCCATGTCATCTCTCTCTCTCTCTCACGCACACACATACATACAGACATAGAGAAAAGAGTCGCTGTCTCGTAATCTGAAAGGTTTGTGGATCGGGGCTATATTGTAGGCTGCGTTGTGCCAGTGGAGTGGATGACACAAATTCACACAGCATGCATCCTGCACGCCAATAATGGTCTGAATAAAGACTGGGGTGCGTGGGTCAAGATGAACATCCCTATTTGGTGGGAGTAGACTGTGTTGTGCCAGTGGAGTGGATGACACAAATTCACACAGCATGCATCCTGCACGCCAACAATGGTCTGAATAAAGACTGGGGTGCGTGGGTCAAGATGAACATCCCTATTAGGTGGGAGTACACTGTGTTGTGCCAGTGGAGTGGATGACACAAATTCACACAGCACACATCCTGTATGTCAATAATGGTCTGACTAAAGACTGGGGTGTCCCCTGAAGTCGGAGTATGGCCGCCCATGTGGCGGTGCCCTTTTAAAGCAGCCATACAAGTAATCTTCCCAACCCAAGGCCATGCGAAATGTTCATGTGTCACTGGGTGTGCTCCAAGTGATTAAGCTGGGGAACGAAAACAACAAGACTGGTGTGCGTGGGGCAAGATATGCGACTGTTGTTCAGAAAAAGACTCTTAAATTATTGAATGGATTGTAACGAAAATGACTAGGATGGTTCGAGATGTCCCGAGGATGGTGCCAGTATTAATTTGTGTTATTAAGACATTGAACATTAAAATCGCATGCAAATTTATTTATTTTTTAAATTGGGTGGCGCGCCCCTGGCTGCGACGCGCTCTCCAGGTGGGAGCAACCCGAATTTCACAGACGCCTCTGTGACTATAATGTACCTAATCTAACCTAAGATGAACATCCCCAAACACCAGAAGACCCTAACACACATGAAACAAGCGGTACTGACCAGGTTGAGACACTTCTTGGTGCGGGACAGGATGGGTTCTGGCATTAGCGGTACTGTCACACACTCCGGTATGCGAATGTCTCCCCCGTCCAGATCCACCAGTATCACGTCCAACTGAAACATGGCAACCACAAAAATGTATTGAAAATACCAATAGAGATCAAACATACATTATAAGGCCATACTTTTTTTTCGCAGACTAAGACCCCTGCACATTGAAAGAAAGTCGGGGCAGTGGGTGGATGCCTCATGCCTCCATACGGGGGGAGCTGGACAACCCCGTCCCCTCCACAAGTCTCTCCCCGTGGGGATACCGGGGGGGTCTTTCATAAAAATAGTTCCCCCACCTTCTGGAAATTCTGTGCTTGTAACTTCCTCTAATCTGCCACTCTCTTTGATTCTGCCTTTTCCCTTTGCTTTCTATCATCTACTATCTTTCTGACATATTGGCCCATTCTCCTGCCTTTTTTAAAAGAAATCCTCCAAATAATTTTTCTTCTTTGAGCTCCTCCGAAATCGGAATGTGTCGGCTGTATGCAGCGGGGAGACCAGTGAAAACTGATAACCTTATCCATTATGGCCATATGGCCTGGGAACGCAGAAGAAGAAGAAAGAAAGTCAGTCTGAGTTTACTGTATTTTACGGACTACAAGGCCATACTTTTTTCCTCAACTGAGACTCCTGTGCCTTAAAATGCGTTGTGCCTAGTATATAACTGAAATATAATCAAACAGTTCTTTTTTCTTCTTCATATGTGAGAACAGGGAATTAGGCTGGCAAAATATATTATATGACAAAGCACAGAGAGATTCGGATTCAAAAGCTCCCTTAACTTATTCGCATCGCGGCGATTTTGAATTATTAAAAAAACTCACAAATCACTCCAGCCATGCACACAAACAAAACATACATAAAGAAAAGGAGAAATGAAAGAAGATTACGGGTTTTTACTTCAGGTTTAGACATAGGGAAGTGGTAGATCAGACTTTTATATATACAGACTTTACATAGAAAATCTCTCCACACCGATTGGTTTCCCCACAACAAACCACAACAAAAGCAAAGTCAGAGTCAAAATTGTGGTCTAAGGGAGCGAAGCGAGTTTAGAAGTTACAAAGGTATGGCGTGCACACAGATTAACTCCCCTTGAAGCAAATGCGTCAAATTGACAGCTATCTATTACTTCCGGACATATATGGCCGGAACGACTTGAATGAATTAACACTTCCCTTCCCTTTAAAAGGGCAATAAAATAAAAATAAAACTCACCAGATCGATGACTTGGTCCTTGAGGGAGGCGTGCACTCCGGCAATGAAGGGGGTGGGGGTGGTGAGCACTTCCAGCAGGGCTGACGGCAAGATGGGGATGTAGACATAGCTGCAGAAACACACACATAAATCACATCACATGGAATAAATCACATCACATCACATGGAATAGATGGGGATCACATCACCTCACATGGAATCAAGATGGGGATGTAGACATAGCTGCAGAAACACACACACACATCACATCACATCACATGGAATAAAGATGGGGATCACATCACCTCACATGGAATAAAGATGGGGATGTAGACATAGCTGCAGAAACACACACACACATCACATCACATCACATGGAATAAAGATGGGGATCACATCACCTCACATGGAATAAAGATGGGGATGTAGACATAGCTGCAGAAACACACATAAATCACATCACATCACATCACATCACATGGAATAGATGGGGATCACATCACATCACATGGAATAAAGATGGGGATGTAGACATAGCTGCAGAAACACACACACAAATCACATCACATGGAACAAATCAAACATCAACAAGGTTACAACTGAGACAGACAGAAAGCTAAGCTGAACAGAACATACACTGACCTAGTGTTTGTAGTCCTCATCCAGCAGTCAACAATTTTAATGACTCTCATTCAGGCTTTGGGCCCTAACTTCAGCATAGCATATCTGGGGCAGTCGGTGGATGCCTCGTGCCTCCATACGGGGAGCTGGACGACCCCTCCATGAGTCTCTCCCCGTGGGGATACCAGAGGGTCTTTTGCAAAAAATAGTTCCCCTCACCTTCTGGAAGTTCTGTGCTTGTAACTTCCTCTAATCTGCCACTCTCTTTGACTCTGCCATTTCCTTTTGCTTTCAATCATCTACCATCTTTCTGACTTATTGGTCCATTATCCTGCCTTTTTTCCCCAAAAAAATCTTCCAAATAATTTTTCTCCTTTGAGCTCCTCCGAAATCAGAATGTGTCGGCTGTACGCAGCACGGAGAGACCAGTGAAAACAGAAAAACGGACACATACGCACCTTACCCATTATGGCCATATGGCCTGGGAACGCAGAAGAAGAAGAAGAAGAAGAAGAAGCATAGCATATGAAAAACTAAAGGTAAACTGGTACCCCTTGTTTTGCGGGATGATTGGGAGCCCTGAGGACCCTCTATACTGTAAGTGAAGGTGTCCCTGGGACCCCTTGATTTGCGGGACAATTGGGAGCCCTGGGTAAACGTTACCTGTACTTGAGAGGGTAGTACAGGGCCACTATGGCTCGACAGGCGGCTGTGAGGCGGGAGTAGCTGTTGGAGTAGAACAGGATCTTGTGGTCCGCCAACGCCGCGCAGAATATCAGGATGGCGTTGTTGATGCCTGCACAGACACACACACATGTACTCACAGATGCATCCACCACCACTCTCACACACAAACTAAATGAATAAATCGGTCAATTGGTCTAGTATTGGTATTATTTTCTAATCACAGAGACAAATCTCTGTGAAATTTGAGCTGCTCATACTTGGATAGAGTGTCACCTCTTGTGCAGCACCAACCTTTTTCTTCCTTCTTCTTTTTTTATTATTTTTTTTATTTTTATGGGGGGCAAGAGGCTTTGAATGTGCACAAAATTGCAGACGATCAGATTGGGGGGTGCACTACACACTGTAGTGCGCATGTATTTGAAGTCAGTTAAAAATGTATCCATTTTTATTTTTAATAAAGATGCATGTGCATGTGCCTGCACAACCACCCCTCCACACACACACATACTCTCTCTCTCTCACATATACACACACACTCTCTCTCTCACACACACACACACACACACACACACTCTCTCTCTCTCTCTCACCCACACACACTCTCCGTCTCTCTCTCTCTCTGTGAGTGTCTCTCACCCATCTGGTGGAAGTAGAGGGCCACAGAGTCCTGGCTGACAGGCAGTGAAGAGCTGAGCGGGGGCTGCAGGGCCTGGCGGTCCCCTGCTCCTATAGAGAACCGAACCTGGGGCCCACCTGAAACAAACACAGCCCAAGATGTGTCCAACCAGGGTCAGTCATAGGGAGTCAGAGCAAGAGTGAAAGAGAGTAAAAATGAGTGAGACATAAAGATTCAGAATCAGAGAGCTAGAAAAGGTGTAAAGGACAGAGACACTGAAAAAGACAAGGGTGCAGTATGGACTAACCAGGAGGGGGCACACCTGCACAGAGCCCAAGATATGACCCACCAGGGTTAAGCTGGAGACAGACTATGCGACTGCCTCATATGACTCGATCAGGTCGTGACGTTTCACCTCATTTGCATACCATCCTGCTTGATCATTCTGACGCAGTCGGGCCCAGTCAGGTGACAGGGCCGAATAGGGCAGTTTCTAAATCTAGATGATCGGATCAGTTCACTTGCCACCATTGACCAATCAAAAACGATTAAGATCGTAAGATCGTGGCTACACTTCCGTTCGCTATTTCTATCTGCTCAGTTGTCAGTCTTCGCCAACCACTGTACGATTGAAAATAGATCTACTAGGCTTATCCAGAATGTTTATCAAAGTGACGGTTGCTACGGATCTACGAGCTGGGCTATTTTGGGTAACAACAAACCGCAATGACGCAACGATCTTCACTGGGTGACAGTACGTTCTATATTTAGTACCCAGCCGAACTGCCGAATCACAAAGTGTGTCATGTCCATGCTGCACAGTCGGATCAGATTCGTCATGTGACCAGACTGATCTGACTGCCTCATATGACTCAAATCAGGCAATGTGTCGCCGGCTTTAGTCACACAGAGTCAGAGCCAGCACGAAAGAGAGAGAGCACCAAGAAAGACAAAGATTCAGAGAGATTTCTTTCCTTTCTTTGTCGGTTGCTCAGACTAGAGCCAATGAAACTATGAAACCTTGGCCCTGCTCTGACAGTTTCCTGTCAGCACAGATGCGTCATGCTGCCATCATGTGCCTAACTAAGAAATACAGTGGAAATCGTTTAAGTCAAAATTGGAGGGACTGAAATTATTTTGAGATAGCCAGTATTTTGAGATAGACTTTTTTTTTAGCATATAAATTATTAAACTGGGACCACAAAAATTATTGTGAGTTATCTAGTCTTTTTTGAATTATCCGTTTTTGAGTTAGGTCAAGCACGCCCGTCTTCAGATGGAGAAAAAAAACCATGAGCATGGACCAGTTAGACAGAAAGATAGTAGATGACAGTAAGCAAACGGAAAAGGCAGAGTCAAAGAAAGTGACAGATTAGAGGAAGTTACAAGCACAGAACTTCCAGAAGGTGGAGGAAATATTTGTATGAAAGACCCCCCCTGGTATCCCCACGGGAGGGGGGGGGGGAGATTCAGAGAACGATATTTATAAACAGAGAAAAGGAGCTAGACTTCTTTTTCTTCTTTGTTCGCTCAGACAGTTTCCTGTCACATGAGCGTAGATGCGTCATGCTGCCATTATGCGCCTAAGAAATAGTTAGGCCCAGCATGTCCGACTTCGGCTGAAGAAATCTTTGTAAGAATTTATAGAAAAAAGGCAGGAGAATGGACCAGTAAGATAGACTGATAGCAGATGACAGTAATCAAAGGGAAAAGGCAGAGTCAAAGAGAGTGACAGATTAGAGGAAGTGACAAGCACAGAACTTCCAGAAGGTGGAGGAAATATATATGTATGAAAGACACCCCCCTCCCTTGGGGAGATTCAGAGAACGATATTTATAAACGGAGAGAAAGGGAGGTAGACTGAAAGAGACAAGGAGTGCAGGTGGGCTGGCTCAGCGACTAAGAGAATAGTGTCGTCAGTAGGGGGCTTAGTAGGTGGTGTCCTGAACAGGCTCCGCTGAACTCCACCACAGTGACTCAGCAGCAGTGTAGTGTCTTCTCGGTTGGTTGCCTCCTGACGGCCTAACAAAGATTCGCTCCCCTTGGACTGCTGGTCTCGGATTCTGCGACCTGAACAAGCCGGGGTGTAGCTGCGAATCGGGACTCGGAATGAGCAGAGTGGGAGCAACGCCACTGTACGACCCAGAAGATGGGACAGCAACCAAAAAAAACATGGAGTGCTTGTGGTGACTGACCTGGAGGGGGCACCTGCACACAGCCCAGGATGTTTCCCACCAGGGTCTCTATCTGCACCTGCATGTTCTCCATGTACACCGTGTAGATCACCCCCAGACAGTTCTGCACACACAAACCAAATATAAAATGTTAATGTCCGCTTAACTCATTCAGACTATCTATATATATATATCCAGAATTAATAGATAACTGTCAATTTGATGCATTTGTTTTCAAGGGAAGTAAATCTGTGTGCACACCATACCTTGGTCACTTCTAAACTCGCTTTGCTCCCTTAGACCACAATTTTGCCTCTGACTTTGCTTTTGTAGTGGTTTGTTGTGGGGGAACCAATCAGTGTAGAGAGTTTTTCTATATAAAGTCTATATATAAAAAAGTCTGATCTACCACTTCCCTGTGTCTAAACCTGAAGTAAAAACCTGTAATCTTCTTTCATTTCTCCTTTTGTTTTTTGTATGTTTTGTTTGTGTGCATGGCTGGAGTGATTTGTGAGTTTTTGTAATAATTCAAAATCGTTGTGATGCAAATGAGTTAAAGAAGCGACTCAATGTCAGATGTAGATCACCCCCAGACAGTTCAGAACTGCACACAAATAAACATAAAAGCACTGACATGATGTTAATTTCTGCTTAAAGAAGCGACTCAATGTCAGATGTAGATCACCCCCAGACAGTTCAGAACTGCACACAAATAAACATAAAAGCACTGACATGATGTTAATTTCCGCTTAAAGAAGCGACTCAATGTCAGATGTAGATCACCCCCAGACAGCTCAGAACCGCACACAAATAAACATAAAAGCACTGACATGATGTTAATTTCCGCTTAAAGAAGCGACTCAATGTCAGATGTAGATCACCCCCAGACAGCTCAGAACCGCACACAAATAAACATAAAAGCACTGACATGATGTTAATTTCCGCTTAAAGAAGCGACTCAATGTCAGATGTAGATCACCCCCAGACAGCTCAGAACTGCACACAAATAAACATAAAAGCACTGACATGATGTTAATTTCTGCTTAAAGAAGCGACTCAATGTCAGATGTAGATCACCCCCAGACAGCTCAGAACTGCACACAAATAAACATAAAAGCACTGACATGATGTTAATTTCTGCTTAAAGAAGCGACTCAATGTCAGATGTAGATCACCCCCAGACAGCTCAGAACTGCACACAAATAAACATAAAAGCGCTGACATGATGTTAATTTCCGCTTAAAGAAGCGACTCAATGTCAGATGTAGATCACCCCCAGACAGCTCAGAACTGCACACAAATAAACATAAAAGCACTGACATGATGTTAATTTCCGCTTAAAGAAGCGACTCAATGTCAGATGTAGATCACCCCCAGACAGCTCAGAACTGCACACAAATAAACATAAAAGCACTGACATAATGTTAATTTCCGCTTAAAGAAGCGACTCAATGTCAGATGTAGATCACCCCCAGACAGCTCAGAACTGCACACAAATAAACATAAAAGCACTGACATGATGTTAATTTCCGCTTAAAGAAGCGACTCAATGTCAGATGTAGATCACCCCCAGACAGCTCAGAACTGCACACAAATAAACATAAAAGCACTGACATGATGTTAATTTCCGCTTAAAGAAGCGACTCAATGTCAGATGTAGATCACCCCCAGACAGCTCAGAACCGCACACAAATAAACATAAAAGCACTGACATGATGTTAATTTCCGCTTAAAGAAGCGACTCAATGTCAGATGTAGATCACCCCCAGACAGTTCTGAACTGCACACAAATAAACATAAAAGCACTGACATGATGTTAATTTCCGCTTAAAGAAGCGACTCAATGTCAGATGTAGATCACCCCCAGACAGCTCAGAACTGCACACAAATAAACATAAAAGCACTGACATGATGTTAATTTCCGCTTAAAGAAGCGACTCAATGTCAGATGTAGATCACCCCCAGACAGTTCTGAACCGCACACAAATAAACATAAAAGCGCTGATACAATGTTAATTTCCGCTTAAAGAAGCGACTCAATGTCAGATGTAGATCACCCCCAGACAGTCCAGAACTGCACACAAATAAACATAAAAGCGCTGACATGATGTTAATTTCCGCTTAAAGAAGCGACTCAATGTCAGATGTAGATCACCCCCAGACAGCTCAGAACTGCACACAAATAAACATAAAAGCACTGACATGATGTTAATTTCCGCTTAAAGAAGCGACTCAATGTCAGATGTAGATCACCCCCAGACAGCTCAGAACTGCACACAAATAAACATAAAAGCGCTGACATGATGTTAATTTCCGCTTAAAGAAGCGACTCAATGTCAGATGTAGATCACCCCCAGACAGTTCTGAACCGCACACAAATAAACATAAAAGCGCTGATACAATGTTAATTTCCGCTTAAAGAAGCGACTCAATGTCAGATGTAGATCACCCCCAGACAGTTCTGCACACAAATAAACATAAAAGCGCTGACATAATGTTAATTTCCGCTTAAAGAAGCGACTCAATGTCAGATGTAGATCACCCCCAGACAGCTCAGAACTGCACACAAATAAACATAAAAGCACTGACATGATGTTAATTTCCGCTTAAAGAAGCGACTCAATGTCAGATGTAGATCACCCCCAGACAGCTCAGAACTGCACACAAATAAACATAAAAGCACTGACATGATGTTAATTTCCGCTTAAAGAAGCGACTCAATGTCAGATGTAGATCACCCCCAGACAGTTCTGAACCGCACACAAATAAACATAAAAGCGCTGATACAATGTTAATTTCCGCTTAAAGAAGCAACTCAATGTCAGATGTAGATCACCCCCAGACAGTTCTGCACACAAATAAACATAAAAGCGCTGACATAATGTTAATTTCCGCTTAAAGAAGCGACTCAATGTCAGATGTAGATCACCCCCAGACAGTTCAGAACTGCACACAAATAAACATAAAAGCACTGACATGATGTTAATTTCCGCTTAAAGAAGCGACTCAATGTCAGATGTAGATCACCCCCAGACAGTTCTGAACCGCACACAAATAAACATAAAAGCACTGACATGATGTTAATTTCCGCTTAAAGAAGCGACTCAATGTCAGATGTAGATCACCCCCAGACAGTTCTGCACACAAATAAACATAAAAGCGCTGACATAATGTTAATTTCCGCTTAAAGAAGCGACTCAATGTCAGATGTAGATCACCCCCAGACAGTTCAGAACTGCACACAAATAAACATAAAAGCGCTGACATGATGTTAATTTCCGCTTAAAGAAGCAACTCAATGTCAGATGTAGATCACCCCCAGACAGTTCTGAACCGCACACAAATAAACATAAAAGCGCTGATACAATGTTAATTTCTGCTTAAAGAAGCGACTCAATGTCAGATGTAGATCACCCCCAGACAGTTCTGCACACAAATAAAATACAAAAGTGCTGACATAATGTTCATTTCCGGTTAAAGAAGCGACTCAATGTCAGTTTAACTCGTTTGGGGCAAATTCCAAGTACCAGTACATTCGTAACAGCAGAATGCCAGTCAGTACAGATTCCAACGCACACCCTTCTTCTAGATAAACTCACCCGGAATGCACCACAGTAGTCCAGCCTGGAGACGAGCACCAGGCTTTTGGGGGCATACATCAGGGAGTGGTGGATGATGGTACTGTCAGTGCATGTGTGCATGCATGCATGTATGTGTGTGTGTGAGGATTAAAAGCCCTTTATGGTGATCAGGGGGCAATGCCTCTTGAAGATGAATACGTAAAAATGCTAAAACTTGGGGAAAGAGCATCTGCTCAAGCTTAAAAAAAACTTCTGACATTTGATTTTCTGCATTCACTTTTCTCTTCAGAAAATTACCATGCCTAATGTGTTCACTGACCCTGAAAGCCTCAAAGTAGTCGAGCTTGGAGACGTGCACCAGGCTTTTCGGGGCATGGTGGATGATGGAACTGTCAGAGTGGGCGTGCATGCATGAGTGAGTGTGTAACAGTAAATGTATATTATGTGTGTGAACGTTCGCATGTGTTCAGACCCTGAAGGCCTCGAAGCAGTTGAGCCTGGACACGAGCACCAGGCTTTTGGGGGCGTACATCAGGGAGTGGTGGATGATGGAGCTGTCAGTGTGACTACTACGAGCATGCGTGAGTGAGTCCGTAAATGCATGTGTATGTGCGTCCACATGTGTTCGTTCACTGACCCTGAATGCCTCAAAGTAGTCCAGCCTGGACACGAGCACCAGACTCTTGGGGGCGTACATCAGGGAGTGGTGGATGATGGAGCTGTCGTGGTCGTCGGCGTCCACATCGTCGGGCTTGCAGGGCGTCATGGCGACCGTCTCGTGGAAGGTGAAGGTGGCGCAGTAGTGGCGGTCGGCGTCGATGTCAGTGAGCACCGCCACGTAGAAGGTGGGCTGCTGCTGCTGGCTGGACAGGGCGAAGCCCGTCGGCTGGCAAAACTGACCACACACACAACATAGTACGGTGGTTACCCTGTTTTACAGACTATAAGGACACACACATACATGCACATGAACGCATGCACACACACAAACACATGCTTTGTCAGCTTATTCTTTAACCCTCAATAAAGATGATTTTGACTTGACTTGACTTGACTTGACATGCACACATATACACCTTCACCAGCATACAAACACACACACACACAAACACATGCACACACATACACCCTCACCCACAAACAAACACACACACACACACAAACATGAACACACACACACACACACACTGTACATTGCACCTACCAGCTCCAGCCCCATGGTGAAGGGGCAGTCGTCCCAGTCATTCTATTTCACACACACACACACACACACACACACACACCCTCACCCACACACATGAACACACACACTGTACATTACACCTACCAGCTCCAGGCCCATGGTGAAGGGGCAGTCGTCCCAGCCATTCTCACACACACACACACACACACACACACACACACACACATACACACACACACACTGTACATTACACCTACCAGCTCCAGACCCATGGTGAAGGGGCAGTCGTCCCAGTCATTCACACACACACACACACACGCACACGCACACGCACACACACACACACACACACGCACACACACACACACACACACACACACACACACACATACACGCACACACACCCATGGTGACACACGCAGTCGTCACCAGTCACACTCGGGGAAGCGCTGGAGAATTTTCACACACACACACGGTCACACTCACTGAAACAAACACACAAACACACATAAATACATGCACAAATACACACGCACACGCACACACACACACACTGTACATATCACCTACCAGCTCCAGCCCCATGGTGAAGGGGCAGTCGTCCCAGTCATTCTCGGGGAAGCGCTGGAGAATTTTCCCACTGCCGGTCCCACTCCCTGAAACAAACAAACAAACAAACATAAATAAATTATAAAAAAATTCAAAAGTCAGTAATCATCAAATTTTGTTATCAAAACCATGGCCAACAACAACACAGTTTGACAATTTAACTTGGAAAACAACTGACAGAAAAGACAGACCCCAAAAGACATCACTAAGCTGTTATGAAAATCACGACAACCCACAACACTTTCAATTCTGGAGAAACAGACAGAAAAGAGATACAACCAGGTAACCCAAAGCATGGATTTATTATCTCCCTTCCATCAAACACAATCCCATTCCCTCCCCATGTTATGTTCTACTCATAGTGTATTAGATACATAGCAATTTACCTGCTTTGTGGGTATGCCACCCGCTACTTTATTGTCAGAAAACCCAGTAATTATTATTCACAACAGACAAATGCCACTTCTTCTTTTCAAAGGCACAGGACTTATACAGTGGAACCTCCCTTATAAGACCTTAAAAAATAATCCAAAATGAGGTCTTATAAGGGAGGGGCCTAATAATGGAGGCAATTTTGATACTTACAAAGAAGGGCAATGTCTCAGAGAAGTAGGTCTTAAGTGGGAGGGACTCTTATAATGGGAGGTCTTATAAGGGAGGTTCCACTGTACTTGGAAATAAACAGTTACACAGTGGCTAGAGGTACGCCATTCTTGCAACACTCAGACCATGTTCAAGGATAGTAACTCTTCCTAGTCGAATGGTTCGTCAACAAATGCATTTTCTTATTTCATATATTTAACGCATCTTGGTAAGGAATAGGGTTAGGAACATGTCAGAGTTAATGTTAGTAGATTTTGAAGACATTTGCGCACAATTTATGCGTCCCGTGATTGAGCGCCGTACCCGTAGCCTGAAGAATGTGAGATACGGGCCCGTACCTCTGCCAAACAGTTAACTTTTGCTTTGGGCTATTAAGGTATATCTTTCACAATATTCAGATAAATAATTATTAGTGTAAAAGAGTGAATTACTGAGGCCATTTGAGGTATCAAAATGGATGCTGTTACATTCTGCCTCAAGAAAGGACTCCTAGGAGGGGAAAGAAAACAGAGACATTGCAAGCAGCAGGACATATCTGTGTGTGTGTGTGTGTGTGTGTGTGTGTGTGTGTGTGTGTGTCTGTGTCAGTGTGTGTGTGTGTGTGTGTGTGTGTGTGTGTGTGTGTGTGTGTGTGTGTGTGCGTGCGTGTGTGTGTGTGTGTGTGTGTGTGCAGGTATCAAAATGGATGCTGTTACATTCTGCCTCAAGAAAGGACTCCTAGGAGGGGAAAGAAAACAGACATTGCAAGCAGCAGGACATATCTGTGTGTGTGTGTGTGTGTGTATGTGTCTGTGTCAGTGTGTGTGTGTGTGTGTGTGTGTGTGTGTGTGTGTCAGTGTGTGCGTGTGCGTGTGCGTGCGTGCGCGTGCGTGCGCGCGTGTGCATGCACGCACATGCGTGTGTGTGTGAATATGTGACTGATACATTGTGTCTAAATAAGCGCATTGTGTCTTTGTCAATCACGCTCATACCAGAACGAATTTGTGCCATTTTGCTAATGAAACATAATTTTTAGGTCCTCCTCTCCCCCCCCCCCCCCCCCCCCTTCCTCTCAACACACTCACTGACTCGGTCATAATAAGGACAGACTACAGACACTGATACATTTCAGTGTACTGCCTTTACCTCATGAAATATCAGTTTTTCTGGTCGCTATGACTTGTTTTAGCTACAGGTAGTTTTGGTGTGGTATTCTGTGACGTGTGCCTGGAACTAAGTGGAAGGTATAGGTCTTTTTCATGGCACAATGTTCGATCATGTAGAGCGATTAGGGGGGGGGGGGGGGGGGGGGTGCTAGGGAGAGAAACAAAGACATTCAAGTCCGCATATTTTCTATGCTGAGTTATGGGGAAGATGTGCTTGGAAAAGAACAAAGACATTCAAAGCATTATCTTTTTATGTCTGTTGCCCACAAAGGAAAGTACCTCAATGAACACAGTGTCGCATGAAAAAAGGTAGCTCATAAAAATAAGTAGCTCGCTACTATGAGAGTCTGTATTTGCGACAACCACAAATTTCACTTTTTCTGTACTTTAACCATTTACCTAACCCTAACCCTAACCTTAACCCTAACCCTAACCCTAAACAAAAGTGAAATTTGTGGTTCATGCTCAATGTCGCAAATACACACTGTCATAGGTAGCGAGCTACTTATTTTTACGAGCTACCTTTTTTCATGCGACACACAGCAGTCATTGCCAGCCACTGTTTCCAAAGATTGAACAAAACATGCATCTGTTTCTTCATATCATCAGAGAGAATGTAATAGTCTGTGATATCATTCAAACATGCAACCTGCTTTCTCAATTATCATCAACATTCACTCAACGAACCTTCTCTTTCTTTCTCTCTCCACTCCACGCCCTTTCGATTTCGATTTCCGTACAACAAATGTAACTGAAGTGGTGAGAGCTTGAAGAGTTCATACAGTACACAAGCGCCACCCTTCCCCCACTTTCACACATATATAAACACATACACATGGGTGCAACTACACAAAATGAAAAAACCTGAAAGGCCGGGGTCTAGGGGTAATGTCCCCCTGCAGCTGAAGAAAAATTTGATTTATGAAGGTATTTCAGTTTGCTTTTTCCACAATTTATACAAATGCTAATTTTAAAGTGTTTGAAAAATACAGTAGACACACAAAGATCTTGTTTGACAAAAAGAAAAGAAAAGAAGGAAATTCCTTTTCTGGTAAAATTAAAACAGGAAATCCTTGTATACCAGGAAAAGTTCCACCCATGCATACACACACACACACACACGCATACACACACACCATTTTCTGCCTCAACTTTTGATATCGCGATCAGCAGCTTGTAAAAGCATTATATAGCGAGATGAAAGAGGGTGTTATCTCTACTTCACCTCTCAGCCATCATCTCTTCCTTATACAACTCCAATATTACGCTCTCCTTGTTTTCTATAAATGCACAATACTCAGACAGACACAAAATTGTCCGAGATGCACTAGTCAAAAGAATGTGCAGAGGGTCCCAGGGATGCACTAGAAAAATTCTTTGTAGCATTCGCAATGTCATTGGGACCCTCTATCCCACCTCTAGGACCCTCTATACTGTGTAAGTGAATGAGTCCCTGGGGCCCCTTGTTTTGCGGGACGATTGGGAGCCCTGCTAGTGATGCAAAGGAACATCACAGATGATGTGAAAATGAAAAGTCTGCTGTTGCTGATCTCTGCGGGGCTTTAAGTTAGTTGCTCCCCCGAAGACGGAGTGTGGCTGCCCATGACGTGGCGGGGTAATCAAAAACGGTCACACAGACACGTAATGTTCTCATCCCTAGCTGGTGCATTTGTACCATGGTGTTCAAGTGCTTCGGCTGCTGGGATGATCCCTGGAGTCTTTTAGCCAGAATATGTCAACAACAACAAGTTAGGTGTCACGCTTCAGGCAAAATGACGTCATCTCTCTGTCAGTGTCACTCTCCATACTTCCAAAGAAACCCAATGCACCCTCATCCCCACCTTACCCACCCCTGTCTCACCCAACCCTGCAACTACCAGAAGCTGAAATTAGTGTTGTCTTCAAATCTCTTCTTCCATGATTTTTTGCTCAAGGTTTTCTAAAAATAGTAAAATAAGCTGACTTTTCATGTAGCGTTTTCTCTGTTCGTTGAAGGTTTTCTAAAATAAGCTGACTTTTCATGTAGCGTTTTCTCTGTTCGTTGAAGGTTTTCTAAAATAAGCTGACTTTTCATGTAGCGTTTTCTCTGTTCGTTGAAGGTTTTCTAAAATAAGCTGACTTTTCATGTAGCGTTTTCTCTGTTCGTTGAAGGTTTTCTAAAGTAAGCTGACTTTTCATGTAGCGTTTTCTCTGTTCGTTGAAGGTTTTCTAAAATAAGCTGACTTTTCATGTAGCGTTTTCTCTGTTCGTTGAAGGTTTTCCAAAATAAGCTGACTTTTCATGTAGCGTTTTCTCTGTTCGTTGAAGGTTTTCTAAAATAAGCTGACTTTTCATGTAGCGTTTTCTCTGTTCGTTGAAGGTTTTCTAAAATAAGCTGACTTTTCATGTAGCGTTTTCTCTGTTCGTTGAAGGTTTTCTAAAATAAGCTGACTTTTCATGTAGCGTTTTCTCTGTTCGTTGAAGGTTTTCCAAAATAAGCTGACTTTTCATGTAGCGTTTTCTCTGTACGCTGAAGGTTTTCCAAAATAAGCTGACTTTTCACGTAGCGTTTTCTCTGTACGCTGAAGGTTTTCCAAAATAAGCTGACTTTTCATGTAGCGTTTTCTCTGTTGGTTGAAGGTTTTCCAACATAAGCTGACTTTTCATGTAGCGTTTTCTCTGTTCGTTGAAGGTTTTCCAACATAAGCTGACTTTTCATGTAGCGTTTTCTCTGTTGGTTGAAGGTTTTCCAACATAAGCTGACTTTTCATGTAGCGTTTTCTCTGTTCGTTGAAGGTTTTCCAAAATAAGCTGACTTTTCATGTAGCGTTTTCTCTGTTGGTTGAAGGTTTTCCAAAATAAGCTGACTTTTCACGTAGCGTTTTCTCTGTACGTTGAAGGTTTTCCAAAATAAGCTGACTTTTCATGTAGCGTTTTCTCTGTTCGTTGAAGGTTTTCCAAAATAAGCTGACATTTCATGTAGCGTTTTCTCTGTACGTTGAAGGTTTTCCAAAATAAGCTGACTTTTCATGTAGCGTTTTCTCTGTTCGTTGAAGGTTTTCCAAAATAAGCTGACTTTTCATGTAGCGTTTTCTCTGTACGTTGAAGGTTTTCCAAAATAAGCTGAAGCTGACTTTTCATGTAGCGTTTTCTCTGTTCGTTGAAGGTTTTCCAAAATAAGCTGACTTTTCATGTAGCGTTTTCTCTGTTGGTTGAAGGTTTTCCAAAATAAGCTGACTTTTCATGTAGCGTTTTCTCTGTACGTTGAAGGTTTTCCAAAATAAGCTGACTTTTCATGTAGCGTTTTCTCTGTTCGTTGAAGGTTTTCCAAAATAAGCTGACTTTTCATGTAGCGTTTTCTCTGTTCGTTGAAGGTTTTCCAAAATAAGCTGACTTTTCATGTAGCGTTTTCTCTGTTCGTTGAAGGTTTTCCAAAATAAGCTGACTTTTCATGTAGCGTTTTCTCTGTACGTTGAAGGTTTTCCAAAATAAGCTGACTTTTCATGTAGCGTTTTCTCTGTTCGTTGAAGGTTTTCCAAAATAAGCTGACTTTTCATGTAGCGTTTTCTCTGTTGAAGGTTTTCGTTGAAGGTTTTCTAAAATAAGCTGACTTTTCATGTAGCGTTTTCTCTGTTCGTTGAAGGTTTTCTAAAATAAGCTGACTTTTCATGTAGCGTTTTCTCTGTTGGTTGAAGGTTTTCCAAAATAAGCTGACTTTTCATGTAGCGTTTTCTCTGTTCGTTGAAGGTTTTCCAAAATAAGCTGACTTTTCATGTAGCGTTTTCTCTGTTGGTTGAAGGTTTTCCAAAATAAGCTGACTTTTCATGTAGCGTTTTCTCTGTACGTTGAAGGTTTTCCAAAATAAGCTGACTTTTCATGTAGCGTTTTCTCTGTTCGTTGAAGGTTTTCTAAAATAAGCTGACTTTTCATGTAGCGTTTTCTCTGTTCGTTGAAGGTTTTCTAAAATAAGCTGACTTTTCATGTAGCGTTTTCTCTGTACGTTGAAGGTTTTCCAAAATAAGCTGACTTTTCATGTAGCGTTTTCTCTGTACGTTGAAGGTTTTCCAAAATAAGCTGACTTTTCACGTAGCGTTTTCTCTGTACGCTGAAGGTTTTCCAAAATAAGCTGACTTTTCATGTAGCGTTTTCTCTGTTGGTTGAAGGTTTTCCAAAATAAGCTGACTTTTCATGTAGCGTTTTCTCTGTTGGTTGAAGGTTTTCCAAAATAAGCTGACTTTTCATGTAGCGTTTTCTCTGTTGGTTGAAGGTTTTCCAACATAAGCTGACTTTTCATGTAGCGTTTTCTCTGTACGTTGAAGGTTTTCCAAAATAAGCTGACTTTTCATGTAGCGTTTTCTCTGTTTTCATGTAGCGTTTTCTCTGTACGTTGAAGGTTTTCCAAAATAAGCTGACTTTTCACGTAGCGTTTTCTCTGTACGCTGAAGGTTTTCCAAAATAAGCTGACTTTTCATGTAGCGTTTTCTCTGTTGGTTGAAGGTTTTCCAAAATAAGCTGACTTTTCATGTAGCGTTTTCTCTGTTGGTTGAAGGTTTTCCAAAATAAGCTGACTTTTCATGTAGCGTTTTCTCTGTACGTTGAAGGTTTTCCAAAATAAGCTGACTTTTCATGTAGCGTTTTCTCTGTACGTTGAAGGTTTTCCAAAATAAGCTGACTTTTCATGTAGCGTTTTCTCTGTTCGTTGAAGGTTTTCCAAAATAAGCTGACTTTTCATGTAGCGTTTTCTCTGTACGTTGAAGGTTTTCCAAAATAAGCTGACTTTTCATGTAGCGTTTTCTCTGTTCGTTGAAGGTTTTCTAAAATAAGCTGACTTTTCATGTAGCGTTTTCTCTGTACGTTGAAGGTTTTCTAAAATAAGCTGACTTTTCATGTAGCGTTTTCTCTGTACGTTGAAGGTTTTCTAAAATAAGCTGACTTTTCATGTAGCGTTTTCTCTGTACGTTGAAGGTTTTCCAAAATAAGCTGACTTTTCATGTAGCGTTTTCTCTGTTCGTTGAAGGTTTTCCAGAATAAGCTGACTTTTCATGTAGCGTTTTCTCTGTACGTTGAAGGTTTTCCAAAATAAGCTGACTTTTCATGTAGCGTTTTCTCTGTACGTTGAAGGTTTTCCAAAATAAGCTGACTTTTCATGTAGCGTTTTCTCTGTACGTTGAAGGTTTTCCAAAATAAGCTGACTTTTCATGTAGCGTTTTCTCTGTACTTGTCTGTGAACAACATTACTGATACAGTTGTGTGATAATTATCACGCAAGTTATAAATTGTTAAAAGTCTTAAATTGATTTCAATAAAAATTTGGTGGCAGGCTTGGGCATCACTGAAAGAATGTTCCCACTGAGTTTTAGAGCTACTCTGGATTGTCTACTTGTTTTTGTCTGTCCGGTGTCCGTCTGGTGTCCGTCCGTCCGTGCGGCGTGCCTCCGTCTGTCCGGCTATTCGTCCGTTTTTCTCAAAAACTATTCAGTCTATCATCATCAAATTTGGTATACTAGTTTGCCAAGAGGCAAGCTATCCACTGATGTATTTAGTTTTACATTAAGGTCAAGGTCGCGCCAGTTACGGGGTTCAAACCCCCAAACACATAATCGCTAATATCTCGCGAAGTTTTGCATGTATTTTAATGCAGTTTTTTTCACATTTCTTGATGAATGGTCTATAACACTGTTGTCATTAATTTTTTTGTGCGCGCGTGTGCATGATCGCGCGCGCTCGAATCACGGGTCCGAACCCCAAGGCTATGTATAAAAAACTATTCAGTTACGTGCTGTTTTGATGCCTTTTTATGTAGTTACCTGCTGTTTTTTTTAATGCGTTTTTATGTATGTGTACAGCCGACACATTCCGATTTCGGAGTACATCGGCGATGCTGCGAGGGGACTTTGCAGCCGCTCGGCATTGCACTTGTTAAAACTTGTATTTTACTAACTAACCCCTTTGCTTACTTAGTTACTATCTAGTACTAGTAGAAATGCTTTTCTTCTTCTCTTCAGGACCCATGGTCATTATATTGACCATTCTGGCTCCTTTTGAAAAACAACAAAAACAGTAACATACGGCCTCGATCCGTTTTTAATATGGACATGCCTGCATTCATGACTTAGGTACAACAAAGACTGTATAGGGGAAGATAAGCATCCGGTCTCTTTTCCCTATATGAGTAGTGAGGACAGAAACACTGGTTATTTCTCTTTTAAACAGGACACATTTTACACGTCGATAGGCCAGTTGAATTCTCCGTTCAAGTTCCAGTCTGAGTTTTTGGATAGCCTCCACTGTGAATGGTGTACTGTCGCCACTAATGATAACTCTATCAGCGCGTTTCGCCGAGCTCTTAAGTAATCCATCTTACCCTTTTAGAATATCTTTGGGTACAGTAGAGAACTGATATCTCAAAAACACTGGATAACTCACAATAATTTTTGGGTCCCACTATCATGATCTCTATGTTGAAAAGTCTTTTAACTCAATTGGCTATTTCAAAATAAAATTTAAGTCCATTCAATTTTGACTTAAGCAATTTTTACTGCATTTGGGGGTTTCAATGACCCAGCCAGCTTGCACTCGATCAGCGGGATTACCGCAACTTCATTAAGCATGATACTGCTTCAGCACTGGAGAAATGGGATAATAATTATTGGAAAGCAGGCATTGAATGGACATTGTGCCATTGCAGTATTAAAGCCGCTATTTTTAGACACACGCATCTACCAGCAAGAGGAGGGTTTGCTCGCAGCGTGTGGCGAAAACTACCGCTTTTGCTCGCCTCCCTCCTTTTATATCCCTGTCGTGCCTTTAAAGTGATAAAAAGCTTTTCGATTTTTGTAGGGGTGGGGGTGGGGGGGGGGGGGGATAATTTGGGAGTCAGACAAGACCAAAAAAAAGTAAAATTACATCATTAAGAGTTTTAAACTCTTTTTTTTCTTAGGAAAGAAAATTTACACTAAAGCAGTACCAGCATAAGCAGAGACCCACCCACCCCCTTTTTTTTCTTTTTGTTTGTGGCACAAGCCACAAACCTATAACTCACTTTGTCGGTCTGTCGGTCCAAAATTGTCACACATATTGTAAAAGAGAAAGAAAAGCGTGCCACAAACGATTGCGAATCCGAGATTATTTTTTTTTTATACAAAAAGCTATGTAACAAGTTTCCCCATTACCCAGCTCCCATCCCATCCTACCTTTCTCCCCCCCCCCCTCTCTCTCTCTCTCTAACGTCAATCCAAGCAAAAGCCAAGCAGAGAGAAAGAGAGAGAGATGGGAAAACAGAAAGTGATCATCATCGTCAGAGAAGATAGAGCTAGTAGCTGTCAGCACCGGTAACTCTGGGCCTAAATGAAGATGGCTGACGACAGTTGGGAGGAAAGTGGAGGAGAGGGGCCAACAAGGAGAGTCTTTGGTGGGCCTACTAGTTCTCTCGGTTCTCTCAGGATCTTCATTATGCCTCCTGGCAGACATCCCCCACCAGCTTATTGAGCCACTTATTGAGCTTCTTGAGAAGGGGGGGGGGGGGGAGAGAGAGAGAGAGAGAGAGAGAGAGAGAGAGAGAGAGAGAGAGAGAGAGAGAGAGAGAGAGAGAGAGAGAGAGAGAGAGAGAGAGAGAGAGAGAGAGAGAGCGAGAGAGAGAGACGGACGGACAGAGGGAGAGAGACACACAGAGAGCCTGAGAGAGATAATTGACAATTTTGACAATTTGATGTTTATTGTCATGACCAATATAGGTTTTAGAGACTGTGTGAGAGAGAGAGAGAGAGAGAGAGAGAGAGAGAGAGAGAGAGAGAGAGAGAGAGAGAGAGAGAGAGAGAGAGAGAGAGAGAGAGAGAGAGAGAGAGAGAGAGAGAGAGAGAGAGAGAGAGAGAGAGAGAGAGAGAGAGAGAGAGAGAGAGAGAGAGAGAGAGAGAGAGAGAGAGAGAGAGAGAGAGAGAGAGAGAGAGAGAGAGAGAGAGAGAGAGAGAGAGAGAGAGAGAGAGAGAGAGAGAGAGAGAGAGAGAGAGAGAGAGAGAGAGAGAGAGAGAGAGAGAGAGAGAGAGAGAGAGAGAGAGAGAGAGAGAGAGAGAGAGAGAGAGAGAGAGAGAGAGAGAGAGAGGAGGAACTCTGGAAAGAAGAAAATAATTATCTTTTTACTTCTTCCTGAAGGCTAAATGCTATCTTCTGCTCTCAGCATGTGTGCCTGCCTCCCCCCCCCCCCCCCCCCCCTCCCCCCCCCCCCCCCCCCCCCCCCCCCCCCCCCCCCCACCCCCCCCCCCCCCCCCCCCCCCCTCCCCATCCTTTACCCGTCTCATACAGACCAATGGAGAGAGAGTCTGAGTGTTCATTGTATTAGGTATTATTAGGTATTTTAAAGTCACAGAGGCGTCTCTGTGAAATTCGGGTTGCTCCCACCTGGAGAGCACGTCGCAGCCAGAGGCGCGCCAACCAATCTTTTATTTTTTTAAATGTGCATGCTATTTGTGTGTGACTGATAAGGAAGGAAAGGGGGGGGGGGGGGTAAATTTTGACCAAATGACCACTTTTTCGTTGCCACTGGGTTTAATTAACTGTGACACAATAGGACAATTGTGCTAACAGAGGCCAAGACAACAGGACAACTGCAAATTTGATAGGTCAATGTCCTGAAAATCGTAAAAATGTGCTGTACACTGAATACTTATGTGGTTACCAAGGAAAAAAAAGGCTAGGGTTGTAATGTGCACTGTTTGTTACCATAGTTACCACAGTTACTCCAGTGCTTCAGCTTGAGAACCAAGGGGGTATAAAAAATAAAACAAGCTAAGCTAATGGACGCCCAGGTCAAGTGGAAGAGAAACGAGAAATATTATGACAAGCATTATGTCAATGCTCCCAATAATGAGCCAAAAGGAAGGCAATGTTGTGCTTTAGACACCCCCACTTCATGTTTACGACCCTCGATCTCAAAGTCTCCTCCTTTCAGTTTTATGGAAATAATCGCAGGCTGATCCAAACCCTATGCTTTCCCGAGAATGGCGGAATTAGAGAATGTTGGTTTCTTAACTTTTTCTTCTTCTTTGGTATGCAATTATTGTAAACTGGTATAAATTCCGCCTAATGTTTATGCTGTGTAATATATTTTGAACTGAGCACGTCATAAGCTTTGCTTATTGCTGCTTCAGTTATGTCGTTGTTATTAGTCCCTGAGCGGAAGGTTCGGGGAGCTATTGTTTTTGTCTGGTCCGTCCGTCCGTCCGGCGTGCCTCCGTCCATCCGGCTATTCGTCCGTTTTTCTCAAAAACTATTCAGTCTATCATCATCAAATTTGGCATACTAGTTTGCCAAGATGCAAGCTATCCACTGATGTATTTAGTTTTACATTAAGGTCAAGGTCGCGCCAGTTACGGGGTTCAAAACCCGAAACACATAATCGCTAATATCTCGCGAAGTTTGGCATGTATTTTAATGCAGTTTTTTTCACATTTCTTGATGAATGGTCTATAACACAGTTGTCATGACTTTTCTGTGCGCGCGTGTGCGCATGATCGCGCGCGCTCAAATCACGGGTCCGAACCCCAAGGCTATATATAAAAAAAC
>CM065697.1:36959617-36969617 GCA_017654935.2 Phymorhynchus buccinoides
AATAAAGATAATCTTGACTTGACTTGACTTGACTTGACACGCACATACACGCACGCACGCACATACACACGCACGCACACGCACATAAACACACACACACGCACACTTTGTATACTTTATCACACAAAAAGCACACTGGCAAAAACGTAAGCAAGTTTATCAAATGACTGAACGACGGTATGCCTGTTTGTCGTTTTCCGATTACGACAGTCAGATAGCACAAAAGGGGGCAGCGCAAAACAAGGGTGTCCCAGGGACTCCTTCACTTACAGCATAGAGGATCCTAGAGGCGGGATAGAGGGTCCCTGATAAATAAACAATGGCATTGCGAATGCTAAAAAGATTTTTTCTAGTGCACATTCTTTTAGAGGGTCCATTAGAATGTTAGTACTTCATAGACCCCCAAATAGGGGTCCCTGGGAGTATGAGGCCGGCCATGATTGTAGAAAATGTGCCCAAGCTGCGGGGGTAGGGAGGGGGGGAACGGGGGGGGGGAACAACGTTCCCGTGCAGAACAATAATTACGACATGACGAGTAAGTCAGCTGAAGAACATCGTGTGGGAATATAATATATGCACTCCTACAAACGATAATATACTAAAAGACGCGTCGGGGCCCTCGCTACGGATAAGCAAAGAAGAGAAATGTGTCGTGTTAATATATTACAGTCAAACCTCTATTATAAGACCTCCTCTCATTTAAGACTGAATTTTTTTCGGGAACGGATGGACGAATATATGTTTTACGTCCTCTTGGTCTATACTTAGTCCCATATGGGATATGGAACGGATGAATGTTGCTTTCTATATTTTATGTATAAAACTGACCTCTGTTATAAGACCAATTTTTTTTACTAACTTTTTGGAAGTGTTCATAAAATAGAGGTTTGACTGTACTCAGAATGCAAGGTCGTCCCCAGCTTCAAATACCCTTCACCCAACCCAACCCAACCCTACCCAACCCCTTCTTTTTCTGCTCGTATCCCACACACACAAAGATGTAGCTCCGTTACTCGCGATATTATTTTCAAGACATTCCTGCAGATGGCAGATTGAGATACAATTGTCCCCCAACCCCACCCTCATCCACACACACCCTCTTCCTCACCCCAACCCCACCCAATTACCGCCCCCACCCCCTTTACCCCGAAGCCATCCAGCCACCATCTTCCTGTCAGTCACATCGATCTATGAACTGAAATATGAGTCACGTTGTTGCCGTTCCAACCTTTGAGGCAAGTGAACAAAACGAGGTCACGGCACGTGAGACACAGTGCTCAACTGTCACCCCTCACAACAAACTACAGCAAAACAACGAGTCAAAAACATACAAAACAGACCAACGCGTGAGAAATAAACTGCAGTGTTGCTTTGCGGTTGTAACGTTAATTAACGACACTGAGAGGGAGAGGGAGAGGGTGAGGGAGACAGACAGAGAGAGAGAGAGAGAGAGAGAGAGAGAGAGAGAGAGAGAGAGAGAGAGAGAGAGAGAGAGAGAGAGAGAGAGAGAGAGAGAGAGAGAGAGAGAGAGAGAGAGAGAGAGAGAGAGCGCAGTTGTAAGCTTTCCATTGCTTCTCGCTCCTTGGCTGTTGTGCAATGACCACTACAGTGACGATTACTATTAGTTTTGTTGTGATTTCAAAACAAGCTTTATTGTTATAAGTATAACAACCGTGATGATGACAATGGTGATGATGATGATGACGATGACGACGACGATCATGCTGATGTCAACAGCGATGTCGAAGATGATGACGATGACGATATGATAAAAACGACGACGATGATTACGGTCAATAATAGAGATAGAAAGGGACGAGACAGCATACAGACTAAACTGCTAAAACACTAAAACACGCGAGAACAGAAAGAAGAAATGTATTATGCAGACGAAGAAATCTATAACAGACAGACGAAAGAATGCGAAGGACAGGTGTGGCATTCTCAAAATGGATTTGTTCTCAACATGTCTGCGCATGTGCGAAATCGATCACGACGTACCATCAAATTTGATCTTTTGTGTATTCGACACTAACTTGACCCTAAACCTATCCCTAAACCTATTCCTAACCCTATATTTAACTCTTCGCACATGCGCAGACATGTTGAGAACAAATCCATTTGGAGAACGCCACACCGGGACAAAAAGCAGAAGCAGAGGCGCGCAAATAATAGCAGAAGAGCTGTTGACATATCGAGTGTCTGACAGAAAGGCAGTCTGTTCCAACACACACACGTGACTTTACTCTAGACAATGCGTTCAAGACTGCACTTGGTCATCTCCAAACATAGAACACTCAATTTTTAGTATATAGTCTTTTGTTTGGGGTGTGTATTTGACGGTTTAAGGTTTTGGTTAGGGTTAGGGTTAGGGCTAGGGCTAGGGCTAGGGCTAGAGTCATTTTAATTTCAGATTGAATGGTTAAAAGATACACATTCAAAAGTTTCGCTGAAAACCGACACTGTCACGCGAATGGCGTCACTTTCCATTTTTGGAGATGACCAAGTGCAGCATTGAACGTCTTGTATTTATCCAGAGGCCATTACACTCCACACTGAAACCTTAGGCGTTTATACTTAGTGTATGTCAACCAGTTTGCTGTGGCTTTACACGCATAATTATTGTATCGACACAAAATTAGACGGCAGTATTGCACTCGTTGCTTCTTCGTGTCTCTATAAAATGATGGAGACGGTCAGAGATTCAAAATGCCAATAACAGCACAACATTGTATTGTACCTTTTGGGGGGTAAAATATATATATTGTTGGGGTAGGTGGAGGGTGAGGGTGGGGGGAGATACAGGTGACTTAAAGGGGAATGACAATTGGTGTGGATTGTGCTAACTAAATAACAAAAACACTTATAGGTCACTTAATGCAGAGTCAATGCTTGCTCTCTCTCTCTCTCTCTCTCTCTCTCTCTCTCTCTCTCTCTCTCTCTCTCTCTCTCTCTCTCTCTCTCTCAACACCGTAGCCATAGTATAAGGCCGGGTTCACATTATTAGATGCGTAAGTTCCGTACGGAAAACCCTAACTAATGAAGAAAGAAGGACAAAAGTTTACGCATATCGGGGAAATTCGGACACGAGCGCAAATATTTCCCCTTCTTTGTTTCACTTATTTATGGATTGCGCACGGGTTTCCGCATGGAATTATTCACTATACAATTGTGGCGGTACCATAGCCGATGAGGTTTAACCGAGGCGTGGTTACCGCTACACCTATCTGTATTGTTAAAAACTAATCGGGACTTTACTGGAGTTGCACTGCATCAATGCCTCCGGGCATTGCCTCCAGTATTGTTCCCACCATCTTTGTATTTGCAAATGTCCCATATGTGTCTGTTCCAGACCGAGAGGACGTAAAGCACCATTTTTCATTCGTTTCCGCATGGAATATCCGCTTGTGTGTGTACACGGCCTAACGCATTAATCAAACTGCCCAGCTCTGGGGCCCCCTGAAGGTCACCAACACTGTCTCCGGGGGTCTCGAAAGGTCAGTGATACAATACCGGTATACCCCGTCAGTGACCACCACTGGTCAATATCTGAAGGGCTGGCCTGTGTGGGTATTATGCGAGTGCGAGCCATGGCACCTAGAAGAAGAAAATATGGTGTTTTACGTCCTCTCGGTCTGGAACAGACACATATGGGACATTTGTAGATACAAAGATGGTGGGAACAATACTGGAGGCAATGCTCGGAGGCAGTGCAACACCAGTAAAGTCCCGATTTTTTAACAATACAAATAGGTGTAGCAGTAACCACGCCTCGGTTAAACCTCATCGGCACAATAATTATATATGAGCCATGGCACCTAACAAAATCTTGACCTATTATTCAAGATAACATTCAGTCTTAAACAAAAATAAATATATAAATAATAAAATAACATTTTTTTTAAACTTGTTCTTTTTCCCTTCTCCCCCCTTCCTCAATAACAAAAGTAAGAGCAATGTCCCATAATTATGGCCTTTGGCCGAGAGGACGTAAAACATTGATTTTCTGGGTTAATTATTCTGGTCAGTGATTCGCTGTAATTATTATAAATTAGTTATAGCAGCAGTACTTGTACGTATAAACACACTGCAAAAGAACCATTGAATTAACCCATTCTGTTCAGCCAGTATAATTATTATATGCCTACACTTATTATTGTACACCTTGTCCTGTCAGTGTCTGCCACATAACTTTTACATGGCATGAGGGAAATTGTTATAATACTCATCGATTTTTGTTCTTCTTCTTCTGCGTTCCCAGGCCATAAGGCCACAATGGTTACGTATGTGTCCGTTTTCCAGTTTCCACAGGTCTCCTCGCTGCATTCAGCCGACACATTCCGATTTCGGAGTCCGAGCTCAAATAAGAAAACTATATGGAAGATAGTTTTTTTTGGGGGGAAAAGGCAGGAGAATGGGCCAAAAGTCAGAAAGATAGTAGATGACACAAAGCAAGGAAAAAGGCAGAGTCAAAGAGAGAGACAGATTAGAAAACAGAACTCCCAGAAGGTGGGGGAACTATTTGCATGGAACTCCCAGGGGGTTATTTTTAGTCAAAGTCCGTGCATCTCAGTTTGATATTACGGGCATACCACATTCAGCATAACAGACCTTATGGCTCCCAACAGTGAACATACCCAACTTCAAGCATCAGAATAGTCTGAAGTCCAATCGCCTGTAAACCGCAGTAAAAGGGCCATCAAGGCTCTAGACTGTAGAGGGACAACACTGAAATCAGTTTCCAAAATGACCAAAATTGCTTAGAGCAGAGAGAACTCGCTTTAAAATGCTATTTAACACGAAAGATAACACTCGATTTAAAGTCAAAACCTCTGACAGTAGAAGCCAATCGTCTCTCAAATTTTGTTAATCCTCTGAAATTTGCGAATCCTCTCACAATATTGATACCTTGCAGCTTACATGCGTCACTTTAAGCCAAGAAGTAAAACAATCTTAACACGTGATAGGTAACCCTTGAATCAAAAGTACATCGGTTTACAAGTTACTAAAAAAGAAGAAGAAGTTTTCCGATCAGTTTATGATGGTTTAATATGTATACCGACAGGAGCATAAGTATTATGTGTTTTGTAATTAGTTGTGAAGGGAGAGGGGGGGGGAGGGACAAATGGCACAGGACCTACTTCTATTTAGAAAATATAACGGTTTAATATGCATACCGTGTTTTGTAATTAGTCGTGAAGGGGAGAGGGGGGGGGGGGGAGGGGCAAATGGCACAGGACCTACTTCTATTTAGAAAATATAACGGTTTAATATGCATACCGTGTTTTGTAATTAGTCGTGAAGGGGAGAGGGGGGGGGGGGGGGGGGGGGCAAATGGCACAGGACCTACTTCTATTTAGAAAATATGACGGTTTAATATGCATACCGTGTTTTGTAATTAGTTGTGAAGGGGAGGGGGAAAGGCAAATGGCAAAGGACCTACACTTCTATTTAGAAAAAGACAGGTTTTCTTTATGGGGTGGGGGCATGGGTGTGTGCAAAGGGATTTACCCGTTGCCTGTCCCTGGTGTGTGTGAGAGGGTGTGTGCAAAGGGATTTACCCGTTGCCTGTCCCTGGTGTGTGTGAGAGAGGATGAAAGTGTGTGTGTGTGTGTGGGGGGGGGGTGGGGGGGGGTGAGGGAGGGCTATAACGGAGCATTATTTGGCCTAACAGCTTTGAGCCAACTGGTATCACGTGCATTATCGTACTACACTAAAGCTTGTGTGCCATGGAGAAAAGGTCAAGGCAGTCCCCGGAGGTCAGACTACCGTAATGGGGAGAGCCCAAGGGGACGAATCAGGTGGTTCTCTTTCAGTCCCCATATTAGTTTCCACCCAAATCACAAGATGCTTTTCATAGGCGCAAGGACGCTAGAATTCTTGCTTTTGCTTCGCCAAGAAAATTACTGTAGCTTCATTGACCACTCCAGAAACTACGAAGGCTAGGGATTAGGGGAGGGGGGAGGGGGGGGGGGGGGGGAGCTGGTAGACTCCAACTCTAAAAAAAAAAAAGAGACTTGTTTTACAAAGAGAATGGTCGACCTGGTACATTTTAACGTCCTCTCGGCTGCAAGCAGCACATATGAGACAAACCATCAACCAACCACCATCAACATCTGATAATTAACCGTACCAGATCCATGAGTGAAAATCACGTGTTTCACGTGTTTCCCTCTCTCGCTGGTAAGAAATCTTATTTTGACCAGGTTTGACTCCCATGCAAATTCCCCCATACACGTAAACGAGACATCACTTTAAAGAGCAGCCTCGATCGTGTATGGAGAATTGTATGTGGGTCACACCTACCCAGAAAAAACCAAGGGAGTTAATCTTGCTAGGTCAGTACTGTTGGTCTTAAACTGGTGTCGTCTATAAGAGTTCGAAGTTAACACAAAGTTTTGTGGATTTTTTTTGGGGGGCGCATCCTGTGCAAAACGAGGGCATACCCTATTTTGTCTTAGAAATAGTCAGTACAGGCCTGTGAGTGTTTTCACTTTTGCCTACCAGCCCACCCACACACCCTGAGGAACTTATCTGAAGAAGGAGGGGTGGTACGTGGACAACACTCTTTCCATCGTGACTTCTGACCTCAAGCATCCCATTGACACCACGAGAATAGCTCCGCGCTCCATTGACCTTTGACCTGACCTGGAAAAGGAACCTGGAGGTCAAAGGTATGGGTTGGATGGGGGGGGGGGGGGGGGGGGTGTCACGATATCATTACCTCCTGATAATTATTAGCCCGGGGCTTTCTTTTCTGTCAAGCCAGGTTAATGACTGGTCAGCTGTACATACAATACGAACGTGCCTAGCACACGTATTTAGACAGATTGAAATCGGAGAAAGAGGCACGCAAGCTACACTATCAGTATAACAGCAAAAGGCGGGAAAACCTAGACAACCTTCCAGTGCCATTCCTAAAATAGTAAACGAGGACGGTTATTTCTGGCCACAATGAAGACGGGGGGAAAACGGGGAGGGGGGAGGGTTAAGAGAGGGAGAATGAAAGGTGAGGGGGTCATCAGCACTGAGAAGGGGGTGGGGGCTGAGGATGGACGGCAGGAAATGTGGAAGTGAATCACTTCCCCCGAACACCAAAGAAAGAATGACCTTGACGACTGACGTGACACAGACCCGTGTAGTTTTTCTAAGTTTCTTTTTTATTTAGAAGAAGAAAGAAAGAAAGAAAAGAAGGAAAGAAAGAAAGAAAAGTTGTATTTTGATGGCAGAAAATTTCCGTGACACAGACCCGGTGTAAAGAAAGAAAGAAAGAAAACAGAGAGAGAAAGAAAGAAAGAAAACTTGTATTTTGATGGCAGAAAATTTCCGACTGGCATGAAAACTATTCATGAACAAAAAGAGCTGATAAACAATCGTAATGCAAGTATTGTGCGCAGTCATGTGCGCGGTCATGTGCGCGGGTTTTGTATTTTTGTATGTCCAAAGCAAGTTTAAGAAATAAAGAGCATGCACTAACTAACACACGCTTGTCTGCAAGAAAGAAGAAGAGGAGGAACTTGAAGAAGAAGGAGGAGGGGGAGGAGGAGGAGGAGGAGGAGAACGAGAAGAAGAAGGGGGGAAACAGACAGATAGTGACAGACAGACAGACAGAAGAAATGAGGGCATGTGTACTCTCATACATGCACGCACGCACGCACCCCCCCCCCCCCCTCCCATCCCTCTACATTGTCCAAACTCCCAACACACCACCCCAAAATGTTTATTGTTTCTTTATAGCGTACTAGCAACCCTACTCGCTACGCTTCGCGCGCATACACAAACACACACACACACATAGTGATACACAAACACACACACACACACACACACACATATATATATATATATATATATATATATATTAATATCTATCTCTCTCTCTCTCTCTCTCTCTCTCTCTCTCTCTCTCTCTCTCTCTCATTTCCTTATTAGAATTACTTCCCTTTGGCACACAGGTCCTCTTTACTTTTCCTACATCAGTTCAGCCTGTCGCATGAAAATAGGTAGCTCGTAAAAATAAGTAGCTCGCTATTATGAGAGTCTGTATTTGCGACAACCACAAATTTCACTTTTTCTGTACTTTAACCATTTAACTAACCCTAACCCTAACCCTATCCCTAACCCTAGAAATTTGTGGTTCATGCTCAATGTCGCAAATACACACTGTCATAGGTAGCGAGCTACTTATTTTTACGAGCTACCTATTTTCATGCGACACAGCCCACACACAAAAAGAAGAAGGAAAAAATCGGCCATTTCTTGGCGGAGGGTTGCGCTATGGGTTCAAAATTCAGGCTGTGAATAATAGAGATCATGAGAATCAAGATAACATAACTTATAGGGGTCTCTGTTCCACGGTGTTTGTGTAATTCCCTGAACAACGCACCGAACCCACATGGATTTTATACATGTAATAGGATAATAATTATCCAAAACTTGTATTCTTCTTATTCTAAGTTTCCACATGTATAATCTCTACTTCTGTCACCCTTTGGAATTCTCACACGACTTGCCTTCAGCAACTAGAGCACACACACACAAAATATGCCTTAAATGTGTACCTCCAGTCCCATCTGTTTGCCTACTTGTCAATCAGTGTACATGCTCTTCATTTTACTTAACCCTTTCGCCGCCAGCCATTTTGCAAATCCCTCTGTGACATGCATAACATTAGGCCTATCCGTACCTCACACAATTACGAAAATAGGGTCTTCAGATAACAGGCCCTGGCTTTTTAGTGACTGGTTGTTAAACCATTGTGGTGCAAAAATGTGACATTGGCGGTGAAAGGGTTAATGCCATGCCCTAGGTTTCCCTTCTTTCTCTATCTTTCGCACAAAATTCCTCAAATACTTACCACTAAAAGAGCCTACAGCTTCGTTATTCATATACTGGGGCATTTGAATTGCATCGCTGGAGAAAGAAAACTTGAAAACTTGAACTTTATTTTTCAAGGATAAAGATTTTAGGCAACGCCTAGTCTTCCAATCTGTCCTTCAGAGAGAGAGAGAGAGAGAGAGAGAGAGAGAGAGAGAGAGAGAGAGAGAGAGAGAGAGAGAGAGAGAGAGAGAGAGAGAGAGAGAGAGAGAGAGAGAGAGAGAGAGAGAGAGAGAGAGAGAGAGAGAGAGAGAGAGAGAGAGAGAGAGAGAGAGAGAGAGAGAGAGAGAGAGAGAGAGGAGAGAGAGAGAGAGAGAGAGAGAGAGAGAGAGAGAGAGAGAGAGAGAGAGAGAGAGAGAGAGAGAGAGAGAGAGAGAGAGAGAGAGAGAGAGAGAGAGAGAGAGAGAGAGAGAGAGAGAGAGAGAGAGAGAGAGAGAGAGAGAGAGAGAGAGAGAGAGAGAGAGAGAGAGAGAGAGAGAGAGAGAGAGAGAGAGAGAGAGAGAGAGAGAGAGAGAGAGAGAGAGAGAGAGAGAGAGAGAGAGAGAGAGAGAGAGAGAGAGAGAGAGAGAGAGAGAGAGAGAGAGAGAGAGAGAGAGAGAGAGAGAGAGAGAGAGAGAGAGAGAGAGAGAGAGAGAGAGAGAGAGAGAGAGAGAGAGAGAGAGAGAGAGAGAGAGAGAGAGAGAGAGAGAGAGAGAGAGAGAGAGAGAGAGAGAGAGAGAGAGAGAGAGAGAGAGAGAGAGAGAGAGAGAGAGAGAGAGAGAGAGAGAGAGAGAGAGAGAGAGAGAGAGAGAGAGAGAGAGAGAGAGAGAGAGAGAGAGAGAGAGAGAGAGAGAGAGAGAGAGAGAGAGAGAGAGAGAGAGAGAGAGAGAGAGAGAGAGAGAGAGAGAGAGAGAGAGAGAGAGAGAGAGAGAGAGAGAGAGAGAGAGAGAGAGAGAGAGAGAGAGAGAGAGAGAGAGAGAGAGAGATAGAGAGAGAGAGGGGGGGGGGAGCAGACAGACAGACAAACAGAGGCAGATAGAGACAGACAGTCAGACAGAGAGACATACAGAGAGAGAAAGAGACAGAGACATATACAGAGAAACAGATAGTGACAAACTGTCATAGACGGAGAAAGAGAGAGAGG
>CM065697.1:36972117-36984617 GCA_017654935.2 Phymorhynchus buccinoides
ATTGTGGCATACAACTGACATTATGGCATAAAGAAGTCTCTGATAGTACTAGGCTACCCAAAGAGTATTGCATCCAAGGTCTTTGAAGCTACTGTATGTAAGCACCAACTAATCTCTGGCAAACCAGTGGGTGACCGGAATAACGTCGAATATACGGTTGCGCCTAAGGTCGAAACAAAATGGCATGACTGACAAGTGTGCCTAATGTCGAAAATTTCATGTAAGTTTTACCTTTGAGCCTAAGGTCGAATGCACAGTTGAGCCCAACGTCGAATTTGAAAGTTGTGCCTAAGGTCGAATGTACGGTTGAGCCTAAGGTCGAATGCATCATTGAGCCTAAGGTCGAATGCACAGTTGAGCCCAACGTCGAATTTCAAAGTTGTGCCTAAGGTCGAATGTTTAGTTGAGCCTAACATCTTTGCAATTCGACCTTAGGCTCAACTTTGCATTCGACCTTAGGCTCAACTTTGCATTCGACCTTAGGATGAACCATACATTCGACCTTGGGCGCAACTTTGCAATTCGACGTTAGGGTCAACTTTGCATTCGACCTTAGGCTCAACCGTATATTCGACGTTAGGCACAGCTCTGCAATTCGACATTAGGCTGAAGTGTGCATTTACTTATTTTCGACCTTAAGCACACCTGTACATTCGACCTTAGGCGCAACCGTACTTTCGACCTTATTCCGGATTCCCAACCCAGTATCTCCCCCAAGGACTTCACACTCTGCTGGCTGCTCCAGTCTGCTGCTACTGTTGCTGCTATTTGAGCTACATAGTACTAGGCCTATAGGCCTACTGGCAGGGTTGGTTGTATTGTCTGGCACCAAAATGAAGGCCCCCCAACAGCCACTGTGCTCTTCTTGGCTTCAATGATGACTATCATACTGTTGTATTGATGTTATTTCCGGCGTCAGCATAAAATAAAAAAAACTCATTCCTCTCCGGAAGTGGCGAACCAGACATTTCCCTCTCGCCCCACCTCTTTAACCCTTTCACCGCCAATGTCGCATTTTAGCACCACAATGGTTTAACACCCATGTCATTAAAAGGCATCAAATCAGGGACTGTTGTCCAATAGACCCTATTTTCTTAATTTTGAAAGGTAAGAATACGCCTAATGTTATATATGTCACAGAGGAATTCGCAATATTGCAGATATTTTATTTATTCACCAGAGAATGTTCTACATTGTGTCTCAGTGTCTGTTATTACTAAAGAAACTGGACAATCTATCTACTTTTTTCTGGTACCACTGACACTAACCCAGTTAAGTTTAATGGTATTTTTTGGCTGAAAAATGGCTGGCGGCGAAAGGGTTAAACAGCACAACTCAGAGATCGCGCTAGGAATGTTGAAAACCAGTCCCATCAGCGACACAGCCCTTCAACAACCAGTGTCAAAACCAGTCCCAGGAACATAAAACCCCAGTGAAAACCACAATATCAAAGCCTCTGTTAAAACAATTTATCAGTCCTAGCAAAACATTATCAGTCCCTAGGACTGACAGGTCAAATTTGTTTCGGTATTTTGGTTTTGCAATCAGTATTTTACTGATAAATACCAGTAAACCCAATCACTGCACAACCTATACCATTTTAGGGGCGGATCAGTTAGTCATGGAGAGGGGGGGGGGGGGGGGGGGGGAGGGGCAATAATTTGAAAGTAAAGAAAAAAGCAATGAGATCTCTCCTTGAAATTTGTTGTAGTTCTTATTTTCTTTTGCTTTGCCTTGGGGGGGGGGGGTCGGGGGGCGGAACACCTGTAACCCCCCCCCCCCCCCCCCCCCCCCCTTTCATCCGCCACAGCATTTCTCCCAAGAGGGTTAAAATAGATTTATCTCCGGAGGAATTAGCAAACCAGAGAGAGTTTCCTTTCGCCCCTCTATAATCATACGTAAAGCTGGAATGGCACTGCATGATGCATTCTTCAGTCATACTGGCTGGTATGCCAGGCATCACGAGAATTTCAGGTTCTTCGCGACTTTTTGTTCCAGATAGAATGGAATGTGACAGAATAGGGTACCGAAGAGACTGATTGTGTGTTTTAACGCAGCAAATGTAATGAATGTATGGCACGCGCTATCTGAGTGTTGGTGTTGTACCAAGTGGCTCAGGGTAAAGCTCGGTGTCCATCAGTGTAGTAGGTACTACACAACATGTTTGACAATCGTTTGACAATTAATGGCACCACGCCTTGTTGCTTTGGACTTGCTGGCAGGCTATACGCACAAGCGGGTCTGCTTCTTTGGGTCTCTCTTCCCCAAGACCCAAACAACATGGGCGACAGCAGACCGTCGCCTTCGTAAAGTTATTTTTAGTAGCAGTGAGCAGACCAAAGGCGTACACAACGCACGCCAGTAGGTGCGAATAACATGGCAGCAGGTGTGAAAAATACTCAGACTGACACAAAACAGATGCTTTGTATTAGCCAGCACACGAGATGTACACGGACCCTAAGGCTCGGTGTACATCTCTTGTCCTGGCTAAAACAAAGCATCTGTGTTGTTTCATTCTGTGTTTTTCTCACACCTTCTGCCATGTCATTCACACCGACTGGTACGCATTTGGTCTTGGTCCGCTGTCACCCATGTTGTTTGAGTCTTGGGGAAGGGAGACCCAAAGAAGCAGACCTGCTTGTGTGTATAACCTGTCAGCAAGTCAAAAGCAACAAGGCGTGTGCTACCTTTCACCCGATTGTCAAACATGCTGGGTACTCGGTACAACACAGATCGACACCAAGCTTAAGACTAATAAAAGTATGGAATACTATGGTTAATGGTGCATGAAGGAAAGAAAGAATCACCAGAGAATGTTCTACATTGTGTCTCAGTGTCTGTTATTACTAAAGAAACTGGACAATCTATCTACTTTTTTCTGGTACCACTGACACTCGATTACTGTCACAATAAGGAGCCACCGATTCAGATCCAGTATCATCTATAAAGATAGCAACTGCACAAAAACAGGACCGTTTAAATAATATTCTAATTTTTTATTTTTTTAAATTAAGAAACGTGTGCGTGTATGCGCGCGAGTGTGTGTATGTGTGTGTTTGTGCGCACGCACGCATGCGTGACTGCATGTGTGCGCGTATGTGCATGCATGTGCGAGTGTTTTGTATGGTGTGTGTGTGTGTGTGCGTACGCTTGCATGCATGCAACGCTTTGAATTGATTTCTATCCAGATTCAGCGCCGTATAAATACTGTATGTTGTTCTTGTGAGAAAGAAATAGAGAAAGAGATAGGGGGGGGGGGGGGGGGGGGGGGGGGAGAGAAAGGCAGAGATGGACGGACAGACAAAAACCGATAGCGAAAATGACAGACACAGAGAGAGGAAGGTCAAGGAAAGGGCCTTGCTATATAAGAATAACTAAAAGACTTTCGATATTTGAAACAAGCAAAAAATAAAATAATATGGATGGATGAGAGGGAGTAGAACCGCAATTAGGTTATTATTAGGCTCGGTGTACATCTTGTGTCCTGGCTAATACAAAGCATCTGTTTTGTTTCATTCTGTGTTTTTCTTACACCTGCTGCCATGTCGTTCACACCGACTGGCGTGCGTTGTGTACGCATTTGGTCTGCTGTCGCCCATGTTCTTTGGGTCTTGGGGGAAGGGAGACCAAAAGAAGCAGACCTGCTTGTGTGCTTAAAGGCACTGCCAGAGTATAAAGGAGAGGAGGTGCTGAGCGCGCGCCGCATTTGAATCACAGCTGGCGAGAGAGACGGTTCGCCCTTCTTTGTTTTCTGTTGTGCGAGCCGCCGCGAGGCAGAGCTTTTCTGGCGAAAAAGACCCGATCCCTGGGATCGGTTGTTTTCCCTTTAACTTTGTCAGCAAGTCAAAAGCAACAAGGCGTGTGCTACCTGTAACACGATTGTCAAACATGTTGGGTCCTCGGTAGAACACAGATGGACACCCAGCATGAGTGAGAGGTTGAGAGAGCGGGAGGGAGAAACTCTGGAACTCTTCAGTGAGTGGAGGGCTTGACTGAAAGTGAATTAAGTGAGTTTTTCCAAGTCTAAACAGGCTGCGCGAGTTTCTCTCCCCCCAAAATGAGCTCTGACAGCATAGTTTTATTTTACCTGGATGAAAGAGGCAGGTATATAAGAGATGAGAAAATTGCCAAAAGGAGAGCGAGCATAGATAGTACAGCTCTATGAAAGAGAGAGAGAGGGGGGAGGGGGAGAGAGAGAGAGGAGAGAGAGAGAGAGAGAGAGAGAGAAGAGAGAGGAGAGAGAGAGAGAGAGAGAGAGAGAGAGAGAGAGAGAGAGAGAGAGAGAGAGAGAGAGCAGAGAGAGAGACAGGGGAACAGAAACAGAGACAGACAGAGAAAGAGAGAGAGAGATAGGTGAGAAGCCGATGAGAGAAGGCAGCAGCTTGCCACAAGGTTGTGGGGAGCGCTTCATCAAAAACGTTTTGGCTTTATGGTTCATCCCAGGCACATCTAAAACAAGCAAATGGCTCGATTATTGCAAATCCCTCCTCTCTGGCATCCCACACTATCTTCTTGACAAACTCCAAGAGGTCCAAAACTCTGCAGCCCGACTAGTATTCAAGGTTAAAAAACATGAACAGTGAACACGCCCAGCCTCTCCTACAGAACCTTCACTGGCTTCCCATTTCTGCTCGAGTCGATCACAAAATATCTACACTCTGTTTCAAATCTGTCACCGATCCCTACTTCCCTGCCTATCTCTCTGATCTTCTGCACATCTACTCTCCTACCAGACTACTCCGCTCCTCTTCAGACAATCGAACTTTCACTCTTCCTCGACCCAAAACAAAGACCTATGGCAACCGCACTTTCTATTTCACCGCACCGAAAACATGGAATCAGCTCCCATTCACAACTCGCAACTCAGAAACACTTCCACGCTTCAAAACCGCTCTAAAAACCCACTATTTCCGCCAGTCCCACAACCTCGATTAAAATATGTCTGCTGTCTCCCTTATGTCTTTCCGTCTGTTGGTCTGTTTGTCTGCCCCCCCCCCTCTCTCTCTCCTCTCTCTCTCTCTCTGTGTCAACGTGTCTGTCACTCTGTATGCCTGTCCATCTGTCCCCCCTCTCCACCCCCTTGCTCTTTTTCTTAACTTCTCCCCCCCCCCCCTCCCCACTTTGTCTACTCGTCTCTCACTCTTTGTCTCTCCGTTTTCTATCTGTCTTACTCTCTGCTCCTCTCTATCCCCGTCTCTATCCCCAACTCCTTCCTTCCTTTTACGCTCCCTCTTCTGCTTTTCTGCATTACCTTCCATTTTGTCCATTTTCTTCTTTCTGCTTCTGCTCTCTGCCGCTACGGTCATTGATGCACAATGGATGAGCCTGTGCATGTGAGCGCGTGCGTGTGTGTACATGCGCGCATGTGTGCGTGTGTGCGTGCGTGTGGGTGTGTTGTGTGTGCGTGTGCGTGCGTGTGCGTGCGTGCGTGCGTGCGTGCGTGCGTGCGTGCGTGTGTGTGTGTGTGTGGTGTGTTGTGTGTGTGGTGAATAGGATGGGCTGGATGGGTGTATTTTAATGTTGTGAACATTTTATGTACTTGTGTATTTTTATTTCTTTATCCATTTTGTCTCACTGTTTTAAAATGATTTTACATTATAAGTGTTTTAAAATGCTATTTTATTAGTATGTGTGTGAGTGTCATTCATTTAATGTTTTTCCACTAATCGTGTGTGTCTGTGTGTGTTTGTGTGTGCGTGTGCGTGTCGGTGTGTGTGTGTGTGTGTGTGTGTGTGTGTGTGTGTGTGTGTGTGTGTGTGTGTGTGTGTGTGTGTGTGTGTGTGTGTGTGTGTGTGGTGTGTGTGTGTGTGTGTGTGTGTGTGTGTGTGTGTGTGTGTGTGTGTGTGTGTGTGTGAATGTTTATTAATATTGAATATAATGTGCCTTTTTGTGACTATTGTATGTACAAATGATAGTAAGTTGTTATTTTAATGATGCATGCAACTGTATTTCAGTCCTATAATATATGTCTGTCTCTGTTTGTGTGTCTCTCTCTCTCTCTCTCTCTTTCTTGTCTGTCTGTCCCTCTGTCTGACTCTCTGTGTCTAACGTCTCTGTCTTCTCTCTGTCTGTCTGTCTGATCTGTCTGTGTGTCTCTCTTTCTCTCTCTCGTTCTCTTTCTCTCTCTATCGTTATAAGTGTGAGTGTGATTTGTTAATAGTGTGGCCTGGCGGCGTCTTTAAGTGTCCATCAGTGTGAGTGTTTCAAGTTGGTTGCGTAAGTGTACTGTAGATTATGTCATTCATTATTTGGGCGTGATTGAGAAATTGACTGAGGGATCAGGGAAAGGGGGGTGTCAATGGTCAATGTTTGATGTATACTTTTTGTTCATTGTGTTTCAACTATTCATTCTAGTGATTTCTGTAAAGCGCATTAGAGCTTAAAGATTAGGCGCTATAAAAGTTGTCTTAATAAATAAATAGATAAATAAATAAAAGACAGTGAAGAAGCTGTTAATACCCCGACCCACCACTAGATATCCTAGCAGTAGCAGAGAGAGTGGAACGATTCTACTCTCTGTGATGTTACAGTTAGAAATGGTCAAATTACACGCTGCTGCTTTTCCTTCTTTCCCCATGACAACACAGTAGTAGGTCTCCTTCGGTCGATTCGACCATGGATTATGCCAAATGACAACTTTTTCGTTGCCTCTGGGTTTAACGTGTGCTAAGGAACAGCGTCTGTTAAATCCTTTCGCGAACATTTGTCCTCTCGCGGATACCATCTACAATAACCCTAGGGTCTCCCATAACCATATATTCATTGTCAGCATGTCACAACCTATTCAGATCCTGAATTATTTTGAACCGCCAGTGCAAATTTCCGCCAAGGAAGACTCACAGAACGGACATTTCCTTCCTTCATGTCCGAGCTGTATCTCATGAACCAGTGGGTAGAATGGCTTCAAATTTTGTGTGGTAATGCAACATGGCGAGTAGAGAAACAAATACTTGCAATAAACACCAAACAAAGCAGAAACAGGGTCATTTTAGACTAATGTGCACATAAGGCCAACAATCCGCGAGAGGACTTAACAAGTGTCTGCTGTGACTTAGCAGCCCATATTCTGGAGTGGCAGAGTGCCCAGAGTGCAAAATGTGGCTGGACGAGGGGTTGCTTCCACTGCAGCTTGCCCATCTTCTGGCTCTTTTCTTCTTAGCCAGGTTGTGAATCTGTTCTTCACACTTTTTCCAGTTGTCTCTGGAGTGTCCTTCGCCATTTACTTCGGTCGGCTGCTGCGTGCGTCCTCCCACAGGTCTCGGCGTTGATGTTGAAAGCTCTCAGTCTCAGCAACACAGTGATAATGCTAGTAATATTATGACTTGCATACCACTGTATTGCCACGGGGGGGAGACTCAAAAGCGACAAAAATTGGCTTGGAGTCAAAAGGGACTATCTTTAGATAGTCCATTGACATATTATTGAACTTAGTACGAAAACTAACAAATTGTATCCAAAAAAAGACTGCACAAATATAAAAAGCAAAAACCCCTTTATATATTTCTGCAGTCATTGTTCGATACAAGTTATTAATTTTTGCAATAGGTTCAATAATACGTCAATGGACTATCTAAAGATAGTCCGTTTTGACTCCAAGCCATCGAAATATCAACGTGTATTGTGACGTTGACCACAAGGGCCACATGGCACTGAGCTGCCATTCACACGGGCAACCCCGTGACCTTGAATCACACCCCTTTCCCGTGTAACGATGATCACCCTCAACTGTTCAGGGGGAACCGAAGGCGTGATCCAGATGGGGTTTCTCGCCATGGAATTGCCTTGGAACCCATGACTGTAGTCCCGCTGATTGGGAACGGAGGGGAGGCTACATGTTTGGGCAATCCCGTACTTTAGTCATACAAGATAGCACAGGTTTGATTCCCCAAGGCTCACACCAGGAATACTATACCATTCCAGCTCACACCTTAGACTTCTCTAAGACTTTTCTCATTTCGACGTCGGTTTCTTAATTCCCTTACTATACCTACTAGCCGATCATTCTCTCACCCCCCACCCCAGGCCTACCTGCTCAGGGCTCCCAGGGACCCCCATTTGAGGGGTCTATGAAGTACTAAAATTCTAAGGACCCTCTAAAAGAATGTGCAGTGGTCCCAGGGATGCACTAGAAAAATTTTTTTTAGCATTCGCAATGCCACTGGGGACCCTCTATCCCGCCTCTAGGACCCTCTATAACTGTAAGTGAAGGAGTCCCTTGGGACCCCTTGTTTTGCGGGACGATTGGGGAACCCTGCTGCTTCTGCTAATTTTAATTTATACACCCCCAACGCGGTGCCCCCTCTCCCCTCACAAGTTTTTACACAAACGAAGCATGGATGCTACGTACTACACTTCTAGTCTATATCCATGCACGAAGAAAACCCCCTTTAAAAAAAACACCACTTCTTTGGTCTATATGAATTGTGGAGAACAGGTACAGAGGTGGCGAGGGGGGGGGGGGGGGGGGGGGTTTTGGGGGGGTATTCAGTAATCAGTCAATGGAGGGTCATCTAACGATCCTCAGATGTGGTAATCTAAGTCTCACTCTCTACTCGAACATCACGTCTGGCACACGAACACACACATGTGCAGAGTCACAGCTCTCTACGCTACTGTAGCGACGGAATAGCACATAAGACAGGTACAAACAGGTATACAGAGACAGACAGACAGTTACAGACAGACAGATCGAGATGATACGATGACATACAGACTAGAGCTTTGTGTAGACGCTGCAATGCGTATAGTCACTAGACACGATGTCAACAGCTACACATATCACGCTATCCACAGCAACTTGTGTTAACTTCTATCTTCAGATGGGCCGATCTACGCGACTAACATCGCGACGAGCTACTACCGAACTACACGAACATTCACTGCAAAAAGGTTACAGCAAAAATGAAAATATTTTTTATCTGTCGCCGTGCAGTATATTTGAAAGCACGAGGGTCAAGCTGACTTCCCTAGGATCACATGTGTTGTTTAAGTGATATGATGAATGTGATGCGTTATATATTCAAGAAGTGCGATCGTGCGATGTATATATTGTACATATTTGTACACACCATGTTCTAGCATGTTACTCCTCTGGGGGAAAATTTTTACTGCATCCCTGGGACCCTGCTTTTTACTCCTCCCATGTTAATACTTCATAGACTCCCAAATGGAGGTCCCCAGGAGCCCTGAGAAGTCGTCTACACAGGCCTGTGTTTTGTATTGTTGTTTGTTTGTTTATTGCGTGTCCCCCTCTTTTCCCCTTACTGCTTTATCCTGTCTATTGTCTACCACTTTGGAATCTTTGAGTTCCAGGTTGCCTTAGTTCGTTTTTTGGTGTCTTTTTTACGGATGGCCTGATGAAAAAAAGTATATTATTTGCTTATTCAATGGGATATTATGTTTTCCACCTGGAAATAAAATTCTGATTTGACTTGACTCGACTTGACTTCACACACAAACACACACTACACACACAAACACCACACACACCACACACACACACATAGACACACCCACACACACACACACACAGAGAAACCCCGGTATCCTCACGGGGGAACGGCTGTGGCTGGTTCATCAATGATGCAGGAGTTACGAGCGCTGTTAAGGTTATATTGTTATAAAGAGAAATCCACCACAATCCACCAAGCCCAGAATACAAAAGGGCACACAGGGTCAAACTATCTTGAATTATTATTTAACAAACAAAACTTCGGGACTTTTCCCTGGTATTGCAGTACCTCCGGGACCGGAGGAACGTTAAACGAACTTTCAATCAATCTACATGTGGTGTATAGTGGCACAGTGGTATCGCGTTCGCTTCGTGTCAAGTAAACCCGAGTTCGGAACCTGGGTACAGGGGATTTTTTCCTCTCATTTCTACACTAGGCCATTACGGTCTGAACGTGGAGTCTTTCGGATGAGACGATAAACCGAGGTCCCGTGTGCCCATGGCACTTAGCATACGTTAAACCCAGGGTGCCGGAACGAAAAAAAAGATTGTCATTTGGTCAAAATTTCCTCCCCCCCCCCCCCCCCCTCCCTCTCATCAATGACAAAAATCGCATGCAAAAAAAAATTTTTATTGGGTGGCGCGCCTCTGGCTGCGACGCGCTCTCCAGGTGGGAGCAACCCGAATTTCACAGAGATGCCTCTGTGACTATAAAAGTACCTAATACCTAATGTTTTGGGGCAATCTTGTAACGTTCAATCCCCCCCCCCCCCCCCCCCCCCCAAGGTTTGCGACCCTCAATCTCAAGTCTGCTTCTTTCAGGGTTTTTTGTTTTGTTTTTTAATCCTACAGGCTGATGCTAACCCTACCCCTTTCCCCCAAAAAAAATGGCAGACTGTTGTGTTTTCTCACTCTCAGGATCGTACCACACATATTTATATTTATTAATGTCCCATATGTGCCTGTTCAGGCCGGAGGACGTTAAACGAACTTTCATCAACCCAAGCCCACGGGACACTGCATTAACGGCTATTGGCTTTTGATTCCATTGCTATTCTCTGGATCATTTTCTTGAGCCAGCATAATTTATTATTGACTTGTGAAAAAAGAGAGAGGAGAGAGAGAGAGAGAGAGAAGAGAGAGAGAGAGAGAGAGAGACAAAGAGATAGAGAGAGAGAGAGAGAGAGAGAGAAGAGAGAGAGAGAGAGAGAGAGAGAGAGAGAGAGAGAGAGAGAGCGATAGAGAGAGAGAGAGAGAAGAGAGAGAGAGAGAGAGAGAGAAGAGAGAGAGAGAGAGAGAGAGAGAGAGAGAGAGAGAGAGACGAGAGAGAGAGAGAGAGGACCAGAGAGTTCAAGAGAAACAAGAGAGATGAGAGAGACGAAAAAATGCCAACGTTTAATTTCAATCTAAGAAACAACCCATGTTATGAGCGCGTACAAGCATGCAATCACAAAGAGAGACAACAGAGACAGAGTCACGCAGACAGACACAAAGACAAAAAAACTGACAAAAAGCACAGTTTCATTCATACAGAAGAGAAAAAGAGGAGGAGGAGGACGGGGAATGATGGAATTCTGCTTAACGTCCTCCGATCTGGAACAGACACTTATGGGACATTAGTAAATATAAAGATGGTGGGAACGACCCTGGAGGCAACGCCCGGAGGCAGTGCAACACCAGGAAAGTCCCGAATTGTTAACAATACAGATGTGGACGGGAAAGGAGAAGGAGAGTCACTTTATTGAACGACATGCCCCGAGGGATGACTAGGGCTGACAGACGGGAGTCAGAGTGACTCAGCGGAGTAGATTCTTCAACTTCTGATCTTCTTCTTCTTCTTCGATAGCTCAGACAGTTTCCTGCCAATTATGAGGGCAGATGCGCCATGCTGCCCTTGTGCGCCTACCTAAGAAATAGTAAGGCCCAGCAAGTCCGACTTCGGCTGGAGGAAATGTTTTTGAAAACATTTCTTGAAAGAAAGAAAAAAGGCAGGAGAATGGACGGGTAAGGCAGAAAGATAGTAGATGACAGTTAAAGCAAAGGTAAAAGGCAAAGTCAAAGGGAGTGACAGATTAGAGGAAGTTACACGCACACGAACTTCCAGAAGGTGGGGGAACTATTTAACAACAACACCCCCCCCCCCCCCCCCCCGGTATCCCCACGGGGGTTTCTTGTGATCTATACTGACTATAGCGGTCTATTTGGTATTTCACTATGGAGATTTCATTAGATTGGCCAGGAGCAAAAAGCTTTTACACAGAGGCGCCATGCGCACACAATGCATTGTCTGGTTTTCCTCTGGAATTTCACAAGTGCTACAAAAGTTTTGCGACGCAAAATCTGTGAAGTCTGCTCGTCTATGTTGAGAAAGTGAAAAGAAAGAGAGAGAGGGGGGAGAGAGAGTGAGAGAGAGAGAGAGAGGGGGGGAGTGACAGAAAGGGGGGGTGTAGAGAGAGAGAGGTGGGATAGATTTACGCGTCGAGATCTAGAGAGAGAGAGAGAGAGAGAGAGAGAGAGAGAGAGAGCGAAGAGAGAGAGAGAGGTAGAGAGAGAAATGTGTGCCTGGGTGTGGGTCTGTCTGAGTGTGCGTACAAACTGCATTTGTATTTTGTATTCATAAGTGTCGTTAGCGAGCAGTGTAGGCCTATGTTAATGTGACTGCGCGCGAGTGCGGGCACGAACATGCATCCGCGTGCGCAGTATGTGTATAAAGTCCACCTGTGTCAATTAATACTTTGCAGGTGCAAACGCCAACACAAACGAGCTTTAAAAGTATGCTATTTCTCCACATGCAGGATGATGATGCATGCATACTGTATTTCTATTTGAACATTTTCAGGGCTCCCAATCGTCCCGCAAAACAAGGGGTCCCAGGGACTCCTTCACTGACAGAATAGAGGGTCCTATAGGCGGGATAGAGGGTCCCATTGGCATTGCGAATGCCAAAAATAATTTTTCTAGTGCATCCATGGGACCCCCTGTACATTCTTTTAGAGGGTCCTTGAGAATTTTAGTGCTTTATAGACCCTCAAATGGGGGGCCCTGGGAG
>CM065697.1:36989617-36992117 GCA_017654935.2 Phymorhynchus buccinoides
GTAATGGGTCACTGTTGTATTATTAAACTTAAATTTTATTGCAGACTTCGTGGGTTTGATCACCCCTGGCTGCACAAAATGAGGGGTGAAATCGTTGACACAGTGGGTCAACGACCCGGGCCCGCTGACAATCTGAAACTGGCAAAATGTTAATTAGGCTTCCGCGTGTATGCAATTTCGACTTTTAATCCAACAGCTTTCTTTTCCTGTCATTTGGTTGTCCATATTTAGGAAGTTGCACTACCCGTGGAGATACCGGGGGCTCTTTTGTACAAATAGTTCCCCCACCTTCTGGAAGTTCCGTACTTGTAACTTCCTCTAAACTGCCACTCTCTTTGACTCTGCCTTTTCCCTTAGCTTACTGTAATCTACTATATTTCTGCCTTTCCTGTCCATTCTCCTGCCTTTTTTTAAGAAACACTTTCAAAAAGATCTCCTCCAGCCGAAGTCGGACATGCTGGGCCTAATGGTCAACCTATGGCGATATTTTTCACGCCAGAGGGCAGTCAATGCACTAGGGGCTTATTACGCGATGCTCTTACTTGGGCGTACTGAGAGAGAGAGAGTGATGGTAGGACCACTCACTGTCTCTCTCTCTTTCTTTATCCCCAACTAATAATATAGAGAGGATTAGCCCCACACGAGCGTCATGCCCTCTGGTGTGAGAAAAATCGCACTAAGTCTCTCATTCATTTCTTACTTAGGCGCATAACGGCAGCATGAGGCAAGAAGAAGAAGGAAGTTGCAAATAGTTTCGATAGGAAAAACACTGACAGTCTCATCATGCGCAACCCGCCAGCATTCCAGTACCCATTGACAAGCACAAAACAATAATACCAACTTGAGCCAGCATACCAGTGGAAGACTGGAGTGCCAACACTTGATAAACTACCTAGCTCAATACAAGTACTTTTCAAGTGCAACGTGAGAGCCTGGCTGGGAGTAGGTAGTGTGGACTCTTGTTACATTAAAACACGGTCCAGGCATACACTAGTATGGAACAATAGGTGTTGGCTTCTATAGTTCACTTCTAGTTCATTAATAACACACAGAGAACACAATACTCGCGACGCGTGCATAACCACCACATGCACATACACAATCACACACAAAATTCACGCACACATTCAACACAGTTTGATCGTGTATTTGGTTCGATGTTGACACTGTCTTGAAGCACACAATAATTTTATGGCCCTATTTCGTGGGAGGAAAAAGAAAAAAGAAACTCTCTCTCTCTCTCTCTCTCTCTCTCTCTCTCTCTCTCTCTCTCTCCCTCTCTCCCTCCCTCCCTCTCCATCCCTCTCTCACGCGCACGCGCACATGCACGCACGCAATTTATCATGTCCCACTATACCCACCCACCCCTCCAGCGCCACCCCAACTTCCCCACCCCCATCCTACCCCAACACTTTTATCAAAGGCAAATTACAGCGAAGACTGTAATTATCCAACGAGATGATAATAGATGGAGTGAGTGACAGAATCAGAATGAAATAGCGTGCGGTGCAGTGGCATGCCACGAAGCCATTAGCGTCAGATCCACGCAATCTTCGCCATCATCATGTCCCAGAACTAAACTGCACTCCTATCGTGGTCTGCAACGAACACCTTTTGCAAGAGTGAATGCCCTTGGAGGGTGGGGGAAGATGGTTCAGTACTGACCAGACAGGGGGATAACTCTCGCCAATAACCCCTATTTGATGCCACTAAATGGCTGCCTTTCCCAAGAGTGAATGCCCTTGTCAGTACTGACCAGCAATTGCTCTCACTGTCAAGGGCGTTAATAACCCTAGTTGCAAAGGCCTATAGGGAAAAAGGGCAGTAGGCAAAATTAAAATTCCTACACAACTTGCTTCCCAAGGTTTTGGAGCCTGGGGGCCGTTTCACAAGGGCTAAGCGTGAGCGCAAATCGGCAAAAACGGTTGGGCGTTTCACAAGGGCTAACGTTACGTAGCGTGAGCGCAAATCGGCAAAAACAGTACTAAGAAACACCTCTTTCCACGACGTTTGCCAAAAACGTTTTGTGGCTACTCCCAAAGTATCTCGTGGCGAACTATCACGGGACTTGCATGGGGTGAATATATTTCTTGTTGTTGATTGGTCCATTCGAGTTCGGTTAAAATAATAATAAAAAAATTGACCAATCAGAGCTTGTAATATTCTTCCGCAAACGTTTTCTAAAGTGTTTCTTAGGCCTCGTTTGGGGTAAGCGTTATTCGCGCAGCGACCGTTATCTACAGAAACTCGACCCTGGCTCAAGCTTTTTCGGCTTTTCTAGGTACCTTAAGTTTTTGGTCACATACAAAAATGGGTACATCTACAACAGTTGTTCATTGTCAAAAAATGTATAGTGGAACCTCCCTATAGGACCCTCCCTTATAAAGACTCCCCGGGTCCCTCCCACTTAAGACCTACTTCTCTGAGACACTGCCCTTATTTATAAGTATTAAAATTACCTCCCTATTACACAACTCCCTCCCATTTAAGACCTTAGTTT
>CM065697.1:36999617-37014617 GCA_017654935.2 Phymorhynchus buccinoides
TGTCTCTATCTTTCACACTCACTGACTCACCCCAATCTTTCACACACACACACACACACACACACACACCAAGCACGCCACTGTAAGCGCCTCTCTCTCTCTCTCGCATGTGCACACACACACACACACACACACACACACACACACACACACACACACACACACACACACACACACGTACACTCACATGTAAAAAAGCTTTATCAAGCTTATTCTTTTATCGTCAATGAAGATCATTTTGACTTGACATGCGCCTGATCACCTCTCTCTGTCTCTCCCCCCCCCCCCCCCCTCTCTCTCTCTCACGTAATTCACACCAGGGCTCCCAATCGTCCCGCAAAACAAGGGGTCCCAGTGACTCCTTCACTTACAGCATAGAGGGTCCTAGAGGCGGGGTAGAGGGTCCCAGTGCATTGCGAATGCTAAAAAGAAATTTTCTAGTGCATCCCTGGGACCCCCTGCACATTCTTTTAGAGGGTCCTTTAGAATTTTAGTACTTCATAGACCCCCAAATGGTGGTCCCTGGGAGCCCTGCACACCTCAGCCCCATACTCGGAGTGCCTCAGATATCAATCTTATGCAATAGAGCACAGGCAGCAGGTGGCGCTAAACATTCCTCTCGCTGCAAGGTCTACAAATCTGAAATTACACACACACACACACACATGCGCGCGCACACACAGACACACACACACATATGTGCATCCGCGCGCACACATAGACACACACATGTGCATGCACACGCACACACACACATGCGCACACACAAACACAACACGTGCATGTGTAAGCACACACACATTCACACATGCATTCATTACACGTATGGTTTATTTGTGAAATTATCATTGCACAAAATCCTTCAAAAGGACAATAGTCAATAAACATTATTGATTGATTAATTGACTTCAGGACTGACACACATGCACGCACACACACACACACAAATTTTCCACCACCACCTCATCATATTCTCTCTCTCTCCCTCTCCCACCCCTCTCTCTCTCTCCCTCTCTCCCACCCCCTCTCTCTCTCTCTCTCTCTCTCCACCCCCCTCTCTCTCTCCACCCCCCTCTCTCTCTCTCTCCCAACTCTCTCTCTCTCTCTCTCTCTCCACCCCTCTCTCTCCCTCTCCTCACCCTCTCTCTCTCTCTCCTCTCTCCCCCCCTCTCTCTCTCTCTACCCCTCTCTCTCTTTGTCTCTCTCCACCTCTCTCTCTCTCTCTCTCTCCAGCCCTCTCTTTCTCTCTCCACCTCTCTCTCTCTCTCTCCCATGCCTTACACTACAGACATACTACTGCAGCACCTCTGTATCTCAATCATTCATCTGGAAACAGTTTATACCAGCAGTGTTAGGGAGCTTGGCATGATTGTACTTGTAGTAGAGAGGGTCATGGAGGTAAGAATAAGGTAATGGATCGAATATCCTGGATCCAGGAAGAGGAACAGATTCACAAAGTGATCAGATTTACTTATTAAATTCAGTGTTGTTCAGATGTGGAATAATCTACTAATTAACATAAAGAATCTTAGAATGCACCTAACATTAATTAACTCAAAAATCTTTTGGACGAAAACCCAAATTTAAAAAATAAATTAAAAAAAGGTTTTGATGAATAAACAAAGCCATTCCTATAAAAAAAAATATAAAAAATTACTTTTGGATTAGTTTTAGTTTAAGGAGACGCAAACCACTTAAAATATATTTTTCAAAATGTCAAGTCAAATTCACTGAGACCGGGTTTAAAGGGGCCGCGAGACCTATAAATAGACCTATATCTACCTACCTACCTACCTAAATTCCTTCCTCCAGTGCTTCCAAGTATTCCCAATCCAATACATCTCTGGGTTATATTGTAGTTTAGTCACACACACACACACACACACACACACACACACACACACACACACACACACACACACACACACACACACACACACACACACACACACACACACACACACACTCACACACACACACACACCCTCCCTTAAATTTTCGCATTGAAAACCTGCCATTCTGGAGGAAATGAATAGGGTTAGAATCAGCCTAGGAATATTTTGGTAAAACTGAAAGAAGAGAAGCAAACTTTGAGATTGAGGGTCATAAACATGAAAGGGGGGAGAGGGGGGGGGGGGAGTGACTAAAATGCAAGACTGCTCACCCCTCCAATACTTCACCCTCCACCCCCCAATCCCCAACCCCTTCCAGCAGGTACTGACAACAAGCTGAGCACAGCCTACCTGGATGCATCTCACCGGTCCTATCTCTGTCTGTTTGTCTGTCTTGTCAATGTTAGTCAGTATGTCAGTCTGTAAGTCTGTCAGTCAGTCTAATCTGTTAGTCAGTCTGTCTGTCTGTAAGTACAGTAAATATCGCTTAAGTGTGTGTGTCTTTTTCCACATGTTTCACATGTTGGATTAATGTTCTTTCAGTTATGTTGTATTTCTGTCATGTTGTTGCACCTAACCTGAATTTCTCTTTTGGAGATATTAAAGCATACTTGAACTTGAACTTAAGTCAAAATTGAAGGGAATGAAATTTTATTTTGAGATAGCCAATATTTTCAGTTAAAAAGACCTTTTAGCATAAAGAAGATTAAACTGGGACCCAAACATTATTGTGAGTTATCCAGTTTTTTTAGTTACAAGGATTCCACTGTAGATTCTTAGAACTTGAAAGCGAGATCAGACTCTTCGTTGCTCTTTTTCTTCTAGAATGAGTGTGCCCCAGAGACAGTGAGAAAGAGCCTGCATGAGAGAGAGAGAGAGAGAGAGAGAGAGAGAGAGAGAGAGAGAGAGAGAGAGAGAGAGAGAGAGAGAGAGAGAGAGAGAGAGGGGGGGGGAGAGAGAGAGAGAGAGAGAGGGTGAGAGAGAGAGAGAGAGAGAGAGAGAGAGAGAGAGAGAGAGAGAGAGAGAGGGGGAGAGAGAGGGGAGGGGGGGGGAGAGAGAGACAGCCAGAAAGAGCCTGCATGTGTGAGAGAGAGAGAGAGAGAGAGAGAGAGAGACAGAGAGAGAGGACAGGAGGGAGAGATAGACAGAGAGAGAGAGAGAGAGGGTGGGGAGAGAGAGAGAGAGAGAGAGAGGAGAGAGAGAGCTATCTCGACCAAGAGAGAGAGAGAGAGAGAGAGACTAGAGAGAGAGAGAGAGAGAGAGAGAGAGAGAGAGAGAGAGAGAGAGAGAGAGAGGGAGAGAGAGAGTGAGGAGAGAGAGAGAGGGAGAGAGAGGGAGGAGAGAGAGAGAGAAGAGAGAGCCTGCATGTGTGAGAGAGAGAGAGAGAGAGAGGGTTGAGAGAGAGAGAGAGAGAGAGAGAGAGAGAGAGAGAGAGAGAGGTGAGAGAGAGAGAGAGACAGAGAGAGAGAGAGGTGAGGGGGAGAGAGAGAGAGAGAGAGAGAGAGAGAGAGAGGAGAGAGAGAGAGAGAGAGAGAGAGAGAGAGAGAGAGAGAGAGAGAGAGAGAGTAGTTAGAGAGAGAGAGAGAGAGAGAGAGAGAGAGAGAGAGAGACAGACACAGAGACAGAGAGAGAGAGAGAGAGAGAGAGAGAGAGGACAGAGAGAGAGAGACAGACAGAGAGAGAGAGAGAGAGAGAGAGAGAGAGAGAGAGAGAGAGAGAGAGAGAGAGACAGAAGAGAGAGAGAGAGAGAAAGAGAGAGAGAGAAGAAGAGAGAGAGAGTTGTTCTTTGTTTGTTTGTTGTTTGTTTTCATTTCTCGCTGCACTAGGTTTATTTTCCCTCTAAGCAAACTACAACACACAGCACCACCGGCGATAAAAAAGCTTTAGCACATTACATAAAGTAAACATATAAAACAAGAGAGTGGTGAAACGCTTGGTTAAAAAGAAAAGAAAACCACACCAGAACAAAAGAGCAAAGTGGCGCACTAACAATCACTTTAACCCTTTCACCGCCAGCCACATTTCAGCCAAAAAAATACATTAAATTTACCTGGGTAGAGAACAAAATCCATCTGCGGTATTGGGGATTCTTCTGTGAAATATATAAAATAAGGTCTATCCTTACTTCCCCAAAACTAAGACAATAGGGTCTTTGGGTAATAGACCCCAATTTGATGCCTTTTAGTGACATAGGTGTTAAATCACTGTGGTGCTAAAATGCGACTTTGGCAGTGAAAGGGTTAACACGCAAAACAAGTTGCAGAGCAAAGCAATTCTCCCTCCCCTCTCATCTCACTCTCTAATTATGAGAACAGTATAATCGTCAATAATTTTGCCACTTATGTCCATAAATCCTTGCAGTTAAGACGGTTATCGTTAATGACGTAACTAGTAATTGTTGATCTGAGTTCTTTCGTCATTCATGTCTTTGTGTATTATGTCATTTTTTTATAAATTTATGACAACTACAATGTTTCCTGTCACTTTTTTGTATCTCACCTCCAGTGATATGGGCCAAAGGCCTAATCATTAAACAATTTGTTCATTGCTGTTCATTGTTTTCTCTCTCTGTCTCCCTCCCTCCCTCTCCCTCTCCCTGAGTGTGTGTGTGTGTGTGTGTGTGTGTGTGTGTGTGTGTGTGTGTGTGTGTGTGTGTGTGTGTGTGTGCATGTGTGCGTGTGTGTGCAGTGTGTGCGTGCGTGTGTGTGTGTATCTCTCTCTCTCTCTCTCTCTCTCTCTCTCTCTCCTCTCTCTCTCTCTCTCTCTCTCTCTCTCAAGCTCTCTGTTCGACTCTGTTTCAATATTGAGGATTTATTTAATCATTTAATAAAATTACCCAATAATAGTATCTCACTTTCATTGAGTACACCCTGGAGTTTAGTGTCTTTATACAGGCCAAGCGGTTGTAAATGAACACATTTTAAATTTATTTTTCTAGAAAGAACAAAGGGAAACCGAAAGCCAACAGCAAATTGAAACCTTTTTCCTGGCATTAGCAAAGTTCAGTTTCTTTGTTTCTAGGCTACATGTATCAAAATGTTGTTGTTAATGTTATGCCATAGTTATGCGGGGATTGTCTTCAGCCATGACAAGCTCCTAGCATAACATCATCAGTCTCCAAAATCCCCTGAAGACGGAGTAGGGCTGCCCACATGGCGAGGTCATCAAAACCGGTAAAAAAAACCAAAACAACATGCAATGTTCTCATCTGACATCTGTAGATGAGGCACTTGTACGATAGTGTTCAAGTGCTTCCGCTGTCGGGATGGATGATCCCTGGAGTCTTTTAGCCAGGGTAAGCTAACAACAACAACCACCAACTGTGAACCATTGGCATCAGGGGACGGCAGCCATGATGGGCTTAGGCATAGCCTACTGGATGCTCATCTTGATACTAAAGGCCCTTAGGGTTCACTTTTGTTGTTGGCTTACCCTGGCTAAAAGACTCCAGGGATCGTCCATCCCGACTGCGGAAGCACTTGAACACTATCGTACAAGTGCATCACCTACAGATGAGAACATTACATGGTGGTTTTTTTACTACCCCCACCATGCGGGCAGCCACACTCCGTCTTCGGGGGATTTTGGAGGGTCTGGGTGAAACCCCCCAGAAACTGGCAATAATTTTAATGTAAAAGATGCGAAGAAGGCCTCTCCTGGAACCCCTGCACCCCCCCCCCCCCTAAAAAAAGCATAGTCTACTGGATGCTCATCTTGATACTAAAGGCCCTTAGGGCCTGTCCCTGTCAATCCCCTGACTATAGAAAACACACACACACTGCACACTTCACCTGTCCAGCTATTTCCCTGAAACTTCAAAAAGGGAGGGTCAAGAAAAAAAGAGAGAAGGAAAGCGCATGTAGGTACCCGGTACTCCCATTTGATAAGCAGGAAATTGTAGGTAACTGTTGTTGTTGTTGTCGTCTTACCCTGGCTTAAAGACTCCAGAGATCATCCCAACAGCTGAAGCACTTGAACACTATGGCACATATGCACCAGCCAGGGATGAGAACATTATGTGTGTGACCATTTTTGATTACCCGGCCACATGGGCAGCCACACTCCGTCTTCGGGGGATTTTGGAGACACAATGCTATGCTAGGAGCTTGTCATGGCTAAAGACAATCCCCGCATAACTATGCATATAGCATAATTCCTTAAAAACTTAATTATTCAATGAACTGAAAAAGACAATAGACTAATGTCTTTGACTGAGACATCGGGACAAATGTCTATGTAGTGCCAGTTTAGGTGAAAAACCTTTAGGCACTAGAAGTAGAACACATTTTTCTTTTTCTTCTTGCATATATAGCATCCTGGGAGGGGGCCGAGAGGGGGGTGGGCATGATTTGGGGGTATAGGCCCGGACAGGGAGTATGGAGTTGACTCCCTTGAGACAAGGGAAAGGTGAGGACAGAGGGAAGTGGGGGGAGGGAAGAATGAGGGGGGGGGGGGGAGGGGGCTGGGGAGGGGGCTCAGAGGCTGATGACATGACATTGCCTCGGTGGAAGAGAGTTCCACTCACTCACAGCCCCCGGGAAAGACAGGCACTCAGTAACACTGAACAGACAGGAAAAACCACAAACACCCTCATTCAGACTGCAAGGTACTCCTTTTTTTTTTTTTACTTGGGTATGAAATTCCGGAAGAGCTTGAAGGATACCTGTGGTAGATAGATGGCACTGTGGAATGTTGGTGGTGTAGATGTGGATGGATGGGAACTGGGAAGAAGGAGGGGGAGGGTGGGGGCATCAATTGAAAGGAGAAAAAACAAGAAAGGTGAGAGGTGGTGAGAGGTGGAGAGAGAGGGGGGGGGGGGGGGGGTTCAGGTGAAAATTGCTTCATATGAAAGTATGATGTAGGAAGCAGAGATAAGGACTGTACATAGTGCTCTGTGGTATCTCAAGGTCAGAGGGAGGGAGTTGCTAGAGAGGGAGGAAGAGTAAGTACTACATGATGGGATAACATTCAAGCATAAATTTGGATATTAACTCATTCCATGCTGGCCAGTTGCTTCCCTTTGCAAGCGTTCTGTACTGGCCGATTTGCATAGGTTGCAAAAAAAATTATTTTCTAAATAATGGTAACAGATACAAACGTGACATTTAGGCAATATGTACACAATATACAGTACTAACACCTGCAACAGTTTCAAAGCATCCACTTGATTAGTTTTGATTTGTGATATTTTAAAATAGGGGAAGACGGGGTAAAAAGCGCATGGGCGGGTAAGAAGCCCACCCCAATTATCTCATGAAATGAAGCAAATTTCAGTCTCATTTTGCCCATGAGACGAGCGTTAATGTCTAGCATTCGTCTCATGGGCAAATTTGACTGAAATTTTCTTTATTTCATGAGATAATTGGGGTGGGCTTCTTACCCGCCCATGCGCTTTTTACCCCGTCTTCCCCTAAATGCATGTTTTGTCAAGCCAGGCACACTCATAATAGCGAAAATATAATTTTAAGGTCCCAAAATAACCGGCAGCCAGCCAATCAGTGTCAGAGGCATGAATGAAACGTAGTAGTAGCCCTCTGAGCCACTTTGAAGCACGCATGACTGTTAACCTATGAACTATGAATTTTTAAAGTTCACATGCGATATCCCGTTACCTTAGTAACGAGGCGTTGTGCGCATGCCCTGCGACGAGAGCGCAGGTTAGTATAGAAAGAGTTAATACCAAATACTATTAACCCTTTCACCGCCAAAGTCGCATTTTAGCACCACAGTGATTTAACACCTATGTCACTAAAAGACATCAAATTGGGGTCTATTGTCCAAAGACCCTATTGTCTTAGTTTTGGGAAGTAAGGATACACCTTACTTTATATATGTCACAGAAGAATCCCCAATACTGCAGATGGATTTTGTTCTCTACCCAGGTAAATTTAATGGAGATTTTTGGATGAAAAATGGCTGGCGGTGAAAGGGTTAAAGACATAGTGATAAAGTATTTTGGATGATCTTATAGAACTGGGACTACAAAAACAAACACCATAGATACAACAGCAAATTTTCAATTTACTTTTTTTTTTATTAAAACCTTTGACAAACTAAAAAAACAGTTGGCCAACTGACAAAAACAGCTCAAGCATTCAAACATCCCGAAGTAAAAAAAATGATGTATACTAATTAAGTAATTAATACAGTACAACACTTCCAGTACGGCCATCTGAATTTATTTTTTTATATCACTATTGGCTTACAGCAACAACCACCTTTTGCAAGAGTGAATGCCCTTGGTGGGTGGGAGAAGATGCTAGAGTACTGACCAAAAGAAGGGAATAACTCTCACCAATAACCTATTTGAAGCCACTGAATGGCTGCCTTTTGCAAGAGTGAATGCCCTTTGGGATACTGACCAACAAGGGCTTAACTCTTGCTGTCAAGGGCGTTAATCAGATGGAAAATGTGGGTGGGGGATGGGATAGGGGGCAGTGGTCTGTGTCAGTGTGTGGATGGGTGAAGAGGGTATGGGTCAATGGTACCAACTGTGCCAAGTAACAACCCGGCATCACGGCACAGTGGATTAGTATTTATGGTATTCATGGAAATCCAGTGCCAGCCCCTCGTTACTGGGCAAAACCAGTCCCTACATAAATAAATAATGCATCAGGGCTAAGTAAGATGCAGATCAACACCCCCTGTCACAGCCTTGGTTCACAGCATTTTCCCCTGTCTTCCCTTTATATTCTACTATCAGAGAATGCTTATTTTTAATAGGGCATTTGCCAGGTGAAGACGACCTTGAAATTCACTGAGTTGAATTTAGAGAGTTGAATTAGAAAGGTCAGTGTAACTCAGGCAGAACGAGTGCGGGCAAATTAGTAGTCTAGCATAGAGAATGAACATTCGTGGCAAATGCCCTATTGTTTAGGTGGATGAAAATTAACGTTAATCTAGAAAACGATAGAGGTTTAAGTGCTCAATCTGCAGTAAAAACAACAACTAAAAGGCAGGACTGAAAAAAGGGAAATAACACAGAAATGGAGGAGGGGGTGTTGATCTGCATCATTGCCTGCATCAGACTCAGAGAACCAGTTTGTTTTTTTTCTAGAATGAAGTTGGATTTGATGCTAATTTTTAATGGCATGTACCTATTCAGCGATTCACACACACATGTGCACACGTACACACGCACAAGCACACACACACACATGCACACACACACATATATATACAGAGAGAGAGAGAGAGAGAGAGAGAGAGAGAGAGAGAGAGAGAGAGAGAGAGAGAGAGAGAGAGAGAGAGAGAGAGAGAGAGATAGAGAGAGAGAGAGAGAGAGAGAGAGAGAGAGAGAGAGAGAGAGAGAGAGAGAGAGAGAGAGAGAGAGAGACTCAGAGAGAGAGAGAGAGAGAGCTGCTATAAAAAATATTATGCAATTTTAACTTTACAGACTTTCCATAAGCATTGTGATACCAACTGCCATTGCATAATATGCTTCTCTTCGAAGTGGTGTGCCTGATGCAGTACTTAGGCCTAGTACAAAACGGAAATCTAGGATACAAAACAAGAAAAGAAATTTTTTAAACACACTGCAAAACCACCTTACACTACAGTTAGCTATATATCTACATTTCCTGCACCATCACCACCCTTTTTTCCCCTCCTCCTCCTCCTCCCCCCCCTCTCTCTCTCTCCCCCCATCTACACCCTTCTCTCTTTCTCTAAAGTTCTCCCTCCCTCTCTTCCCCATTCTCCAGTCTCACTCTCAGTGAATCAAATTACACAAGCTGTTTACACAATCTCCACTTGTTTTTTCAACTGAAAGGAACCAGGTATGAGGTAGGCAGAACGTTGGTCATGAGCTATAGTGAAATTGATCCATTCCACTGATCTACATCAGGGGCATATTACCTTTCCACGCTGTTTTTACAGCCACACTGATGATGGGATGGTGCACATTTCTAACTATGTACTGTAAGTCTAAACTATAACAAAACCTTTAAAAAAAAAGTAGTGTGAAGCCCTATTATAAAATATAAGTAGTAGTAGTAGTAGTAGTAGTAGTAGTAGTAGTACTAGTAGTAGTAGTAGTCACAGCAGTTGCTGATTGTTATGTGCATTTATACCGGCCAAATGAAGTCTGACCGGTATTGTTTTGTCTGCTCATGTTATTGGATTTTTGTTTCATGTTTTTATTCCATTTCAATTCTGTGTAAAGCGCCCTGTAGCCTACATAGTAGGATGGGCGCTATATACATTTTTCTCATTATTAATCGTAATTTAATTAATTAAAATTAATAGTAAAATTAACTAAACACTGGAATATATAGCTGTTAATTTGATGCATTTGCTTCAAGGGAAGTAATTCTATGTGCACACCATACCTTGGTCACTTCTAAACTCGCTTCACTCCCTTAGACCACAATTTTGCCTCTGACTTTGCTTTTGTAGTGGTTTGTTGTGGGTAAACCAATCGGTGTAGAGAGTTTTTTCTATATAATGTCTATATAAAAGCCTGATCTACCACTTCCCTATGTCTAAACCTGAAGTAAGAACCCGTAATCTTTCATTTTTCATTTTGTATGCTTTGTGTGTATGGTTGGAGTGATTAGTGAGTTTTTTTAATGATTCAAAATCGTTGCGATGCAAATGAGTTAATGTCTGCACTATTGTAAGCTACTTCACTTACTATGTAAACAAAAGAAAGATGGTGTTCTGGGCTACAGTGAAAATCGCTTTTAAAAAGTCAAAAGTGGAGGGACTGAAATTCCAATAATTATACTAGTTAAATACAACTCCCTTATTTTTGGATGATTTTTCAAGGTCTTAAAACCCTTTCGCAGCCAGCCATTTTTCAGCCAAAAAATACCATTAAACTTATTTGTGTAGAGAAAAAAATGTATCTGCAATATCGTGATTTCCTCTGCAACATGTATAACATTAGGCCTATCCTTACCTCCCAAAGTTACAAAAATAGGGTCTTCATATAACAGGTCCTGATTTGATGCCTTTTAGTGACATGGGTGTCAAACCATTGTGGTGCAAAAACGCGACATTTGGCGGTGAAAGGGTTTAACCCTTTCACCGCCAATGTCGATCATTAAAACTCTTGAAATCAGGGTCTGTTATTCAACAATTTTGGGTAGTAAGGATTGACCCTATTCTAAATGTATCACACCACAATGATTTACAGCAAACACCCATATCATTAAAACTCTTGAAATCAGGGTCTGTTATTCAACAATATTGTGTTCCTAAATTTGTGGTAGTAAGGATTGACCCTATTCTAAATGTTATCACAGAGAAATCCCACAATATTATTTTAACGTGACGCAGACGAAATTATTTTAATCACAAGAGACTTTTCTGTAGCCAAATATAAAAAAAATGAAACAGACTGCAACGTCACTGGAACATACAGCAAACAAACAACTAAAGTGACGACAAGTGCAAAGTGACGTTATTTTATAACGTGACAAACAAACAACTAGACGACAAGTGCAAAGTGACGTTATTTTATAACGTGACAAACAAACAACTACACGACAAGTGCAAAGTGACGTTATTTTATTCACGTTATAAAATAACGTCACTTTGTACTTGTCGTGTAGTTGTTTGTTTGCTGTATGTAGCCAAATAAGTTTAATGGACAGTTTTGGCTCAAACTCAAAGATGGCTGGCGGTGAAAGGGTTAAAAGGGAGGTTCCACTGTACTGTACTTATTTAGTACACTGCACAAATAGACTTGTATCTTTACTCTTCAATAGTCATGAATGCTTTTCTTGCCCAGTGAAGTGCTTGTTGAATGCATGAGTGAGTGGCCGACACATTTCACTGCTCACAATGTGTATCAAGCACACTAAAGTGTAGTGTTAAAATAATATATTAAAAAAAAGGGAAGAAAAAGAAAAGGTCCTCCCCCAGTCCCCCCCCCCCCCCCCCCCCCTTCTTTCTTTTTTTTCTTCTCTTCACCTTTAATCTTCCACCTTCTCCCTACAATTTCTGCCCCGAGCATTCCATTGATTGTAACAGCTGTAGTACTAGTAGCATGCCACGCATGCCTTCCCTAACACACAAACTACCATGCTAGAACTAAAACCACCCGCCCCTCAAAATAACCCTGCTCTTTTCCCCTAGCTCTTGTGCACCTCTAGGCCAGGGCTCCCAGGGACCCCCATTTTGGGGTCTATGAAGCACTAGAATTCTCAAGGACCCTCTAAAAGAATGTGCAGTGGGTCCCAGGGATGCACTAGAAAAATTATTTTTAGCATTCGCAATGCCACTAGAACCCTCTATCCCGCCTCTAGGACCCTCTATACTGTAAGCGAAGTAGTCCCTGGGACCCCTTGTTTTGCGGGATGATTGGGAGCCCTGCTACTAGGCACTGTGCTGTGCATCCAACGATTTTGAATGATTAAAAAAACCCTCACAAATCACTCTGATATATAAACCATACACACAAACAAAACATGTACATGTAGTAAACAAAAGGAGAAATGAAATAAAAGAAGATTACAGGTTTTTAACTCAGGTTTAGACATCTATAGGGAAGTGGTAGATCAGACTTTTTTTTATAGAAAAAACTCCGCACCAATTGGTTTCCCCACAACAAACCACTACAAAAGCAAAGTCAGAGGTAAAATTGTGGTCCAAGGGAACGGAGGGAGTTTAGAAATGGCCACAGATTTACGTCCCTTGTTCAAAGCAAATGCATCAAATTGACAGCTATCTATTAATTCTGCACATATATGGCTGGAACGACTTGAATGAGTTAAAAGGTGTCTACTAATTTTCTATTATCATCATTGGAATCTACTAAGTACAGTGAAAATCACTTACATAACCCTTTCAACGCCAGCCATTTTTAGCCAAAACTTTCCATTAAACTTACAGGTCTGGGTAGAGAAAAGATTTCATCTGCAATATTGGCGATTCCTCTCTAACATGCATATTATATTATTAGGGCTGATCCTTATAGTTATACCTCCCAAAATAAAGAAAATAACGTCATAGCAAACCCTCATAAATTTGATGCCTTTCAGTGACATAGGTGTTAAATCATTGTGGTGCCAAGAGGCGACAGTGGCGATGAAAGTGACTGACATTTTATTTTGAGATTGCCAATATTTTGAGTTAAAAAGACTTTTCAACATAAAGGATATTAAACTGGGACCCAAAAATTATTGTGAGCTATCCAGTGCTTTTGAGAACTTTACCCTGTTTTGAGTGATCAGAAATCCACAGTGAAACCTCCCTGCTAACTTTAATTTAAAGGCACAGGCGGAGTATAAAAGAGGGGAAAATGCTGAGCGCGCGCCGCATTTGACTCACAGCTGGCGAGAGAGACGGTTCGCCCTTCTTTGTTCCCTGTTGTGCGAGCCACCGCGAAGCAGAGCTTGTCTGGCGAAAAAGACCTGGGCCTGTATTCACGTTGAGATAGCATGAGACTTAGCATGATGCTAACTTAGAAGCTCTTCCAATGTCCTATGGGATTTAATAGGACTTTTGGAAGAGCTTCTAAGTTAGCATGATGCTAAGTCTCATGCTATCTCAACGTGAATACAGGCCCTGATCCCTAGGATCGGGTGTTTTCCCTTTAACACTCCCTCCAACTCAAGATGTGACCCAAAAAATTGTCACTGATTTTCCCCCTTCCTATCCGAACTACTGAGTGACTCTCTCTATAAAGACCCCTCCCTTGTAAGACCTAAGTTTGGCAGATTTGTCAAGGTCATATTAGGGGGGTTCCACTGGCACTGTAGTACTAGCAGCAAAATTCCCAATTTATATATTATTCAAATCTTTATTTGAAATATTTTGTTCGTGAAGACGAAGCAAACACTTACACTATGTGTAGCTTTTGTTAATTGTCTCCACCGTGTGCCGTTGACACATTTTCATAACGTAAATCTGACTTTTTTTTTTATAAGTTCTTGATAATTGAATATTGACAATAGTCCCTTAACGGCCCTCAATTATCCAGATTGCAATGTGCACTGATCATACTGAAAATGAATCTGTGAATGTGACAGATAGTCATTTTTAAAACTGTGTCTAATGATAAATTATGTATGTACTGCAATCAAAACAAGCAAACTATAAACTAATAATATCCACATGCAATGTTCAGTCTTTTTGAAAATGTTAATGTGTTATCATAAATGTAATTGTAAGTTATTAACATTTTTTCGTCAGTGTCACTGTCAGTCGCCTGTGGATAGGTCTTTGTGAAAGAAAAAGGGAATTTTTAATTTAAGACAGTTTATGAGTGTATGTCACTGTGTATGTGTGTGTGTATGTTTATACATGTGTGTGTGACAGTGTGGACATGTGTGTGTGTGGTGAGTATGTCATGTGACTGTGTGCACATGTGCGTGTGTGTGGTGAGTATGTCGCGTGTGTTACTCTTACTGTGTACATGTCATGTGCGTGTATGTGTGTGTGCATGTGTGTGTGCGTCACTCTGTGTGTGTGTGTGTGTGTGTGTGTGTGTGTGTGTATGTGTGTGTGTGTGTGTGCGTGCGTGTGCGTGCGCATGCATGCGTGTGTGTGTGTGTGCATGTGTGTGTCTGTACATGTGTGCACATGTGTACATGTGTGTGTATTTGTGCGTGTGACTGTAGTGTAGAGTGTGAATACAGAAAAGCAGAGAGAGAAGGTGAGACAGAGGGACTACTGACGTTATGTGTTCTATCAGTATAGCACCATACCTGACTATTCGCTACTTTTAATGATTGATATCAATGTTCTTTATGAACAGCATGATCTCAAAATATGCATACATATAGTGATATACGTGCTTAATTAGTTTATAAACCTTTTCTTAAGACATTATGCCTGATTTATTCACCATAATCAGTGATTATGGTGAATATAAAATAAGGCTTGCCGGTTTCAACAACAAGTGCATATATATGATTATATCATGTATCCTTCTTCTTCTTCTGTGGTGGTGACCAACTTTAGAAGTAATTGTACACACTTTAGGGGGTGACCATAGAAAAAGAATCAGGAGAGAGAGAGGAAGAGAAAGTGAATACACCAACGTATTAAGGCCTAGGCCTATATTCATGGGAAGTTCTTTTTCTTCTTCTTCAGTGTTCCAGATCATGGGAAGTAACATTCTCGTATGTAATATTTCAGTGACTCAATGAGGAAATGC
>CM065697.1:37017117-37019617 GCA_017654935.2 Phymorhynchus buccinoides
TTTTAAATTGTGCATGTTAAGATGAGTAGGTAAAGTAATACTATGTTTGACTTTATTACGCGCATGTGTTTCTTTCCAAATAAGTACATTTTTAATGATGAGCATATAAAGTTTGATTAGGGTTGATTTTGTAATATGTTTGTGCACTTCTCAATTTGTGAATGTTAGAGACGAGTGTGAGAAGTAGGATTGGGTTTTATTTTCCCGTGTGTATGCGCTTACTTCCCAAACCTATTCCTACATTACATTATTAATCTGTAACATGCACAAATTAAGAGGTAAACGCACACACGTGACAAAAAGCAGACCTAGTCATATTTACCAACCGTGATCGTAGAGAGCGGATTGGTAATGTTTTCACTCGTGTCTGAGGTGGTGTTTGTATGTTTGTATTTATCCTCTCTAGCGTTTGAACGGATGGACTTAGGGTGCTCAAATTTTGCATGCGGGTAGGTAGTAGGAAGATCGAGGCCAAGTTCGATAATGAAGGTTATGGGTTAAAGGTGAAGGTCACTGGAGCCGAATAACGCTGCCGCGCGGTTGGTGATTTAGCGTCTTAACGCTCTAGTTTTGGGCATGCGGATGCACATATTGAAAAGTAAATACATACACATAGACAGAGAGAGAGAGAGAGAGAGAGAGAGAGAGAGAGAGAGAGAGAGAGAGAGAGAGAGAGAGAGAGAGAGAGAGAGAGAGAGAGAGAGAGAGAGAGAGAGAGAGAGGAGAGAGAGAGAGAGAGAGAGAGAGAGAGAGAGAGAGAGAGAGAGAGAGAGAGAGAGAGAGAGAGAGAGAGAGAGAGAGAGAGAGAGAGAGAGAGAGAGGAGAGAGAGAGAGAGAGAGAAGAGAGAGGAGAGACAGAGAGAGACAGAGAGAGAGAGAGAGAGAGAGAGAGAGAGAGAGAGAGAGAGAGAGAGAGAGAGAGAGAGAGAGAGAGAGAAACTGAGAAGACCGAAAGAGAGAAACGAAACGAAAACGAATTTTTATTTATACAGGGTAATGAGATAAGCTTTTTTACACTCAGCTTTTTTTACACTCAGCCCTGTGGGCATAACAAAACATTAACAGGTAAACAGACGAGATGAACAGACGAATATACAAAATAGCAATGTATGTGTCAGGTGTAATGGACAATAAAATATTTAAAAATCATGTTGTAATAATATAATCCTTGAATTGTTTCATGAAAGATGGATGACTTGATATTTGTTTTAAGACGATACACGGGTAATGCATTCCATAGTGAACCTCCGGAAATAGTGCATTCAGACCTGGTATTTTTACAGATCTTTACCTTTACCAAAGCTGTATGGCATGAATGTTTTTCTCTAAAACCTGACTGGTTTGGATGCAAAAGGTCAAATTTGTCAATATGTAGTACGATGTTACGTTTGATGTGCTGCTCTAGTGGTTTGGACAGGACAGAAAGAATTGAAATGGGTCTATAATTAGAGGGATCGTTTTGGTCACCTGATTTGCAAAGAGGAATAATTTTACTCGTTTTGAAATGTTTAGTGAAATAGTTTTTGTCAATACATAAATTATATATGCAAGTTAAAGACTCTGTAATGATTGGTGCACTGAGTTTTATAATGTTAGTGTCAATTTCATCTAAGCCTTTTGCTTTGGAGAGAGAGAGAGAGAGAGAGAGAGAGAGAGAGAGAGAGAGAGAGAGAAGGAGAGAGAGATGAGAGAGAGAGAGAGAGAGGAGAGAGAGAGAGAGAGAGAGAGAGAGAGAGAGAGAGAGAGAGAGAGAGAGAGAGAGACAGACAGAGAGACAGAAAGAGAGAGAGAGAGAGAGAGAGAGAGAGAGAGAGAGAGAGAGAAGAGAGAGAGAGAGAGAGAGAGAGAGAGAGAGAGAGAGATGAGAGAGAGAGAGAGAGAGAGAGAGAGAGAGAGAGAGAGAGAGAGAGAGAGAGAGAGAGAGAGAGAGAGAGAGAGAGAAACTGACAGACAGAGACAGAGCCTCGGGGTTTTGCCAGTCAAGGAAAGTAAAGAGGTGCGAAGAAACTCTGCAGAGAGCTGAACAACAGAGGGTCTTCAGAGAAGTTGCCCCCCCACCCCCCACCCCACCCCCCTTCCCCCTCAATCAAGTGTGTCGCCGGGCCGCACCCAGCAGGTCATGACTTACTCTTCACTTGTTAAGGTCTTGACTGTGAGTGTTGTGTTGGGGGGGGGGGGGGGGGGGGGTCCATTGGTAGGGTTCAGGGTTGTGTCCTCGGGCAATGAAGACACTTTACTCCTAGTTGTTCACTTCACCCAGGTCTTGTTCTTGACTGTGAGTGTTCGGGGAGTCCATTGTGTAGAATGGTTCAGCGTTGTGTCCTCGGGCAATGAAGACACTTTACTCCTAGTTGTTCACTTCACCCAGGTCTTGTTCTTGACTGTGAGTGTTCGGGGAGTCCATTGTGTAGAATGGTTCAGCGTTGAATGTGTCCTCGGGCAATGAAGACACTTTACTCCTAGTTGTTCACCTCACCCAGTAGGTCTTGTTCTTGACTGT
>CM065697.1:37024617-37032117 GCA_017654935.2 Phymorhynchus buccinoides
GTCAGTCATTTACTGATTCAGTGTCCATTAGCAAGAGAACTTTTCAAGAATTCGGGTATTGATGGTTTTATTGATGGATCGACGCCATTGTCTCTACCCAGTATTCTAAACAATTATTCTGTTCTTGATTCAGTTTGTAAATGTTTATTAAGTAGTTCACTTAGTATGTATCTTTAACATTGTTCATTTATCGGTTATATTCTTTAAATGTAATTTGTTTTTAATTTTGGGGCCCCCACTGGCCCGGGGAGTCATGCAGGGCCCGTAATTACATCAACGTAATGTGCAGACACTTTCAACTCAAACTAGAGCGCTAAGACGCTAGACCACACGGCAGCATTTTCGGGGTCCAGTGACCTCGACCTTTGACCTTCATTTTCGAACTTGGTCTAGATATTCTTAGTAACTATCCGAAAGCAAAATTGGAGTGTCCTAGGTCCCTGCTTTCAAATGTTTTCATGCCATGTGCTCGGCAGCATTTTCGGCGCCAATGACCTTGGCCTTTAACCTATGACCTTCATTTTTTTTTAAACTCGGCCTAGATATCTTTAGTACCTATTGGCATGCAACATTTGAGCGTCCTAGGTCCCTCCATTATCGTGTCAAGTGTTTGGCAGCATTTTCGGCTCCAGTGACCTTGGCCTTTGACCTATGACGTTCATTTTTTCAATTTGGCCGATATATTCTTAGTACCTATCTGCATGCAAACTTTGATCGTCCTAGGTCCCTCCGTTCAATCATTATCGTGCCAGGTGCTCGGCAGCATTTTCGGCGCCAGTGACCTTGACCTTAGACCTTCATGTTTGAACTGGGACTAGACATTTTTAGTACCCACCAGCATGCAAAATTTGAGCCGTTACCGTGCCAGGTGTTCAGCAGCATTTATGGATCCAGTGACCTTGACCTTCTATCTATGACCTTCATTTTCGAACTTGGCCTAGATATTCTTCGTACCTATCGGCATGCAAAATTTGAGCGTCCTAGGTCTCTCCGTTCAAACGTTATCATGTTCACATAGATAGATAGATAGATAGATAGATAGATAGTCGGCTTCAGAGTCCACTGAAAACAATACCAGCTTCGCTCTCTTCGTTCGCGGCTGGTAATTAAAGTAAAGAACGTAATTAGATCTCCAAAACAATGAGCACATTTTATGCCTAATTTGGCCCTCTAATCGCAGAATTTTAATTCTTCAATCTCGATGGTCGTAAGTTGTAACAGAGAGTTTATTCAGCACGCTGTTTTAATCACCTGAGAAAATGCACACACAAGGTCACTGGCGCCGAAAATGCTGCCGAGCACCTGGCACGATAATGATTGAACGGAGGGACACAAGAGAAAATGAACAATATTTGGACCATCATTTTTAAAACTCTCTCATCTAAAAATAAAAAAGTAACGTATGTATATGCTTTGCTATCATGCTTTGTAGAATATATTTTCATTGCTATATTATGAAATTTGCCAAATTAGAAAGGTGATGGAAACCAGTGTGTTAATATAGGTTCCGTAACTCATTCATCCTCGACCTGGCCAAACCAAACATCTGGTGCCAACTTGACAGAACGTAAGACAATTTCTACCAAACATCTTGCTGAAAATCAAGATGTTCAAGACTCTACTTGGGCTACTGGAAAAGTTCCAACAAAAACCACGCAAGATAATTTATATCACAAAACCTCCCTCAATGAAAATGCTACATGCTGCATCACTGAGCGTGTAGGCAATACTAGCCTGTGTGACGCAAAAGCATCCTCTTCATCATTCCCCCGGAAAACCCTTTTCATGAACGACAGGTACAGAAAGTGCTATATGATACAAGAAGTTCCATCTGGGTCAATAGTCAGCTTTAAGTTGTCTGCATGCAAATTTATTCACGTGACTGTTTGGCAATGTGTTAGGGGTGAAAGTTCACATACTCTTCTTAAAGACTGGAATTGTCGCGTTCGTTACCTATATTCAGCGCCTATCATAGTAAATGACACTGTGAAGCACCTTCTAGTTCAGATAACATTGTATGGTTCGACTGCTCTAGATCCAGTAGTTCCCATTGAATTTCTGGCCATCAACAAATCCAGGGCATGGAAAATATCCATCGTCTATCAATCATTAGCTGCGGGTAAGTGAAATATTTTCATGGTTTAATTAAAGTTGAGTTTGCTATATTATTGTATAACATAAGAACATACACCACAAGACAAGATTTTCTGGATCTGGATCTGGATCGTAAACGTCGTAGGAGCCTATGAAGGCTATATACACAATGGGAAAAAGGTGAGCGCATTGAGAGCTAAAATTGTCTTGATAGTAATAACATTGTCTTAGAAAAGTTAACCATTGCTGTCTTGATGTTAATGACAGTCTGCCTTTTTATTGGCCACAGACCTTTCTTTCACAGTATCCAGACAAGACCAATCTGGCTACTCTAGCAGTCACCGGGGACAGGCCCCGACTGGCACAGCTCCTGCCCTTCATTTACCACTACTCGGACCTATAGCCCTATGCACTACTTTAGTTTTCAGTTGGTGCAGAACCTGGTGAGCCACCTGGCGCTGATAATGCTGCGCTGACGGGGCCTGCTTCGATGGAGGTGTCAGTCATCTGATTCCATTCCACGACTGTCCTGATGAAGAACGAGTTTTTGTGCTGTTCTGTTTCGCTTGGTCTTACAGTGAAGCCTCGAGAATTACATAACGCCTGTCTATCCATGATGTTAGTACAAGTACAAGTGAAGTGTTTTAATTGTGTTGGTCTTATTTTTCTGTGGTTGGAAGCAACAGGAGTTAGGAAGGCCTCAGGTGGTAACGCTGGAATCTGACCTTTAGCAATCTTGAACAGCAGGTTTAGACGCTGCTGTCTGCATCGTTCTTCCAGCGTTGGGAGGCCTAAGTCTGCCAGCATCTTGGACACACAGCCCGGGGTCCTAGACTTATAGTCTTTTAATTTTTAGTAATTCTTCTTCTTCTTCTGCGTTCCCAGTGTCCGTCTTTAGTAATAAGGCAAGCTCCCTGCCTCTGGGAGCCTCCTGTTTATGCCCTGTTTGCTGTATGGATCCCACACTGTTGCTTCATACTCCAGTCCGGATCTGACCAGTGAGATGTAGACAAGGCGTCTGCACTCTAGGGGGCAGTTTCGAACATTTCTGCGCAGAAATCCCACAACAGATCCAGCCTTCTTGGTTTAAACGATTTTTTTTAATATTAAGTATCACATAGTAAAGCAGCAACCAGCCTTCTTGCAGATATGGCTGATGTGGGTGGTCCACTTCAGATCTGATGACAGATGGACTCCCAGATACTGGCTGTGTTAGACTTGCTCCAGGGGGATACCGTCTAATTTGTAGGTATAGTTGGATTTCTGCTTGATGGGGAGGATGGTATACTTTGAGGCATTAAAACGCATTCCCCATTGGCCCAGTTGTTGGAGATCTGCTTGTATGCTGTTATGCAGCTTGGGAAACCACATGCCACACTTTCGCTTGCCTTTAGCCTGTTGACATAATTGTAGGTATATATGCTGAAAAGAAGAGTACCCAAATGTTTTTTTATAAAACAGTTGTGGTTGCGCTTATCTGTGAGTTATTACTCAACAATCACCTTACTACTTGTTTCTTCATTCATGTTTCAGTTTAGCTTCAGTTTGGTTTAAACGACGTTTTATTCAATGCCACGTAATACACACAGGCAATTTCACAAATTTAGCGTAACACAATACAATACATATAGTTAGAGCAGCAATAAGCTTAAAGCTTATAGTGTGCTCGTTAAAGACCCACCACGTCACGTGTCAAAAATCATGATTTTTACATGTTTTCCCTCTTATTGTTGGTAGAAAATCATAAGAAATATTCCAATCATAAGAGGAAATGTGACACGTGACGTGGGGGGGGGGGGGGGGGGGGGGTCTTTAAAGGAAATAACTCTGAGTATCTCTTGGGCTGATTTCATGATCTAATATTGTACTAGTTTACAACTGTACATTTTCTTTGCATCACTTAAGATATAATATGTATTTTGAATTCCATTGGTTTTATTCTTATATAACTGATCGAATGACACTGGTCCCGTTCAGGGGCACATGGAGAGTACCTTTCCCTACACACTTATTCTACCCGAGACCATTCAGGAGCTACCTCAATGACAGACATGCTTGACCACATAGTCATTGTGGCATCGCTGATCCTGCTACTCAACACCCTGGGCCTGCAATACCTTACGTCCAGGTCAAATCTTGTCTTATCAAGCAGGTTGGGCGTTCAATCGCCGTGGTCCATGTGGCATTCTGGTGCATCCAAGTCATTCTGGCTTGCCTGTGCTGTAGGGTCAAGGGAATGCATATTGCACCTTGATCTCAGGTCATCTTCATAAAGCCTCCTACCCATTGCTTTAGTTAAACATTCCCATTTGGATGTCAAAAGCCGTTTTTGAAGCTGAATAGTGGATCAGAAGGCATGTCTGCGAGCTTGACGACAAGAAAAGTGTCCTCTCCCTGAATGGCGACACAAGTTCTACCACCAGAATGCCTTCTTGAGACTATAGCTAAGGTTGGGTACAAGCCCCACATTCCTGAGACCACAGTTTGGTTGATATTCAAGGCTTAATTGTGTCATCTGGTGTTGAAATAACCTTGGTTCAAGCATTGTGTCAGATCAAGCCATCTCATTGTCAGTCAAACGCCTCTAGAGCAGTTGTCCAGACTTGACAGATTAGGCAGCAAGACAAAACTGATTATGTTCATTAGAAAACTCGAGACACGTGTTTTGATGTGAGCACTGCCCATGTCGATTTTAGGGGGCTGAGACAGAGCTGCATCCTGCTGTCTGTAGTGAATACTTCATTTTGCTTATCGTGTTGGTGACAATGGTTAATGATGACGTTGTCAGTATCAACAAACAACTTATGTTAATAAAGCAATGCTTTGTTGCAATTCTCCAAACAAAAGGTGATGCAAATGAAATGTGGAGTTGTTACATATATTTCTTTATATTCCATGGCTACCATTTGGAGACCCAGTTTGCGTAAGTGTTCAAGTTACATACTCAATTTCTTAATCAATATCGACGAAACGATGTGTGTATGTTACGCTCAATTCGTAAAATTGCCCAAGTCATGAAATGGGCAAAGCCCTTGTTATGAAAATGAATGGGCATTCCATGCAATAGGGAATTTCATGGATCGGGTTATATAATAGGCATATTATGGCGTGTAACAGATGCTATTCTGTCTTTCTAGATTACATAGCAACAACTGGTGACATTGCTTTTGCAAAACCCAACGTATGCAACTCGATATTTCTGCCAGCTGGCCATTTCACCATTTTTTTATTTGAGAATGGAAAACCAGCCCCATCGTTAGAACTGTTCTTTGGTCTTTGTGGCTCTGCTTACCACGGGAAGAAGAAACCGATACGGCGCACCGCACTGTCTTTTATATTGCCTGTATGGTTACTTCATAAGCGCCCATTTGCCAACATAACTCGCGATGAGCATCAAAACAAAGGCATAACGATATCGTTTTCTAGCCTAACGATTGAAAGCTTTCTGTTCAACTTTATCATTTTAAAACGCATTCCTCAGCGTGTGATTCGTCCGGGGGGCTTTCATCGGTGGAACTGCTCTCGCTCAGTGTGGCCTGGCCTGTACCTAATATTTCCGCAGTGCAACTGGAAGGCTGAGTGTGTGGATGAGGAGGACGAGGCTGATTGTGACTACTACTCACACCACTGTGGAGCTGGCAGGGTACTGTCTGTCTCTTTCTACCTCTGTCTATGTCTCTCTGTCTGACTGTCTTTCTCTGTTTGTGTTTGCGCGTGTGTGCCACACGCGTGTATGTGTGTGTGTATGTTCAACTTAGAATATTCTTAGTAATCCTGGCTACGCTGGCATTTTTTTTTTAAACCGCAACTAATCTATCCATGGGATAATAGTTTATATAACAAGCTTCTCTGCACGAATCCATTCCAGGGTGGCCAGAGGTCTACACAGCTAACTCTAACCCCAGGTCGAATATGTTCAGGCAGAAGAGTGGTGCTAATTGGTTGATGGCTCCAACTGTCTGATAAATTAACAATTGGGATTCATCAAATACTTACTGGTGTGACTTGGAGAGAAGATAATGAATGAATCAGACATGGTGCAACACTGATGTGTGCCATACGCACAGCCCGTCAGTGTGAGAATGGATAAAATCCTTCCTCCCCCTCCCCCCAAAAAAACAAAGTTCTGCTCCAATCTTCTGATGAGCATGGGATCAATCCGAGAACGTTATGGTGCTGTTCCAGCAGTGTGTGTTCAGGCTTTGTCACCAAAATTAAAATCCTCCAACACACAGAGTTGACCAGGATTGAGGCCCCGCTGCCCGGAGTCCCACGCTGGGTAGGGCATGTTTTCAGGATGGAGGATCACCAACTGCCCAATATTGCTTTGTTTGGCAAGCTGTTGAAAGGCAATGGCGCCAGACGGACATTTTAAGAAACGCCTGAAGAGAAATCCATGGGCGACTGTCAAATCGACTATTTCCAGTGTTCTTCCTTTCATGCAAATCGTAATGCCTTGGCGGTCACACCATCAACAACGTGTCTTCTTTGAAAGTGCTTGTGGCCCACCCTTGTGGACAAACGAAACTTTGTCATGTTGTCGCAATGAACTCTGACCAGACCTGTATCTGCAGTTTCCGTGACCGGTGTTGTATAAAATATTTTACCCATAAAATAAATACTCTGACCAGTCCTTTATGTGCAGTTTCCGTGACCGGTGTTGCATAAAATATTTTACCCATAAAATAAATACTCTTTTCCGCATTCAAATTGTTTGCTGTTTGGGAAAGAGTTCTCCCCTAAATACATTCAGAGGCGTCTTGTGGCATGCAGAAAGAACAGAAGATTCATCATTAAATATTGAGAAGTCAGGGATATTTTTCTAATATTTATTATTATTTATTTTTGTTTGCACGGATGGTTGTTTATATGCATCCGCCATTTTGGAAAATATGAAACTAAGTGACATGGCTTTGTATATCAATTTATTGGCAAAAATGTAGATTTACACCCTCCCGCTCTATTTCTTGGTTCTTTCCGTGTAGATTGAGCACTTAAATATCAATATTTTAAATAATAGTTGACATATTTATCACATGAAAGAAGAATGGTTCTAGTGCGCTTTCGAAGGGTATTTATTCCACGGTAGGTACTTATTTCGCATGACACCAGGCCTTCTTATCCTGCACTGACCTTGTCAGCCACACTAATACCTTGGTAAAAACCTCTCCGAAATCTTTGAACCACACGCTTCTGATCTCAACTGTAGGTGACGTGGACAAACCCTTTCATAATCTTCATTTGCGAAGCAAAACCATGAGCCATAATAGCTGTAGGCCTGTGCCTGTAACCCAAAGTTCTGCTGGTACAGCTTCATGACAGTGTGTCTTACGTTAGCTTGACAACTTCATGGATCAACAGTACAACTATCTCAACGACGATGGCTATGACGATGATGACCATGAC
>CM065697.1:37034617-37037117 GCA_017654935.2 Phymorhynchus buccinoides
ATCGAAGACCCCACAGTAAGTCAATGAAAACATCCGACAGTCGTTGTTCTGAAAGTCGTTTTCACTGATAGCCTTGATGATAATGATGCACCACTTTTTTTTTTATGTCTTGATAACTTTTATTTTAATTTTATTTTTTTATTGAACTTTTTTTTCCAATTATAATTTTGCAGGAAAAAACAAAGCAATAAAAAAATAAAAAATAAAGATAAAATAAAAATAACCAATAACATGCAAACGAACAAAACAAGAAATGGCAAAAGAAACGTAAGCAAAAATGAACAGACCATGACAGTATTATTCGTGTGTCTAGCATTATGTTGTTAGAAAGAGAGAGAATGAGAGAATGGAAGGAAATGAGAGAGAGAGAGAGAGAGAGAGAGAGAGAGAGAGAGAGAGAGAGAGAGAGAGGGGGGGGGGCTGTTGGATGGAAATATTCATCTGTTTTCCTTTTTGTTTTGTTTTTATAAATATCCATTTGCACAATATGATGGCCTCAACATACATAATAGAGGTACATGAAAATTGTAAGTGATATAGTATATTTACAGATATAATAAAATATGGCAAAAATCTGATCTGGTGAAGCTTCAGGTGTATAATACAGTAGGGGAGGGGGAGAAGAAGAAAAAATAATTAGATATCAACAAAGGTTGGCACATATGCTGCCCATTTCAAAACAAACTGTGAATGTTCCATGCTTATTTTTGCATTGTATTCTTCAATTTTATATCGATAATGTAGTTTTTTCAAAAATACTAAAGTTCTTGGGCGTGTATCATTCATTTGACATGTATATATATACTGTTCAGCCAACAGTAGAATGAAATGAAAAACCGTATCGATTCTTATATCTTTATCATAGCCCATTAGTATAATAGATTCATTCAAGAATCTTGATAACTTTATTGTCCCCAGCAACAAAGTGGGAAAGGACTATATGTTTGTTTGCGCCTGCTTTCGTTTGTTTATTATCCACGGTCCACAAAGAGGATGGGGAGTACGTTTTTGGTTTTGTCTGTCTGTGTTTGAATGTCTGTCTGTCCAACGTTGTTTTTAAAAAGTCTACTGTACGGATTTTTAAAAACAATACATCAGATTTAGTAGAGGGTTTATATACCATTTTTGAATGTTCTTTTCAATTTTTATAACTTTGCTGATCGTGATCTTGAAGTTTGACCTTGGAAACATAGATTTCATGTGGTAGCCACATATCTTATGTCTTTGGTGTTACAGACTCCAAACCTGGTATGCGGGTATATTAGCTAAATTGTTGTCTTAGCCATATTTTTCACTTCTTCTTTTTTTTGCAGTTATAGTCTCCAAACTTAGTAGATTGGTAAATTGGCTCAAGATCACTGTAGTGAAAAATATTGATGATCTTGGTGACCTTGACTCTTCACCTTGTTGTTTCTTTGATCGACGGACATAATTTTTAAAAAACCAAGCTGTTAGCCATACACCTCCATAATTATCTATGAATACATTCTTGGTAAGCATCACCTGCTAGGAGACCGAACAAATAATTGAGAGGTGTCTCCCCGTGGGGATACCGGGGGGTCTTTTGTATAAATAGTTCCCCCACCTTCTGGAAGTTCTGTGCTTGTAACTTCCTGTAATCTGTCACTCTCTTTGACTCTGCCTTTTCCCGTTGCTTACTGTCATTTACTATCTTTCTGCCTTACCGGTCCATTCTCCTGCCTTTTTTCACGACACACTTTCAAAAACATTTCCTCCAGCCGAAGTCGGACTTGCTGGGCCTAACTATTTCTTAGTTAGGCGCATAACGGCAGCATGACGCATCTGCGCTCATAATTGACAGGAAACTGTCTGAGAGATCAAAGAAGAAGAAGAAGATTGAGAGGTGTGAGAGAGAGAAATGGGCATGTCATTGCAATGTTTCTGATCGTTAGTTATCATCTCGTATTACTACATTAGGGAAAGACGGGGTAAAAAGCGCATGGATGTCTCAGGATAGGCCTTATGAGTTGGATAATTTGCTTATTTCGTGCACAGGAAGCCTCTGAAACATTGCAAAATATGCAGGAATAGTTATTCTATACATCCATGAATTTTTAGGCGAAAAAACCAAAGGATTTTGATAGAAAATGCTTTTTCTTTGCAAACATATTACAGGTGCGCTTTTTGCCCTGTAGTCGGGAATACGCGCACCCCAGGTCGGGTAAAAGGCGCACCCGCCCCCCTCTCTAAGTTGAAAAGTCACCGTCACTCTCCCAACGCGCCATGCTAGGCCCTACCATCGACGCCATTTTGTCTCGACTGAAACAACGAAGTTCTACGCGTGTTGCCGTTTTGACACAGTGTGTATTCTTCAATCCCTGTTGTAGGCCTACTAAGTTAAATAGTCTGCTTCAGTTCAAGATATTTAGAATACAAAAACTGGATCGGATTTGCAATTATTATACACTTATAAATGTCTCCATTACATTAAAAAAAAAAAAAAATGAAAAAGGAACGTACACTCACAAAACTTAAAAAA
>CM065697.1:37044617-37054617 GCA_017654935.2 Phymorhynchus buccinoides
CTTGTGGGAGGAATCCTCCTGGAAGAGGAGCAAAGTCTGCAGTATTTCAGGCTTCGTTTCTCTGTTGTCCTGTGAGGTGTCCTCAGTCCTTATCTGCCTCGTCAGCCTGGATAGATTCCTGGTCATCCGTTTTCCGTTCAGTCGTCTTCATTTTAGAACGACGTCGGCTCACGTGGCCTGCGCTATGAACTGGGGATTAGGATTAATATTGGCCTCGATCCCTTTGCTCCCCATGACGTCCCACTGGGCCTTCTACAGTCAGACCGGGATCTGCATTCCTCTGCCGGTCACCAGGGCGGATTTTCCGGGTCACCATTACTCTTTCGGTGTCATCATCGTTCTCAACCTCGTCATATTTCAATTGATCGCCGCTAGCCAGGCTCTTATCTACTGGACTATCCGAGCCAACACCATGACAGACGATGGGCTAAAGAGCAAAGACAGCTCTGTTATCAAAGATACCGCCAGATCCAAGGAAGCCACCATCGCTCGTCGTCTTCTGGTGATCGCCATGTCGGACTTCGTGTGCTGGTTCCCCATCGGGCTGTGTGGTCTTCTTGCCAAAGCGAATGTTCCTATTCCAGGAGAGGTCAACATAGCCATGGCTGTTTTCGTGCTACCATTTAACTCGGCCCTGAACCCTTTTCTGTACACGTACACGATTGTGAGGGAGAAACGCAACAAAGAGAAAGAGGCCAAACTTCGGAAGTTTATTTCTGCACAGCTAAAGATGAACTAGACTAGAGAGAGAGAGTCGGAAGTCGGAGGTTTACTGAATAATGTCAACGGCCTTTTTTAGGGGTGGGGGGTGGGGGGCAAACACTTAATACATTCACAATCGTTATCATGATAGGAAAAAAATACAAAAGGGAAACAAGCATACAGAAATAAACCACCAGGTGCACAGAATATAGTAGGTTGGATAGCCAAAGCATTATACATGATCAACATCGGCCTGCCTGTATCATTATTCAACGACAACATTCTAGATTTACATCAATATATTTAGATTATCAATAATAATTTTTAAAAATAGACGTAACTTGAAGGCACAGACAAGTAATTTCGCCAAATTATGATGTGGATTCACTCCTCAAACCGTTAATACGTTTTATATCTTAGTCATCAGCCTCATTTACATGAAAATTAAACTGTTTTCTGATCTGATTGTACAATGGACTCCCGTGAGAGAGAAGAGAGAAAAATAGAGATTTTACGCCTTCTGGGCCAAAGGGCCGTTTGGGGCATTTGAAATTAAAAAGATCCTGATGGACTTCCGTTCTGTTGTGTGTTTAATTTAAACAGACTGGGCATGCTGTATTAGCTGTAGTTGGTGCAAAGCGATGTGTGTATATAGCACTGCTGCCTCTTTCTAATCTAATCTGAAAGAAACGGTAGTTCGTTTTACTGAAATACACTGGAATATACCGAAATACTTCCGAAATATACCGATATACTATCAAAATATCCCGAAATACTATTTTTTTAAAAATATCGAAATACTTCAAAATACCACTTCATGGACAGATACAGTCAGTTTGTTTCATTGAAAATTATAATTTGGGTGGGTGACTTTAAAAATTAATTTAAAATAGCTGGCTCTCTAAATTATATTTATGGAATAGTCATCTGAGAGAAAACATATGTTAGTCTATTAAATCAGCCCAAGCTAGACTCAGAGTTGCTCCCCTTGTTTAGGCAGCCATGCTGAAAGCACATTAAGAAAAATGATTATGCTTTAAATTATCAGTAGTCTTGATGCTGAGTCGTAAGGGGTTTTGTACTTTTTGGAATTAATTGGTTTTTTGGTTGTGGTTTTTTGTTTTTTTCCCCTTCAAATTCAAATTCTATGTTTGTGAGATTTATCTATTATTTTGTTGTTGTTGCTTGTTCGTGTTTGACTTTGAATTGACTTCCAGCACCTCCGCCAAGGAGGAATCGCCGATTTGACGGTTTGATTTCTAGGAAACCAGAGCAAAGCGAGTGTTGCAATCTCTGTAAAGGGTGTTTTCCTGGTGATCTCTACGTGTTTCTTACAAAAACTCATCCGTCAGGGAGCCCCTTTAACTGAAGACGTCCTCGTGATTACCGTGCCTGTGTTTTCCCATGGCCTTCACCAGAGATTGTGGACCACGACCTTTCCCTGGTAAAGCATGGGAGAACCACATCCATGCTTAAAGTCCACATACTCCGATCACACTGGGTTTGGTGTAAAGTTATTATAATCTCATTTTACGCATTAAAACTTTTGAATTATGCCCACGGAATGCTGTCTTACTTTCTTCTTCTTCTTCTGCGTTCCCAGACCATATGGCCATAATGGGTAAGGTACATATGACTCCGGTTTTCAGTTTTCACTGGTCTCCCCGCTGCGTACAGCCGACACGTTCCGATTTCGGAGGAGCTCAAAGAAGAAAAAAAAATTTGGAAGATTTTTTTTTTAAAGGCAGGAGAATGGGCCAGTAAGTCAGAAAGACAGTAGATGACAGAAAGCAAAGGAAAAAGGCACAGTCAAAGAGAGTGGCAGATTAGAGGAAGTTACAAGCACAGAACTTCCAGAAGGTGGGGGAACTATTCTTACGAAAGCCCCCCCCCCCGGTATCCCCACGGGGAGCTGTCTTATTTTGAAACTGGTGGCAGCTGCATGCTTAGCACGGTCTTTAAGTATCTTTGCTGCCAGTTTTAAATTCATGAATAAATGATAACTATCATTTGTATTATGATTAAGCCAACTTTGATTGTCCGGCTAATGTTTGTTGTTACAGAGAAATGACAATATTACAGTTTACCAAACAAACACACACGCGCACACAGGCAGACAAGCAGAGAGAAAGAGAGAGAGAGAGAGAGAGAGAGAGAGAGAGAGAGAGAGAGAGAGAGAGAGAGAGAGAGAGAGAGAGAGAGAGAGAGAGAGAGAGAGAGAGAGAGAGAGAGAGAGGTGTCTAAACACATGTGTAGTCAGAAAGTAATCTTCCAAAAAGTTAAACCACCTGTAACTGCAAAAGAAAGAAATGGCTAAAACACCAATTTCAAGCCTCCAAGGCCTACATATTTGACCTTGACCTTGACCTTGACCTTGATTGATACCCAATATTCAGATTAACCATACACTAATGCATCTACATGCGAAGTTCGAAATTCGTAAGTGTAACGATGCGAAAGATATGACCGCAAGAAGAAATTTCGTTTTTCAAAGTCAAACTTGAAGATGAATGTCAGCACGATTATAAGTATAGTTTTCCTACAGGATACCTATTTGGATACCGTGATACACCACCATATAAAATTTGAAGCGATTCCGTCAACTGGTTAACGAGATACAGCTCGTACTTGAAATATATAGCATAAAAAAGGAAATATCGGGTTTCAAGGCCAAACGTCAAGGTCAACATGGTCATGAATAGCAAAAGGAAACTTAATTTTTAAGATGCTCCCCCTCTACCAAATTTGATATAATCCGTCCGGTACTTTTTGAGAAACTCATCTTCACACACACACACACACACACACACACACACATACACACACACGTACGCACGCACGCACGCACACGCACGCACACGCACGCACACGCACACACACACGCACACACACACACACAGACGCACGCACGCACACACACACACACGCGCGCGCGCGCGCGCATGCACGCACAAACACACCCACACGCTCAATCAAAATGCGATGGCTTAGAGTCAAAGCGGACTATCTTTATATAGTCCATTGACTTATTATTGATGATATTGCAAAAACTAAGAACTTGTATTAAAAAAGACTGCAAATAATATAAAAAGGGGGATTATGCTTTTTTATATTTCTGCAGTCTTTACTTTATGCAAGTTATTAGTTTTCGCAATAAGTTCATTAATGCGGCAATGGACTATCTAAAGATAGTCCGTTTTGACTCCAAGCCATCGCAAATAATCCCTCCGCTGGTGGGCTAATAACTATAGCAGGAGCTACAGAAGAAGACTCAACCCCACGACATTAAATCATGTGTTTGCGCTTCATCAACTGACCCAAATCAACGCAAGAGTTATTCAAGCTAGTCATTGAAACTCCTCTTCTACCCTACAACTAATCTTACTATAATTATGGCTAATATCCACAGTCCAATACAGCAGTTTATTTTGTGCGTACGGTCGTAGAAAAGAGCTGTACCTGAGTTTTGGACAAATTTGGTTTTAGGACAAATCTGCCTAGGGATCAGTACGGTGTTCCCCTGTCTCTATATGTCCCTGTGTCTATGTGTCCCCGTCTCTATATTTCCCCGTCGATAGTAAAAAAGAAAAGGGAACAAAAAAAAAAAAAAAAAAAAGTCCCCGCCTCTATTTGTCCCCGTCGGTTTGTGTCCCTGCAGATTAGGGTAAAGGGCCTGCTACACTACATACGATTCGCTGTCAATGCGATGCGATTGTGACGATGCGAGTCATCATTTACATGAAATACTTCCGTCTAAAAATAATTCTACTACTTTCGCTCTATATACTCAAGCAGACCCAATACATGAATTGCAAGTGAATCATGACTTACATCGTCACAATCGCATCGCATTGACAGCGAATCGTATGTAGTGTAGCAGGCCCTTAAAGGTTATGAGTTACGGCTAGTGCTTGAGTTGGGGTTAAAATTAGGGGTAGGATTAGGGTTAGGATAAACAAAAAGAGACTGGGAGATATATAAGACGTGGACACATAAAGATTCACTTGCATGTACTGTATTGGCATGCCTATCAACTAACTACATGATTTTAGTTGCCTCCATGGGTGTCGTCAAATATGCGACAGCACGCTTCCTGGCTGACATCCTCTCAACACTGGTGGGGAAGACAGAGCATCACCTCAAGAACAGTGCTGACATGGTCCAGAAACTGTCGCAGTGTAAGGTCAGTGAGGATGAAGTTCTCGTGTCTTTTGATGTGACGGCTTTGTTTACCAGTGTATCAGTGAAAGAAATTGTGCAGATCATCCAGAACAGACTGCTGAGTGATGATACCCTCCAGCAGAGGACCATTCTGTCAGTTGACCACAGATCTGCGAGCTGCTGTCGTGTTGTCTGTCAACGACGTACTTCACATTTGGTGGAAAGTTCTACCAGCAAACGGAGGGAGCAGCCATGGGGTCGCCCGTGAGTCCCATCGTCGCCAACCTCTTCATGGAAGAGTTTGAGGTCAACACCCTGGTCAAGTTCCACAGACCTCCACGGTACTGGGGGCGTTACGTGGACGACACCATGACCATCCTCCACAAAGACGCGGTAGACGACTTCACCAACCACCTGAACTGTCAGCTTCCAGCAAGTAAGTTCACCAGAGAGGTCGAACATGAGGGCAGCATTGCCATGCTGGACAATCTGATAACGAGAAACGGGGACAGCCTCTCCTTCAGCGTGTATCGCAAGTCAACCCACACGGACCAGTACCTCCAGCTTGACAGTCACCAGCCTCTTGAGCACAAACTGGGGGTCATCCGCACTCTCCGCCACAGAGTCAAGACCATCTGCTCCTCTGACAAAGCTATGGCTGAGGAGCAACAACACCTCAAAGAAGTCCTCAGCATCTCAGGCTATACCAGATGGGCCTGGGAAACACCTGGGAGTAAGAAGATCTCTCCTCACCCGTCCTCTGAGCAGACCACACCACGCCGCGGACACGTTGCCATCCCCTATGTCCGTGGAGTCACAGAGGCTCTGAGCCGCAAGAATGGAGGCGTCGTTCACTCCAAACCCTGCAACACCATCCGCAGCATGCTTGTCGACCCCAAGGACAAACCAGACAAACTTGACCAGTCCAGTGTTGTGTAACGCACAGAGTGTGACGACTGCAGCCAACTCAACATCAAACAGTGCTAGGTGGGAGAAACGGAAAGACCTGTGAAGAAAAGACTGGACCTGTAAGAATGAAAGATAACAGTAAGCAAAGGGAAAAGGCAGAGTCAAAGAGAGTGACAGATTAGAGGGAGTTACAAGCACAGAACTTCCAGAAGGTTGGGGGAACTATTTGTACGAAAGACCCCCGGTATCCCCAGTTCGACTGTCTAACTGTGACGACATCTGTGAGAAATATGTACTGTCTGGCATGAATCTGATGAAATCCTACCATTTCCGTTCACTATAGTCATGTAGACCCAACATACCAATCTGATGAAACGTCTGATACAGAAATACAAATATTATATTTTCATCAGATTCGCGTATGGGGGACTACAAATAAAGTGAAATAAATATAGTAAGATATTATCAGATTCGTTTAGACAGTAGTATTTCATGAGAATCGTGCCCCACAACTGTCGCAGGTGGCTAGTCGTACGACTGCAGTTGGACGAGTGGATCAGCCCCTTTTAGGATCCAAAATAGTTACTGGCGTGACTTTATTATAAAAGTGTTGAAGTCTTAATTGGATTTATTATTTATTTAAGAAAATGTATATAGCGCTTTACCTTTAAGCTCTAAGCGCTTAAAGATTTAGGCATTCATGTAAGAGGTGTGTTTTTCAACAGCCATGAAACAAAAGCTGGTTAATGTTTTCGGGGTTGTTTGTCTGTTTGTTCCTGGCTGACTATCTATGTTAACACGATAGCGTTTGAACGGAGGGACCTTGGACCCTCAAATGTTGCATGCGGATAGGTAGTTAGAATATCTAGGCTACGTTCGATTAAAAAAATCATTGGTCAAAGGTCAAGGTCGCTTGAGGCAAAAATGCTGCCTCGTGGCTGGTTTATCTTGTGTTATCTAGGTGGGGTTTTGTTTGTGGCACAAGCCACAAACCTATAACTCACTTTGTCGGTCTGTTGGTCGGTCGGTCGGTCGGTCTGTCGGTCGGTCCAAAATTGTCGCACATATTGTCGCGTGCCACAAACGATTGCGAATCCGCGCTTGTTTTTCTCCATTATTCTCAACATCGCGAAACATGTGAAAGGCAATTATCTCATAGCAGATATGATAATAATGTATGCTAGCGCTACGGAAATAGGGTTAATAAAGAACCCCCATAGGAAATTGATACTGTGGTCATTTCTCTCTCTCTCTCTCTCTCTCTCTCTCTCTCTCTCTCTCTCTCTCTCTCTCTCTCTCTCTCTCTCTCACACACACACACACACACACACACACACACACACACACACACACACACACACACACACACACACACACACACATTTTGTCTACATGTACGCTTTGACAGAGAGAGAGAGAGAGAGAGAGAGAGAGAGAGAGAGAGAGAGAGAGAGAGAGAGAGAGAGAGAGAGAGAGAGAGAGAGAGAGAGAGAGAGAGAGAGAGAGAGAGAGAGAGAGAGAGAGAGAGAGAGAGAGAGAGAGAGAGAGAGAGAGAGAGAGAGAGACAACACAGACAGAGACAGAAAGACAGAGACAGACAGACAGAGACAGACACAATGGACAGACTAGAGAAACATACACAAGTTTGAATATTGAATATTCGATCTTGTAACGAAGGTTACGCTCTGTGTAACGCCCGTAAGACCGTTGTAACATTACATATGGCCATGAGAGCCCTGAAAACCTTTGAATAGAGAATAATCGCTCTTGTAGCGACCATTGCGTTCTGTGTAACGACCGTTACTCACTTTGTAAATACCATTGCAACTATAAAATTTGGCTGTGTACGCCCTCGAAATGCTTGAATCAAGAGTTGTTGCTCTTGTAACGATTGCTACGTTCTGTGTAACGACAATTACTCTCTTAATTAAGACCGTTGCAACTATAGAATATGGCTATGTAAGCCCACGAAACTTTTGAATAGAGAGTAGTAGTTGATGTAACGACTGTTACGTTCTGCGAACCGACAAGTTACTCACTTTGTAATTGTCGTTGCAACTGTAGATTATGGCTATGAAAGTCCTCGAAACGTTTGAATGGAGAGTATTCGCTCTTGTAACGACCGTTACGTTCTATGTAACAACCGCTACTCACTTTGTAAAAACCTTTTAAACTATAGAATTTGGTTGTGCAAGTCCTTCGAAATTGTAATGACCGTTACGCTTTATGTAACAAGCGATACTTTTTAAAGACCATTGCAACGATACCATATGGCTGTGTAAGCCCTCGTAACGTTTGAGTAGAGAATATTTTCTCTTGTAATGACCGGTATGCTCTGTGTAATGACCGTTACTCACTTTGTAAAGACAGTAGCAACAATACCATATGGCTGTGTAAGTCCTCAAAATATTTGAATAGATATTATTCGCTCTTGTAACGACCCTTTTGTAAAGACCATTGCAGCTATAGAATGTGGCTGTGTAACTCCTCGAATCATTTGAACAGAGAGTATTCGCTTTTGTAACAACCGTTACATTTTGTGTAACAACCGTTACTCACTTTGTAAAGACCTTTGCAAAGCTGTGGAAGCTTTCAAAAAGTTTAAATAGGGAATCTTCGCTCTTGTAACGACCGTTACGCTCTGTGTAACTACCGTTACTCGCTTATTAAAAACCGTTGATGCCCTCGAATTGTTTTAATAGAGAATATTCGATCTTCTAACCACAGTTAAGTTCTGTGTAACGACCGTGTGACGAGGGAATGGGTTAAAGGCGAAGTCTCTAGGGAAGACTTTTAGGGTGGTACATTTTCAATTAGAAAATTTTCCTTTAGCCCACTTCTCTAGGGTGTGGGAGGTGAGCAACTTTCCCGGCCCCTTTTCATCTAATAAATTTATATTTGTGCCCGGGTTCTGGCTCGTATGATTGAATGAAATACAAGTGGTAGTTTGCTCTAAATGGCAGACAGAGAGAAGTAGGTTTTTACATGAAAATTACAAAACTTCCACTCTCATCAGTCTGACCAAAGGGTTCGGAATTATTTGTACACTTGTATTTTATTTACTCACAAATCTGCAAAAGATTATGCAGCAATAAGAATAAAGCAGCTCAATGGCGCCAAAACAAAATATGAATAAAAAACAATGAAATCCGACAGGATTTTACAAGACTTATATATATTTTCGAAATCTGTCTGTGTGTGTGTGTGTCTGTCTGTGTGTCCCTTATGCACGGCCACAGTTCTCAACCGATCGACACCAAATTTGGTATCAAGCATCCTTGGCACCCTCCGAAGGTCATGCCAATGGGATGGTCGGGTGTGTGTGTGAGGGGGTGTGAGGGGGTGTGGGCTGGAGGGGGCCACAGTTCTCAACCGATCGAGCTCGGATTTACTAACGGCAAGTGCGTGTGAGCTGTGAGCGTGGGGGGGGGGGGGGGGGGGGGGGGAGGGAGGGGAAGGGGGGAGGGGGGGAGGGTGTTGAGGGGATGAGGGAGGGGATGAGGGGGGCTGGGGGGAGGGGGGTCTGGAGGGGGGAGGGGTGGGATGGTCGGGTGTGTGTGTGGGGGTGTGTGTGTCAGGGGGGTGGGCTGGAGGGGGCCACAGTTCTCAACCGATCGACACCAAATTTGGTATCAAGCATCCTTGGCACCCTCGGAAGGTCATGTCCTTACTTTTCGGAAACCTCCGCCAAGGGGTCGTGGGGGGGGGGGGGGGGTACCACACGCAGCTCCACACGCACTTGCGGTTAGTAAATCCGAGCTGTTCGGGTTTGCTTCCTTTTTTTGTTTGTTTGTTTGTTCTTTTCTGTCTGTCCCAAGGATCTCCCGAACCGCTTGACCGAATCGCTTCAAATTTTGTGTGGTGGTGTGTCCCCATGAGAGGAAGGCATCTGTGCAAAACTTTTTGCCGTCCTGACCTTGACGTTGGTGTATGACCTTGAAAACCGAAAATCGTTAAGGGGCCATAACTTCCACACCGCAGGTCCTAGAGTCTTGAAACTTGGCATGGATGTACTTTCGCTTATGGCCGTTCTGAAGATGGCATACCAATGAAGGTCAAGGTCAAGGTCAGGGAGATCGGTATGCCTTGAAAGTGGTAGGGGTCTAATGATTGGGTTTTACTGTCCCACGCATATCTCCCGAACTGCTTTACTAAATCGTTTCCAGTTTTGTGTGGTGGCGTGTCACCATGAGAGAAGGCATCCGCGCATAAATTATCGCCGTCATGA
>CM065697.1:37059617-37089617 GCA_017654935.2 Phymorhynchus buccinoides
GATCTAAGACTGTTCGTCAATGTTTTATAGGCTTCTATGCTCGATTTCCAGCTTCTTTACCTTTTTTTTTTATCTTGCTTAAATAGTTTGAACCTTGCATTCCAACATGTGGTTGGAACAGTCGCTTCGATTCAGAATCAAATTTCGATGGGGGCCACCATTGTTCCTACCTGTACGGAAAGATAACTCTTTAGGGTCGTCATCACCCTACCTTCAAGTTGGCTATCTCCCCTAAATTATCTCTGTTTTGACTACAATTTCAAAACATTATGATCTCTCCATTACTTTACATACGGGCTCTAAATGTTAAGTGGGCTTCCCTGAAATCTTTGCAGCAATTCGTAGGGGAAGACGGGGTAAAAAGCGCATGGGCGGGTAAGAAGCCCACCCGAATTATCTCATGAAATAAAGAAAATTTCAGTCAAATTTGCCCATGAGACGAATGCTAGACATTAACGCTCGTCTCATGGGCAAAATGAGACTGAAATTTGCTTCATTTCATGAGATAATTCGGGTGGGCTTCTTACCCGCCCATGCGCTTTTTACCCCGTCTTCCCCTAGTCTTGGGTAAACTGAATGCTATTGTAATTTTCTGTAGTGTTTCAATATTTCTTAATCCAGTCTGCATTATGTGATTAAGTAGAAGAGCCCGTATGTTTTTGATCAGATTTTGATCTGGGACGGTATTCATGTCGAGATAGCATGAGACTTAGCATGATGCTAACTTAGAAGCTCTTCCAAAAGTCCTATCTCGACATGAATACCGTCCCTGGTGAATATCTTGACCAATCAAAAACCATTACGTTTGGGCCATCAAACCAATATTTGTTTCTATCAAATTTTGTGTTTACGGCTGTTGTTCTATGTGCAGTAAAATCCAGATGTTTAGGTAGTAAGATTTTTGTGTTTGTAACAGGAGGTATTTCAGAATTCATACATATCTTTATTTTATCAAACTGTCTATTCATGTGAAGACTGGAGTTATTTCCCTTGTCGATACTGTACACTTTTATATAAACTAGCGCAACGCCCCGTACTGGTAACGCCTAGTATCGGTAACGCTGAGTACCGGTTTCGAATTTGAAGCGAATCAGTCAAGTGGTTCGGGAGATCTTAGGACAGACAGAAAAGTACAACAAACAAAAAAAGGAAACAAAGCTGAACGAAAACATACTCCTTTGCGATCGTTGATTGGCAAAGGACTAAAAAGAAAAACGAACTGAAAGCCTACTTGGTTCAACCTGATTTTTTAATAATACAGATACATGTAGTCTCATCCCGTTGTAATCTCCACTGCCCCCCCCCCCCCCCCCCCCCCCATCCCCCCCCCCCCCACCGGTTTGGCACACGGATCGTGACCGTCCCCGGTCATCTACCTTCCAAATTCGAAGAAGAAGTACCTAGCGAGACAGACAGACAGAAAGACAGACAAAGAGCAAAGAGGACAACTGCTGTTCCGGTTGGATGAGTGAAAATTTGTTTAACGTCCTCCGCCCGCGGAGCAGGCACAGTGACAGACACAGACAGACAGAGAGAGGTGGGTGGGGGGGGGGCTTGAAATAGATAGGATGAATTATCTTAATAATAGCACGTTTGGACGAATCCCGTTTCGCCGAATTCGCGAAATTTACTCGGTGCATATCGCACGTGTTTATAAATGGATGCTGTTGCAATTTTGCACGACGATAGTCACGATCCCTGGTCATGCACGTTCCAAATCTCGAGTCAGTGTCGGTTCTGGTTACGCCGTGGTTTGTCAAAAAATTAAAAGCGGCGTATATCGCGCGCGTTTTTGAATCGATTCGCTTTCGGTTTGGCACACATATAGTCAACGTCCCCGATCATCTACCGTCCAAATTCAAAGGCAATCCGCCCAGAAATACCGGAGATACGGGCGTTGAGAGGCCGGTTATAAGGCCCCATTTCCCGTTGGTGCTGCTCTGAAAGTGACGCTCTCTCTCAATTCTCTTCAAATTTCCTGCCAGGCTTTGCCCTGGCCATAGCAAGGCTGACAGCAAATTTGAAGCGATTCGGTTAAGAAACGGCGGAGTTATATGTAAAAAGGTGAAGCGGCGTATAACGCGTGCGTTTCTGAACCGATTCGCTTCCGGTTTGGCACATCGATAGTCACCGTCCCCAGTCATCTACCTGCCAAATTCGAAGGCAATCGGCCCAGAAATGCCGGGGATACGGGCGCCGAGAGGCCGGCAGATGCGCGTTTCGTGCATTTGCGAAACTGCGCAAATGATACGACCACCTCGGTTGCTGTTGCCATTGCCCCGTTAGGGCTCACAGCAAATTGGAAGCGATTCTGTCAAAAAACGGCGGAGTTATAAGGCCCGTTTTGTGTTTCAGACAGAGACACACACACACACACACGCACACGCTCACGCACACGGTCGCACGCACGCACACACACACACACACACTTGGCTTTTTACTATATGGTTAAGAAACGGCGGAGTTATAAGGCCCGTTTTGTGTTTCAGACAGACACACAGACACACACTTGCCTTTTTATTATATGATTTTCTGCAAGATTTTGGCATATGTGTCTGTTTCAGACCGGAGGACGTTAAACGGATTTTCATTCATGGCTGTGGATACATTAGTTTGCATTGATATTTTGCCAAGATCTTAACATATTTCTACTCAGAGCTTCCACCAGAGAAAATCACATTCTACTGGGCTGCATTTTTATGGGTTACCCACTAACAAATATGTTTCATCCTTTTGCACATTGCCTAGCGGTGGTGATGTCATTTTTTTTATCAAATTGTACATATTTATTGAAATCAAAACACTCTCCAAACGATATATTTAAATAGCACAGATTGTCTCCTTTCTATCAATACATTTTTAAAGTAACTACAACACTGTATTAGTCCATAACAAATCAACTAACCCAGTCACCCAATGTTACTTTGTCTCTAATTTCGGTGCCTTGCAGCACGTCAGTACTTTCATCTGCTTTCAAACTGTTGGTAATAATGATATGCGTTGGCTAGACGAAGGTCAAAATGTTTTTAATAAACCATTTGATTGCGCTTGTCTGCATCTTACTGCTCAATAATGACATTGCTTCTTGTCTCTACCTTCATTTATTAATGTGCTTTCAGCATGGCTGCAAACAAGTTCAAGTTAAGGGGAGCAACTCTGAGTCTAGTTTGGGCTGATTTAATAAACTAACTCTTTTTTTTCTCTCAGACGACTATTTCATAAATATAATTTAGAGAGCCAGCTATTTTGAAATATGTTGTATAAAGTCACACACCCAAATTATAATTTTCAATGAAACAAACTGTATCTGTCCATTGCCATACACACATGAAGAGGTATTTTGAAGTATTTCAATATATTTATATAGTATTTCAGTATATTTCGGAAGTATTTCAGTATATTTCGGAAGTATTTCGGTATATTCCAGTGTATTTCAGTATATTTCGGAAGTATTTCGGTATATTTCGGAAGTATTTCAATATATTTATATAGTATTTCAGTATATTTCGGAAGTATTTCAGTATATTTCGGAAGTATTTCGGTATATTCCAGTGTATTTCAGTATATTTCGGAAGTATTTCGGTATATTTCGGAAGTATTTCAGTATATTTCGGAAGTATTTCAGTATATTTCGGAAGTATTTCGGTATATTCCAGTGTATTTCAGTATATTTCGGAAGTATTTCGGTATATTTCGGAAGTATTTCAGTATATTTCGGAAGTATTTCAGTATATTTCGGAAGTATTTCGGTATATTCCAGTGTATTTCAGTAAAACGAACTACCGTTTCATTCAGATTAGATTAGAAAGAGGCAGCAGTGCTATATACACACATCGCTTTGCACCAACTACAGCTAATACAGCATGCCCAGTCTGTTTAAACACACAACAGAACGGAAGTCCATTGTACAATCAGATCAGAAAACAGTTTAATTGGCTGATGACTAGGACATAAAACGTATTAACGTTTTGAGGAGTGAATGCACATCATAATTTGGCGAAATTTCTTGTCTGTGCCTTCAAGTTACGTCTATTTTTTTATAAAAAATTTTTTATTCATAATCTAGATATATGGATGGAGATCTAGAATGTTGTTGTTGAATAATGATACAGTCAGGCCGATGTTGATCATGTATAATGCTTTGGCTATCCAACCTATTAAATTCTGCGGACCTGGTGGTTTATTTCTGTATGCTTGTTTACCTTTTGTATTTTTTTCCTATCATGATAACGATTGTGAATGTATTAAGTGTTTGCCCCCAACCCCCCACCCCCTGAAAAAGGCCGTTGACATTATTCAGTAAACTTCCGACTTCCGACTCTCTCTCTCTAGTCTAGTTCATCTTTAGCTGTGCAGAAATAAACTTCCGAAGTTTGGCCTCTTTCTCTTTGTTGCGTTTCTCCCTCACAATCGTGTACGTGTACAGAAAAGGGTTCAGGGCCGAGTTAAATGGTAACACGAAAACAGCCATGGCTATGTTGACCTCTCCTGGAATAGGAACGTTCATTTTGGCAAGAAGACCACACAGCCCGATGGGGAACCAGCACACGAAGTCCGACATGGCGATCACCAGAAGACGACGAGCAATGGTGGCTTCCTTGGATCTGGCGGTATCTTTGATAACAGAGCTGTCTTTGCTCTTTAGCCCATCGTCTGTCATGGTGTTGGCTCGGATAGTCCAGTAGATAAGAGCCTGGCTAGCGGCGATCAATTGAAATATGACGAGGTTGAGAACGATGATGACACCGAAAGAGTAATGGTGACCCGGAAAATCCGCCCTGGTGACCGGCAGAGGAATGCAGATCCCGGTCTGACTGTAGAAGGCCCAGTGGGACGTCACGGGGAGCAAAGGGATCGAGGCCAATATTAATCCTAATCCCCAGTTCATAGCGCAGGCCACGTGAGCCGACGTCGTTCTGAAATGAAGACGACTGAACGGAAAATGGATGACCAGGAATCTATCCAGGCTGATGAGGCAGATAAGGACTGAGGACACCTCACAGGACAACAGAGAAACGAAGCCTGAAATACTACAGACTTTGCTCCTCTTCCAGGAGGATTCCTCCCACAAGTAATTTCCAGCAAAGAGATGATCTGCCAGTCCAATGTTCATCAGGTAGACTCCCATGAGAAAGTCTGAGACAGTCAGATGAAGCACAAACACTGCATAACCAACCTTGCGTCTGGATGATGAAAACCACACCCGGTACACAAAGCTGCATGAGTTTCCCAACAAAGAGGCCATGGCAAAAATGGCCAAAGCAATTCGATAAGAGCTTGACTTCAGCAGATTATTACAAGAAGATATTTCATTATCAGGGGCATCACATATTCCCAGAAAGTCTGTAGGCAGCATAGCAGGGCAGCAAAACTTAAAATCTTCGGCATGCACTTTCAGCAGTTCATCCATTTGTTTCATGAAATCAGGCCTGTAGTCAGAAACAAGACAGCCTTCAAGATTCAGTATCTTAAGGGCAGTAAACGGTTCTATTCCTTGGAGTGATTTCATGTTGCTGTATGAAAAATCCATGATTTCTAATTGCGGCACCCAACGTGATAAAGCCCGCAGTTGAGAGAAATGACTAGAAATCCTGGAAAGGTTGAGTAACCGTAGGGATACAAACTGACGACTTTTACCCAGACCATGAAACCCTGATGACAATGGGGTTCCAGACAGGTGCAGTTCACGAAGATTTTGTAAATGCGAAATGTGATTGATGTTAACAAAATGGATAAGATTATCACTCACGTCTAGGACATGTAGACTGGGAAGATTAACATAACTAAGGTTTGTCCAACCACAGTCCCCAGCACCAAGGTAAATTAACACGGTTTCCGTACTGACATCAACCAGAGTCAGACCACTTCCTCTGCCCTCCAGGTAACGAACCTTTGGGAAAGCGTCGGCTTGAAAAACATCAAAATAACACAAGTTTGGTCCATAGCAGAGACAGCGATCAGGACAAAATTCAGTCAGCTCACACATTAGTTCGTCGTCGTGCTCCGGACATTGGGGCCAACCATCACAGAGATGCCGCACGTGCATACAGACCCTTCTTGCCCCACGACATCGGTAAAGTCCTTCGCACGTGTACCCTTCGCATTCAGCTTCATCCTCGTGACCTGGACAGTCGTTTATGGCATTACACTTGGTATACACGGGCAAACAGTAGCCGTCACCAGGGCATTGATAGTGTGAGTCTGGGCAGCCTGACACGTTACGAGGAAGTCTGGTCAAAGAAAATGTGCCAGGTCTTTCGAATTGGACAAGTGCAGGTGGGTCTGTCACATTGAAAACAATTGTCTTTCTCCATTTAAACTTCCTTTCACACCCCACTTCATCGGAACTTGTTCCGCAATGGGCTATGCCATCACAAACGTTGTGTACATGCAGGCACTGAAACGGTTTTCAAAAATAAACACAGGATATGTGCGTAGCATAAACTCTTTTGACTGTTTTCACATCATATGCCTATAACAAACACACACGCACACGCACACGCACGCTCGCACGCACGCGCACACGCGCGCGCGCACACACACACACACACGCACAGAGAGAGAGAAAGAGAGAGAGGGGCGCGTGCGGATATGTCACAGCACATTTTTGGGGTTTTGTGTGTCATACAGTGGCATATGCAAAAAGAAAAAGAAGAAAAAAAGATTATGTATATCGAAATGAGACATATTCGTGGGTGTTTGCTGTGCTCAATAGATATGTCTTTGCGTTTGTTCATGTCAAAGTATTGTTTGATAGTTCTTTAACAAAACAAAAGACAAAGAGCAAGTGCTTAGCACCATAGCGATTTACTATGCCAGCTCTGCGAGTTATATTTATACCACATATTAGAATTTTAGCAACATCAGTATAAGATTCAAAACAAGAGACAAAGCCTTCAAGGCTCACTCGCTTTGTGCCTTTGGAGATATCTCTAAATGCCAGATTGTGAACTTCCACATAAACTCGATACCCCAAATAGGAAAACATCGATTTGCACAATTATTCTGTAAAGCATGCATAAAAAAGAGGACACTGGAAAAAAAAATTGGGTAATTCGCTTTATGTTTTTCGAGATATATCTAAATCCCAAATTATTCAATTTCAGTTACATTCAAAGATCAAGGTCAAATGTTAAAGTCAGGAAGGGTACAATTTCTATACTGTACACATCAACTTGATGTGATATAACGCTGTACAAAATGTTAAGCGACCCATGTGATATTGCGACAGACAAAAAGTCAAAGGTCAAGGTCATCATGGTCACCAAGGTCAACAATACTTAGCATGTCATATGCCCTTAAGCTAGTCTACCTACTCGCCAAATTTGGAAAGTGAATTTACCAGAAAGTAAAACATATGGCCCAAACAAAATGTTCAAGGTCAAATGTCAAGGTTAAGGTTAAGCTAAAACACCAACGTGCCTAATTTGGGGACCATATCTGTGAAAATGTGAACGATACGGCCAAGACAAAAATTACGTTAAAGGTCGAAGGTCAAGGTCATTGGTTAATTGTTATGTAAATCATCTTTCTTGAAAGCTTGCATAAACATCTATGTATATGCAAAGTTTGAACAATGTACGCCTTCTAGTTCCCGAGAAAATGCCAACGTTAAAGTTTGGACGACACACACACACACACACACACACACACACACACACACAACCGAACAATCATGAGAACATAGGACTCACTTAATTAACACGAGTGAGCCAATGAATGCATCCATATGGTACGTTTAAAATTCATTATTAACTTTCTTCACCTTAAAAAAAAGACAGAATGACGGACAGATATCTGTGAGATTAACATCATCGGCTGTTTTTTGTGGTTTTTTTATTTTATTTTTATTTTCTTTGAGAGAAATACAGAACATAAAGGAAAACTGGGAGAGATCGGTGGCAGATCCACCAGCATTGTTTTGTTTTGTTTTGTTTTGCTTCTTTTGTTTTGCATTCCCCCGTGGGGATACCGGAGGGGGGGGGGGCTTTGTAGAAATAGTTCCCCCATCTTCTGGAAGTTCTGTGCTTGTACTTTCCTCTAATCTGTCACTATCTTTGACTCTGTCTTTTCCTTTTGATTACTGTCATCTACTATCTTCCTGCCTTGCTGGTCCATTCTCCTGCTATTTTTTTAATTATTCTGAAAAAAAACACCCCCAAAAAAACTCTTACAAAGATTTTCTTCAGTCGGACATGCTGGGCCTAACTATTTCTTAGCTAGGTACACATCGGCAGCATGACGCATCTGCGCTCTATGACGGGGAAACTGTCTGAGCGATCGACGAAGAAGAAGAAGTTTGTTTGCGAGCATTTTGCCGAGAAGAAAGACAAGCGAAGAAAGCTGAAACACAGTTAGCTCTAGTTAGTAGTGAGTAGTAACGAACACACCTGACCCCGGCCACAGTTCATGGTGTTCTGGGCACAGGGAGGGAACTGGCAGAAGGCCTCGTCACTGTCATCCCCACAGTCCCTGCTCCAGTCACACACTACGCTGTACGGCACGTACTGCTCCCCGGTGCTGCACCTGCCACGGGAGAAATCCTTTGTTTGTTCCCCTTCACTTCATCTCACATACTGCTGTCTTACTACAAAATACGTTACACAGAAATGTCCGCCCCCACGTTCCTTTTCTTTCTTACTAGAAAATACGTTACACAGAAATGTCCGCCCCCACGTTCCTTTTCTTTCTTACTAGAAAATACGTTACACAGAAATGTCCGCCCCCACGTTCCTTTTCTTTCTTACTACAAAATACCTTACACTGAAATATCCACTTCACATTCCTTTTCTTTCTTACTACAAAATACATAACACAGAAATATCCACTTCACATCCCTTTTCTTACTACAAAAAGATAACTCCTTTTAACCATCAAGCCTTTTGTCATCCTTTGCTTGAGGTGGTCACGTGACAATTCTTAGCTAGTTTAACTTCTCTTTTTCTGGGGTTTTTTTCTTCATATTGTGTCTGGACTGGTCGTATTAGATGATAAAATATGTTTTCCTTGTTCGAGTGGCCCGTTCCCTCTGGCATGTGAGGAGCTGGGAACCCTTGTGCTTTGGATTGTTGCGTGATCATCTTTTGCTTGAGGTGGTCACGTGACATGGCTGTTTAGCCTAATTTACATACTACTACCCGTGTTGACTGTCAACCCCCCCCCCCCCCCCCCCATGAATACCGTACCTGGAGACTGCACTTAAAAGCGTGCGTGCAAAGTTGTCAAGTCATCAGGGATTGTAAAAGTTGAGATTAAGAAACTCTTCTATAGCACGACTAACTGATGCAAGCCTTTCACACCAGGTTTCCAGAACAACACAGTGCCTTCCGCTGCTAGCGCAAGTGTCATTGTGAAACATGATGCACAGTAACTAACGCAGACACAAAAGCCGGCGACAGACTACCTCATGTGACTCGATCAGGTCGTGACGTTTCACCTCATTTGCATACCATCCTGCTCGATCAGTCTGACTCAGTCGGGCCCAGTCAGGTGACAGGGCCGAATAGGGCGGGTTCTAAATTTCACTGATCGAGTCTGATCGAGTCAGATGGCTTGTGACCTCTTCTGTGCGGGAAACAAAATTTGATTTACGTCACGACCTGATCGAGTTATATGACGCAGTCGCATAGTCTGTCGCCCGCTATACACACACACACACACAAACACACGCACACGCGCACACACACGCACATGCACACACACGCACGCATGCACGCACGCACACTACACACCTGAAGTAAGGAGTCCCCAGGGCCTCTGAAGCCCTGCACGTGGCTGTTTGGGCCAGGCCTCTGCCCTCCACGTTCTCCGAGCACTGACTGCGGGGGTCACAGGCCAACACCGCGTGCGTCAAATGCCCTGAACGGCACCGGACCAGTGGCACAGTCGAGGCTGTAGTGTTCTCATTGATGGTGACGGCAACTCCTTTCTTCTCCTTTGCGCGGTGCGGCGGTATCCTACTGCTGCATAATATGCCGTCGCCGGTTGATCCCCACTGTCGGGCAGAAATGTCAACGTATCAAGCTGACGTTTAGGAGCACTGTCTATAAGAAGCTACGCCTAATTAGACGTTAAACCAACCAGACAGAGAGAAAGACAGGGCTGACGTTATACCAGAGACTCACTGACGTCACAGCAGAGATCGCAATCACAACAAGGGTGTCATCGAGTCTGGAGACAAAATAATCCTCTACCGCGATAATTACTTGAAAGGGGCAGGATCAGATTTAGGTAATTTATCGCAGTGTTAAATTTGAAGTGATTCTGTGCAGCGGTTAACAGGATATTCCGTGCACGAACAAACAGACATGAACAATCGCATTAGGGCTATCCCTCCCTAAATATCAGTGGTGGAGGACTAATGACGGGCACGTGCAACCACAAAAACCCTCCCGCCAAGGCTGGTGGAGTGGTAATGTAATACGAGATGATAACTAACGATCAGAAACATTGCAATGTCATGCCCCTTTTCTCTCTCTCACTCCTCTCAATATTCGTTACGGTCTCCTAGCAGGTGATGCTTACCAAGAATATATTCATAGATACTTATGGAGGTGTATGGCCAACAGTTTGTTTTTTCAATTATGTCCGCCAATCAAAGAAACAGCAAGGCGAAGGGTCAAGGTCACCAAGATCATCATTATTTTTCACTACAGTGATCTCGAGCCAATTTACCAATCTACTGAATTTGAGGGCTGTAACTACAAAACAAATGTGACAAATATGGCTAAGACAATTTGGCCAATATACCCGCATACCAAGTTTGGAGTCTGTAACACCAAAGACATAAAATATGTGGCTACCACAAGAAATCTACGTTTTGAAGGTCAAACTTCAAGGTCACGATCAGCAAAGTTATGAAAATCGAAAAGAACATTCAGAAATGGTATATACACCCACCACTAAATCTGAAGTTTTTTAAAAAATCCGTACAGTAGGCTTAAAAAACAACGTTGGACAGACAGACATACAAACACAGACAGACAAAACCAAAAATGTACTCCCGTCCACTTTGTGGACCGTGGATAATAAACAAACTAAAGCAGGCACAAACAAACATAATATAGTAATTTCCCACACAAAACGTGGTGCATCATTATCATCAAGGCTATCAGTGAAAGCAACTTTCAGAACAACGACTGTCAGATGACTTACTGTGGGGTCTTTGATGCTGAATGTTTCATTGACTTACTGTGGGGTTTTCAGTGCTGCATGTTTCATTTGACTTACTCTGGGGTCTTCGTTGCTGAATGTTTCAATTGACTTACTCTGGGGTCTTCGTTGCTGAATGTGTCATTTTTGACTTACTCTGGAGTCTTCGTTGCTGAATGTTTCATTTGACTTACTCTGGGGTCTTCATTGCTGCATGTCTCATTTGACTTACTCTGGGGTCTTCGTTGCTGAATGTGTCATTTTTTACTTACTCTGGGGTATTCGTTGCTGAATGTGTCATTTTTGACTTACTCTTGGGTCTTCGTTGCTGAATGTGTCATTTTTTGACTTACTCTGGGGTATTCGTTGCTGAATGTGTTATTGACTTACTCTGGGGTCTTCATTGCTGAATGTGTCATTGACTTGCTCTGGGGTCTTCGTTGCTGAATGTGTCATTGACTTACTCTGGGGTCTTCGTTGTTGAATGTGTCATTGACTTACTCTGGGGTCTTCGTTGCTGAATGTGTCATTGACTTACTCTGGGGTCTTCGTTGCTGAATGTGTCATTGACTTACTCTGGGGTCTGCATTGGTGAATGTTTCGGTGACGATCGTCCTGCAGTCATTCGTTTTGTAGATATAGAACTGAGCTTTAGTACCCTGTTGCAGGAACGAACAGTGAGCATTGTACATCACATGCCCATCCTCCCACAGCCAGGCATAAGCGTACCTGTTTAAGAACACAGCATCAGGAGAGAAAAGTTCAGATTAAGTTTTAGTGACAAACAATAGAAGGTCGATAGCACACAAAAATATCACTACATAATTTGTAACCCAAAACGATAGCCTCATACATAATTGAGGTATTTTATTCATGCATGCAAACATGAGAGAGAGAGAGCACAATGATGCACACTTAGTACCCCTTCCCCCTCCCTCAAACAGACGAGCACGCACACACGCACGCACACGCGCGCACGCGCACACGCACACACACACACACACACACACACACACACACACACACAGGTGCGCGCGCATGCTCTACCCCGAACTCACGTTCTTTTAATAGACACCAGGTAACGTACATACCTGGTTTTTACAAATGTACATACAAACATACAAGAAGGGAAAGCACTAATGAAAAAAAAAATTGTATTATTACATTTAGGTATTGAGGCTAGGTAAAGGTAGGTAAAGAGCGATACGTTTATACACTGACATGTTTCTTATATAGTCAACGCCAGTGCGAAATGCTTCTCGAAATGCCCGTAGACCAATCCAAATATTGTTGCCAGGGCTCAGTTTAGAACTGAAGCGTGACAGGGCACTCCCCCATTGCCAGGTGGAATCAAAACTAGCTGCCAGTGCCCCTCTTCTTCTGCAGTAAGACTCTGAGGAGTCAAACCCGAAATAGATATCGGCCACCAGGAAGAAACAGCTGTCCCCGATTCTGATCTGCAACATGCAAAAACAGCATGCTTCTCTCTCTCTCTCTCTCTCTCTCTCTCTCTCTCTCTCTCTCTCTCTCTCTCTCTCTCTCTCTCTCTCTCTCTCTCTCTCTCTCTCACACACACACACACACACACACACACACACACACACACACACACACACACACACACACACACACACACACACACACGCACGCACACACACACACGCACACACACACACACACACACACACACACACACACGCGCGCGCGCGCGCACACACACACACACACATACACACACGCATAAACACACAACCTCACTCCAAACAAAATCATTCCGTCTTTTCCACGCATGGTACTTTTCAAGGTTAAATCAAATGGAGTGAATCATCATCATCATCATCATCATCATCATCGTTATCATCATCATCGTTATCGTCGTTATCATCTTTATTGTCGTCGTCGTCGTCATGGTCATCATCGTCATAGCCATCATGGTTGAGATAGTTGTTGCACTGTTGATCCATGAACTAAGGTAAGACACACTGCCATGTAGCTATACAATGGAACCTCCCGTATAAGACCTTCAAAAATCATCCAAAATGAGGTCTGATAAGGGAGGGGTCTTATAAGGCAGACAGTTTTAATACTTACAAAGAAGGGCAATGTTTCAGAGAAGTAGGTCTTACGTGGGAGGGAGTCTTATAATGGAGGTCTTATGAGGAAGGTTCCACTGTACCAGCAGAACTTTGGGTTACACGGCGTACAGCTATTCTGGCTCAAGGTTTGACATACATTGTACTATGAAAGGGTTGGTCCACGTCACCTACAGTTAAGATCAGAAGCGTGTGGTTCAAAGATTTCGGAGAGGTTTTTACCAAGGTATTAGTGTGGCTGACAAGGTCAGTGCAGGATGAGAAGGCCCGGTGTCATGAGAAATAAGTACCTACCGTGAAATAAATACCCTTCGAAAGCGCACTAGAACCATTCTTCTTTCATGTGATAAATATGTCAACTATTCTTTAAAATATTGATATTTAAGTGCTCAATCTACACGGAAAGAAGCAAGTAATAGAGCGGGAGGGTGTAAATCTACATTTTTGTGAAGAAATTGATACACAAAGCCAAGTCACTTAGTTTCGTATTTTCCAAAATGGCGGACGATATAAACAACCATCCGTGCAAACAAAAATAAATGATAATAAATATTAGAAAAATATCCCTGACTTCTCAATATTTAATGATGATTTGTCTGTTCTTCTTGCATGCCACAAGACGCCTCTGAATGTATTTAGGGGAGAAATCTTTCCCAAGCAGGAAACAATTTGAATGCGGAAAAGAGTATTCATTTTATAGGTAAAATATTTTATGCAACACCGGTCACGGAAACTGCAGATAAAGCTCTGTTCAGAGTTCATTGTGACAACTTGACAAAGTTTGGTTTGTCCTCAAGGGTGGGCCACAAGCACTTTCAAAGAAGACACGTTGTTGATGGTGTGAGCCAAGGCATTAAGATTTGCATGAAAGGAAGAACACTGGAAATAGTCCATTTGACAGTCGCCCGTGGATTTCTCTTCAGGCGTTTCTTAAATGTCCGTCTGGCGCCATTGCCTTTCAACAGCTTGCCAAACAAAGCAATATTGGGCAGTTGGTGATCCTCCATCCTGAAAACATGCCCTACTCAGCGTAGGTACGAGCAGCGGGGCCTCAATCCCGGCCAACTCTGTGTGTTGGAGGATATTAATTTTGGTGACAAAGGTCTGAAAATTCACTGCTGGAACAGCAGCATAACGTTCTCGAATTGATCCCACGCTCATCAGAAGATTGGGGCAGAACTTCTTCTTTTTTTTCTTCTTTTTTTTGTAATTGGGGGGGGGGGGGGGGGGGGATTTTATGCATTCTCACACTGACGGGCTGTACATATGGCACACATCAGCGTTGCATCATGTCTGATTCATTCATTATCTTCTCTCCAAGTCACACCAGTAAGTCTTCGATGAATCCCAATTGTTAATTTATCAGGCAGTTGGAGCCATCAACCAGTTAGCACCCCTCTTCTGCCTGAGCATATTCGACCAGGGGTCAGAGTTAGCTGTGCAGACCTCTGGCCACCCTGGAATGGATTCGTGCAGAGAAGCTTGTTCCATAAACTATTATCCCATGGATTAGATTAGAATTTGTTTTTGAAATGCCAGCGTAGGTAGGATTAATAAGAATGTTATGAGTTGAACATACACATGCATGCACGTGTGCGGCACACGCGCGCAAACACAAAGAGAGAAAGACAGTCAGACAGAGACATAGACAGAGGTAGAAAGAGACAGACAGTACCTTGCCAGCCCCACAGTGGTGTGAGTAGTAGTCACAATCAGCCTCGTCCTCCTCATCCACACACTCAGCCTTCCAGTTGCACTGTGGAAATATTAGGTACAGGCCAGACCACACTGAGCGAGAGCAGTTCCACGAACGAAGGCCCCCCCGACGAATCACAGGCTGGGGTCTCCATTTTAAAATGATAAAGTTGAACAGAAAGCTTTCAATCGTTAGGCTAGAAAACGATATCGTTATGCCTTTGTTTTGATGCTCATTGCGAGTTATGTTGGCAAATGGGTGCTTATGAAGTAACCATACAGGCAATATGATAGACAGTGTGGTGCGCTGTATCGGTTTCTTCTTCCCGTGGTAAGCAGAGCCACAAAGACCAAAGAACAGTTCTAACGATGGGGTTGGTTTTCCATTCCCAAATAAAAAAAAGATGAAATGACCAGCTGGCAGAAATATTGAGTTGCATACGTTGGGTTTTGCAAAAGCAATGTCACCAGTTGTTGCTATGTAATCTAGAAAGACAGAATAGCATCTGTTACACGCCATAATATGCCTATTATATAACCCGATCCATGAAATTCCCTATTGCATGGAATACCCATTCATTTTCATAAAAAGGGTTTTGCCCAATTCATGAAATGGGCCATTTTACGGATTGCGCGTAGCATGCACACATCGTTTCGTCGATATTGATTAAGAAAATGAGTATGTAACTTGAAAACTTACGCAAGCTGGGTCTCCATATGGTAGCCATGGAATATAAAGAAATATGTGTAACAACTCAACATTTCATTTGCATCACCTTTTGTTTGGAGAATTGCGACAAAGCATTGCTTTATTAACATAAGTTGTTTGTTGATACTGACAACGTCATCATTAATCATTGTCACCAACATGATAAGCAATACGAAGTATTCACTACAGACAGCAGGATGCAGCTCTGTCTCAACCCCCTAACATTGACATGGACAGTGCTCACATCAAAACACGTGTCTCGAGTGTTATAATGAGCATAATCAGTTTTGTCTTTTGCCTAATCTATCAAGTCTGGACAACTGCTCTGGAGGCGTTTGACTAACAATGAGATGGCTTGATCTGGCACAATGCTTGAACCAAGGTTATTTCAACACCAGACGACACAGGCCTTGAATATCAACCAAAGTATGGTCTTGGGAGTGTGGGGCTTGTGCCCAACCGCAGCTATCGTCTCAAGAAGACATTTCGGAGGTAGAACGTGTGTCACCATTCAGTGAGAGGCCAGTTTTTCTGTCGTCAAGCTCGCTGACATCTCTTCTGATCCGCTACTCAGCTTCAAAAACGGCTTTTGACATCCAAATGGGAATATAAGTTTGACTGAAGCAATGGGTAGGAGGCTTTATGAAGATGGCCGGCAAAATATCCCCCTCCTCTGCTAGAGGGTTTCAGTTAGGGTTAGGGTTAGGAATAGGGCTTGGGATAGGGATAGGGATGGTTTTAGGGCCAGTTAAGTGTCAATCCCATAACATACCATCATTTGTTTCTTTGTGTGTGTGTGGATTAGACGGTTTCAGGTTAAGGTTAGCGTTAGGAATATGGTTTGGGATAGGGTTAGGGATAGGTTTGGGGTCAGTTTAGTGTCAAATACACACACACACACACACACACACACACACACACACACACACACACACACACAAACGTTGATGACTAATTTGACCCTAAACATATCCCTAACCCTATTCCTAACCCTAACCTGAAACCGTCTGCAATGAATGGAAGGGGTAAGGGAGGGGGCTATTCTTAACATTTGCCAGATGGCCTATAGGTCAAGGTGCAATATGCATTCCCTTGACCCTACAGCGCAGGCAAGCCAGAATGACTTGGATGCACCAGAATGCCACATGGACCACGGCGATTGAACGCCCATCCTGCTTGGCAAGTCAAGATTTGACCTGGACGAAATATATTGCAGGCCCAGGGTGTTGAGTAGCAGGATCAGCGATGCCACAATGACTATGTGGTCAAGCATGTCTGTCATTGAGGGAGCTCCTGAATGGTCTCGGGTAGAATAAGTGTGTAGGGAAAGGTACTTTCCATGTGCCCCTGAACGGGACTAATGTCATTTGTTAAGTTTTATATGAATAAAACCAACGGAATTCAAAATACAGATTATATCTTAAATGATGCAAAGAAAATGTACAGTTGTAAACTAGTACAATATCATACCATGAAATCAGCCCAAGAGATATTCATAGTAATAAGCCGACGTTACTGTTGGATTTTTACAAAATGGCCCAAAGTTTGCTTATTTTCAATAAAAGATTTATAGTGCGTTGTCTCCATTTACCTGTCTTAAATTTGTATCAAAATAAAGATCAAACTTTCGCTTTTTTCTGAATGTGATTGTTTACTTTGGTGTGTAAAATATATTCTTTCGAGTGAAAGAGAAAGCGAGTGAACAGAACGTAAAATTTGCTGTTTTGTGATGTATTTTTGGTCGTGGCTGAAAGACGTATTTTACCGTATAGTTTCAACTGCAAAAGGCGACACACAAACGATGATCTAGATCTAGACGCATACGTCAAACGAAAGAAGAAGCTCCCGACTTCTCTTCGGTCAAACTTCTAAGCGGAAATGTAACCGTTAAGGCCGTTAAAATTCCTTTATAAAAAAATACGTTGCATTATTCAGCAAGTTTGAACACCTTCCATTTCACTAAAAAGCTTATAAGTGAAAGAAAAAGAAAGCTGAATCTATCCGCTGTTCAACGATATGATTGATTTTTTTTTTCGTTTTGGGGTTGTTGTTTTTATTGAACCCTTTTTGTCATTATACAAATTACATGACATGGAGGCAAAACAAAACATACATACTGTCATTGGTGTACTAAATAGCAGAAGTGAAGAAATAAATAAAGATAATTAGATCAGTAAATAGGGATCATAATGGCAATGATCAATGGCAACATCAGAAACAGTATTGATACTAGTTACAATAACATTAATGTACAAATGGTGAAAACCACAATTATAGCAATCATTATAGTCCACATCCTCATCATCTTCATCACCATATTGACCATCACCACCGCTACAATTATGATGGCAACAACAACAATAGCAATGAAGGAAGTAGCTATTAAAAAATATAAAATCTCTAGTCATTGGATTTTTTTCTCTCTCATTTTTGTTTCATTTTGCAAACTTCATTTAATATATATTCCATTTGATGCAACAAAAATTGATAGTTAATAAACCAGGGTAAGCTTCTGCCTATTCTCTAATGAGCAAAGAACACCAAACAATAGGTTATAGGAAGCACTCAAGCATAGACAAAAGACTAAGAGATTAAAGCTAAATATAAGTACACATTGGCTGTTGCCATTATTACCAAATTAGTGAAGTGAATATCGGTATATTCACACACACACACACACATACACACACACCCACACACACAGAACATCAACAAAGACAATACCTACAGGTGGTGGTTAACAAAAAATAAAATGAAACAACAATAATAGGGACAACAGGAAATGGACATAAATTATATGTATACATATATTTATAGCATAGCGTTATCAAGCATTCAAGTCTCAAGCTATCAAGATAGTGAAACAATACAAATCATGGATTTAAATGTACACACGCTGCACATTCAAGAGGAGGCTAGGAAATATTCATAATGGGAGAGTAAGGAAACCAGTATTCCTCAAGCTGTCTTGAGTTATCATTCAGAAAGGCTACATATTTTTTTCCAAATTAGCTCTGTACCTTAGAACTGTAAAAAAACAAAACACCTGCAGGTCAGGATGGACATTTTGTAATTTACATTTATAAATATAAAACTTGGCAAAAAGCAAAATAAAATCAATACCTTTGTCTGTTTTTACAAACTGTTTCACCCCATACAAAACTAACTCCTTGTCAATATTCAAATTATTGCAGTGTTGACATTTATTTTTTAGCAAGCCTTGAAGGTTTTTCTAAAACCTCTGTACAATGACACAGTCAAAAACATGTGTGGAATAGTCTGCTCTTCATAATCACAAAAATTACAAATAGGGGAATCAACAATTTTACATTTAAATAAATATCTCTAGATCTCTAGACATAGACAGACTGGAATGGACCCAAAGGCAGGCAGCCCGCTTTATTACCAAAGACTATAAATCTAGGACCCCGGGCTGTGTGTCAAAGATGCTGGCAGACTTAGGCCTCCCAATGCTGGAAGAACGACGCAGACAGCAGCGTCTTAACCTGTTGTACAAGATATATGAGGCCTTCCTAACTTCTGTTGCCTCCAACCGCAGAAAGATAAGACCAACACAATTCAAAAACTTCGCAAATACTAACAGCATGGATAGACAGGCGTTATGTAATTCTCGAGGCTTCACTGTAGGACCAAGCCAAACAGAACAGCACAAGAACTCGTCCTTCATCAGGACAGTCATTGAATGGAATCAGATGACTGACACCTCCATCGAAGTAGGCCCCATCAGCGCAGCATTATCAGCGCCAGGCGGCTCACCAGGTTCTGCACCAACTAAAAACTAAAGTAGTGTATAGGGCCATAGATCAGAGTAGTGGTAAATGAAGGGCAGGAGCTGTGCCAGTCGGGGCCTATCCCCGGTGACCGCTACAGTAGCCAGATTGATCTTGCCTGGATACTGCGAAAGAAAGGTCTGTGGCCAATAAAAAGGCAGACTGTCATTAACTTCAAGACAGCAATGCTTAACTTTTCTAAGACAATGTTATTACCATCAAAACAATTTTAACTCTCAATGCGCTCTCCTTTTTTCCAATGTGTATATGTGGAGTATACTCCAATGTGGAGTATGTTCTTATGTTATACAATATAACAAACTCAACTTTAATGAAACCATGAAAATATTTCACTTACCCGCAGCTAATGATTGATAGACGATGGATATTTTCCATGCCCTGGATTTGTTGATGGCCAGAAATTCAATGGGAACTACTGGATCTAGAGCAGTGGAACCATACAATGTTATCTGAACTAGAAGGTGCTTCACAGTGTCATTTACTATGATAGGCGCTGAATATAGGTCACGAACGCGACAATTCCAGTCTTTAAGAAGAGTATGTGAACTTTCACCCCTAACACATTGCCAAACAGTCGCGTGAATAAATTTGCATGCAGACAACTTAAAGCTGACCATTGACCCAGATGGGACTTCTTGTATCATATAGCACTTTCTGTACCTGTCGTTTATTAAAAGGGGTTTCCGGGGGAATGATGAAGAGGATGCTTTTGCGTCACACAGGCTAGTATTGCCTACACGCTCAGTGATGCAGCATGTAGCATTTTCATTGAGGGAGGTTTTGTGATAGTAATTATCTTGCGTGGTTTTTATTGGAACTTTTCCAGTAGCCCAAGTAGAGTCTTGAACATCTTGATTTTCAGCAAGATGTTTGGTAGAAATTGTCTTACGTTCTGTCAAGTTGGCACCAGATGTTTCGTTTGGCCAGGTCGAGGATGAATGAGTTATGGAACCTATATTAACACACTGGTTTCCATCACCTTTCTATTTGGCAAATTTCATAATATAGCAATGAAAATATATTCTACAAAGCATGATAGCAAAGCATATAAATACGTAACTTTTTTATTTTTAGATGAAAGAGTTTAAAAATGATGGTCCAAACAGTTTTCATTTTCTCTCGCCTTGGGTGTACATTTTCTCTGGTGATTAAAACAGCGTGCTGAATAAACCCTCTGTTACAACTTACGACCATCGAGATTAAAGAATACTATTCTGCGATTAGGGGGCCAAATTAAGCATCAAATGGGCTCATTGTTTTGGAGATCTAATTACGTTCTTTTATTTACATTAATTACCAGCCGCAGGCGAAGCTAGTATATTGTTTTCTGTGGATTCTGAAGCCGACCATCTTTCTTTCTTTCTTTCTTTCTTATGATAGTATCTATGACTAGTATTGTTGGCATTTGGAGGCTTTGCACGGAGGAAGAGTCATGGTCTCGAAATATTTGCAATTTTAATCAATGTTTTAACAGTTATTTCCATTTGTTGTGTTTTCTTTATTTTTTTAAGAATATCTAGGTGAAGTTCGAAAATGAAGGTAATAGGTAAAAGATCAAGGTCACTGGAGCCGAAAATGCTGCAGAACATCTGGTATGGTAACGGAGGGACCTAGGACGCTCATATTTTGCATGCTAGTAGGTACTAAAGATTTCTAGGCTAGGTTAAAAAATTAAGGTCATAGGTCAAAGTCAAGGTCACTGGCGCCGAAAATACTGCCGAGCACCTGGCACGATAACGATTGAACGGAGGGACCTAGGACGCTCACATTTTGCATGCAGATAGGTACTAAGAATATATCATCCAAATTCAAAAATGAAGGTCATAGGTCAAAGGACAAGGTCACTGGAGCCGAAAATGTTGCCAAACACCTGGCACGATAAAGGAGGGACCTAGGAAGCTCAAATGTTGCATGCAAATAGGTGCTAAAGATATCTAGGCCAAGTGAAAAATGAAGGTCATATGCTAAAGGTCAAGGTCATTGGCGCCGAAAATGCTGCCGAGCACATGGCATGATAACACTTGAACGCAAGGACCTAGGACACTCAAATTTTGCTTTCGGATAGGTACTAAGAATATCTAGACCAAGTTTGAAAATCAAGGTCATAGGTCAAAGGTCGAGGTCACTGGACACGAAAATGCTGCGGCTGGTTGTCTAGCGTCTTAACACTCTAGTTTGAGTTGAAAGCGTCTGCACGTTACGTTGATGTAATTACGGGCCCCACATGAGCCGCCAGGCCAGTGGTAACTTCCCAACATGAATTGGTACATACGCACAGGCCTGGTGTGTGTGTGTGTGTGTGTGTGTGTGTGTGTGTGTGTGTGTGTGTGTGTGTGTGTGTGTGTGTGTGTGTGTGTGTGTGTGGTGTGGGGGGGGGGGGGTGTCTGTCTGTCTGCCTGTGTGTGTGTATGTGTGTGTGTGTATGTGTGTGGGTGGGTGGGTGGGTGTCTGTGTGTGTGTCTGTGTGTGTGTGCTTTGGAAGGCAATGGAACAAAACAAATAATACTGAGACTCTTTCAGGGGTGAACAAGTGTGTACATAACGTTTTCACACAATTGATTATGGAACATCAGCGCCAGCGATGACGATGCCATTGAGTCTAGGGTTACTAAAAATCGGCCCAATTGAGGTGCATAGCATTGAAAGGTGATTAGGCCTATCCAGCTTTCATGGCAACAAACAACCATTCCTTTGTGTGTTATCCCACTGATAGTTGGACTGCTCACTGTTTTCTTCCAAATGTAGGGGAAGACGGGGTAAAAAGCGCATGGGCGGGTAAGGAGCCCACCCCAATTATCTCATGAACTAAAGAAAATTTCAGTCAAATCTGCCCATGAGACGAATGCTATACATTAACGCTCGTCTCATGGGCAAAATGAGACTGAAATTTGCTTCATTTCATGAGATAATTGGGGTGGGCTTCTTACCCGCCCATGCGCTTTTTACCCCGTCTTCCCCTAATACTGTGCTGTATTTTAAACGTTCTAGCCAATAAAACCAAATGGCAGTGTACAACATATTCGTGATTATTATTCGGTTAGCAATGTATTTAGTGGTAAGGACAGTTTGAGTATCCGGTGAGCTTGCTGCTAGCCTTTCCCGCCTCAGTACGGACGCTATTGCTGCACAAGTCAGACGCTATTCTGAACCTGCGAATACTCTTTCTTAGATTCTGCAGAGATATATAGAACGTTCTTTCTATATCTCTGGATTCTGCCTTTTGGGCCTATTAATAGCACATCATCCAAGCGTTTAGAAGTGGCGCTGTGGTTGTTTGTGCGAAATGACGGGTGATTTTGGGGGCGCCGTGTCTTTGTGTGATGATGTTTTTGACCGTGATTTTTTGGGCGCTGTGTCTTTGTGTGATGACGCCGTTGTCTTTGTGCGCGAATGGCCTAAAGTACGTTTTCGCACTGTTGTTGTGTTACTGGTTCATCTGATGTTATTTCGTGATTTCTGCAGATAAGCGGTTTTCAGCTTTGATCATCTACTGTGTGTGATTGGTATTTTTTCGTCAATGCCTTTGAGAGTCGCCGTTCTGCAACTGTAACATTTGGGCTGTATTCATATTTGACTCACTAAGTGGCAATGGCAACAGGGTGGAAAGTGAACGTGAACTTCAAAAACTGGATGGAAAAGTGAAGAAGAAAGAAGAAGAAGAGGAAAGTTTAGACTTAGCCTAGCAGGAGAAGCCGAATATTTTCTAGTAGCAGTAGGATTAGAGGCAGATCACAGTTGGATGAGGTAGAGAAAATTAGATCTAGATCTACTTGACCAGTTGTTGATTCTTTGGCCAAACATGTGAACAAGAGATTTGGCACTTATAGGACTGGCATGGTATAACCGGCGTTTTGTTGTCTTTATTTTAATCCGGTGTTCTGCACTGTAGATTTATATAGATTTAGTGAGAGAATACCGGGGCCTTAGCACGGTTGTCTTTGTTTCAATCCCGTGTTCCGCACTGTTGATTTGTCAGGGCCTTAGCACGGTTGTCTTTGTTTCAATCCCGTGTTCTGCACTGTTGATTTGTCGGGGCCTTAGCACGGTTGTCTTTGTTTCAATCCCGTGTTCCGCACTGTTGATTTGTCACGGCCTTAGCACGGTTGTCTTTGTTTCAATCCCATGTTCCGCACTGTTGATTTGTCGGGGCCTTAGCACGGTTGTCTTTGTTTCAATCCCGTGTTCCGCACTGGTGATTTGTCAGGGTCTTAGCACGGTTGTCTTTGTTCCAATCCCGTGTTCCGCACTGTTGATTTGTACCTGACCCTTGGCGGCAAATGGCTGGAATTATGTTTTTTATGCCATTGTGGTGACGATGATGTTTATGCCATTGTGGCCTGTGCGAATAGACATCTTTAGTCCCACTGCTCTGGAATGGTGTTATACAACTTTGAGTGATATTTGTCTGCTTCAAAGTCATGTTATAGGCCTATCGTGAGCAGTTTTGTGCTAGGCCTCAATTGATAGAGTGTTAGTATCATGCATTAGGGCGGCAAATAGATCTAGTGACGCAACCAAACATACCATTAAATGTGTCCAAAAGCTTCCTTTGGGGAAATTTTGCTATGGTTTGTGTGTTAGTGTGTGTTGTTTTGCGTTTCTTAAGCATCGAAACAGGTAAGACTGTTATCTTTTTCCAGAGATTTGTGCTGCAAGCATTTTCCCCATTTTTTTTAATCTATCTGGGTTTTTTTGTTGGTTTTTTGCTCCTTACTAGCCTTAGGCCTACTTGACGCAACTGATTGGTTCGAGCGCATGTCAAGGTCAGCTTTCTGAGCACTAACTCACTAGGCCTTTCCCGTTTTGTTTGGGCTACATTAATTAAAAAATTGGCACTGCAAAGCCCTGATGCGCAATGAAAGGGAGGTTCCTGAACCTAATCAAAACTTAGAAAGAATGTTTTTTATGTTTGCTTCTAATAAAACAAATTCCAACTCTCCATATTTGAGCTTAGTTGCTATCGACATCTGCGACATTTAAAGTGATCAGTCTGGATGGCCGACATTGCCAAGAACAAAGACACTTTAATCCTGTTGTCTGTTGGATTGTATTTCCGGAATACAGATAAGTATAATTATTCTCCCGGATTTTATTACCAATCAGGTGATTATCCTATCGGATTTTATTACCGGAACAGAGATTATAAGCCTGCTGCCTTTTATTTTTGGGTGGGGTGAGTGGTGGTGATGGTAACGGTGTGTGTGTGTGTGTGTGTGTGTGTGTGTGTGTGTGTGTGTGTATGTGCCGGTACGTGCGTGTATGTGTGGGTGGGGTGTGTATGTGTATGCCTATTTGCATGTGCGTGAGCGATTATTTCGTGTTGTTGTTGAATTTGTTGCTTCTTAATTTTTGTTGTTGTTAAGCGCATAGAGCTCCACATTGGTGGAGGAATGCGCTATATAAATGATTCACTATTATTATTATTATTATTTATTACTGTAACAGAGGTTATTTTCCTGCCGGGTGTTTTTACTGGTATTAACCGCGACACAGATGTCAGACAAAGTGTGACAGGTGACAGTCTGTTCATAGTTGCCATATTACCAAACAACTCTGTAAAAAGTAAAATGTATCCTGAATGCATAAATGTATGTTGGGTTTGAAAGGACAAGAGCAAGTCAGGCATGTTAAGGCCGGCATTCCCGGTTAAGGACCAGACCGGTTGACCTTGGTCTACAACACATTCCACTGAGTCACTTGTGATAGCCGAGACTAGAGTGTGTGGTTGGCAGTTAGAACTACACAGTACAGAGGCGGAAAGTGCCACGGAGTGTATCTGAGAGCGCGCGCCTAGAACCGTTATACACTCACTGCGAGAATTTTCCATCTTCTGGAAGTTGGTGGGGCTCTGTCCAGGGTTCTGTAGGCCTATTTTGTTGGTCCCGCAGAATGTTATTTAACCTACCATAACTTGTTTAGAGTCTGATACACGATGCTCATTGCTTGCCCAAGTCAAGTTGGCTACACTAATTTTGTAGACCCCTGTCTTATTGTTGTTCGTCTTAAAATATGGATTTGTTGGAAGACTAATTTACGCAGTCCTGAGTAACGCGAGAAGACAGGCGGGCTACACTGGTAAAATAGCTTTGAAAATTAGTTGTCTTCCTCGCGTGCCGAAGGCCTCGCAACCTTCTCCCCCCCCCCCCAAGGGGCCCCCCCCCCTCTCCCCCCCCCTACACTCTCAGCCTAGCACAGGCCTTGCTATCATATAGGCCCTTCCAGGGGCATTACACAGCTGAAATCGCCACACTGTGGCATTGTATGTACATACTACTGTGCCTGTTATTGTGTTGAGTGTGTTGACTGAGGACTAAAGCCTATCTATTGATGAGGTTTAGCTGCGCTTATCTTTGATGTTTATAACCAGAGAGAGTATGCTTTACTGCTGTCCTTAATTTCATGTAATGACAGTTTATCTTGACAAGTAGTACCCTCATTTAGCTCTCATATGTTTTTTTATATCTCATTATGATTTTAGGCTGTTTCTGTGTGTAATTGGGCATGGTATCAAGGTGTAGTCTTTCATCATTAATGTTCAATGTACACAAGCATGTCCTTTATTAATTGAAACAACAACATATCTGCTCCACATATTGTATTTAGGCAAGGTTAGCCTCTTAAGACAATACCCCTTCAAGTTCTATGTTCAGCATTAATAATGCGTCTGGGTGTTTGCAGGCTAATTGAAGGTCCTTTGTAATATTCTGGGGCCAGATGGGCCCTAAGGCTCACCTTGCGTCAATAATTGCACTGTAACCCGGACCTCTTGTATGCTCCAAAGTTGAATGTATGCTTACATTTAATGATGCAGGTGATCTTTTATGTAAATTATTATACGGCTCTACTTCATGATGCAATAATTGTAGGCTGTCTCCGGAGGTGATGATCTCCATGCAGCTAGCACCTAATCTACTGCCATGTCCGTTAGACCCTTTCTTCCCAAATTGCCCCTGATATTCTGTAGGCAAACTGCCCATGAGGATCATAAGCTGTCGGTTTTATCTCCATGATACGTCATAGTATTTTCATACAGGTGTAATTGTTTTCAACTAAGGACATGTAGGCTGGCAGTAACTGAATGTTCTTTGTTGTTGCTGACGCTTCATTCTCTCAGATACTTCAGGGTGATCATGCTTTCCAAGAAACCAATTTAAGGCTTTAATTACTCAAGCGAGCATACATATTTATATATAGATGTGAAAGCTAACTTGAAGCTTAATACCAAAGGTTATGCAAGAATCTAGGCAGAGTAAGAATCGATGGCAAGGACATTTAGGTCTCAATGGGAACCAACAAAAGCTTCAATAACAATTTAATTCGGGCTTTGTTGGTAGCTCCACTGGTGGTATAGGTTCAATTTTTTCATGTGTATAGTACTAGAAATTATGACAAACAACAATTGTATATGATTAGTCAGTACAAATTCAATCAATTGCATAAAAACGCAAATTCGGTAGGTATTAAATGAAGTGCATGACTGAAGCCCCTTATTATTACTATTATTTCCATCATTTTTCAAGAATTGAGGATTGACGTGTGGGCTGATGAATTATGCCTTATCATTGTTCCTATCTTTGGGAGAAAAGGAAGCAAATAGTTCTTAAACTACTCAGAAATTTTATATTGCAAGTTCTCAAACACTCGACCCACAGCACCAGGAGTGCATCTACTTCAGCATTGGGAAAAGAGGCATGTCGTTATCATTGATTATGAAAACTGCTTAGCCTTAGTGGAGCAGTGAGTGGAATTTTGTGAAGTTTTATAAATTTAAAAAAAGCTGAACAATCACAAGCAGCCTTCAGTTAAACAATCCTGGATAATTTTGTGAAGAAACAACATACATTAACATTGTGGAATTTCATTCAAATTTTTGGGGGGATTACCCAGGTGTGATAATAATCCAGGTGTGATAATGTATTTTGTGTGAATATGATGGTGATTTTGAATGATGCACAAACAGTGTGGGTGATCCTCATGCAGACAAGTGCTGGGGGCCGAATAGAGAGGTATATTCCTCTCTTATGATAGATAAGTACCTGTCATTAAATATCTACCTCTCGCATGCCAACTGTACTCATCTAACCCTAACCCTATCCCTAACCCTAACCCTATCCCTAACCACGGAAAGAACCAAGAGATAGAGCAGGAGGGTGTAAATCTACATATTTGCCGAGAAATCGATGTACAAAGCCATGCACTTAGTTTAGTAAAATTCACAATGGCGGACAAACAAACGATTCTGATTGGCTACGCTAGGACTACTTCCGGCTAGGACTACTTATCTCATAGAGGTAAAAATACACCGCCACACCTCTCTTATGGGGTAAGACAAAAGTCTGCCCAATAAGTTACCATTATTTGCGATCGATTGTTTGAAATCCGTTCGCAACTTATGTACTGCAAGTTCTCTAGACATAGCTCTAAAATCTCAAACTGTCCTTACCACTAAATACATTGCTAACTGAATAATAATTAATAAATTGAATGAGCCTTCCTAAGGAAGGTGAAATTTAATTGTAATTATTATGAGGTTAGTGATGTTAGTGGGAGGACAGTTCCCTCCCTTCTACAATTTCATATGTAGCAGTTCCCTCCCTGTCAATTTTAGTTTTTCAGTCTAGAGAACTTGGATCTTGCTAAATCCTGATGCGGGAAAGGCTAGCAGCAAGCTCACTGGATACTCAAACTGTCCTCCCACTAACATCACTAACCTCATAATAATTACAATTAAATTTCACCTTCATTAGGAAGGCTCATTCAATTTATTAATTATTATTTATGAAAAGTTACTTATGGTAAACCAAAGTTGGCTTGAAAAAAAATTCTGAAAATATAGATGAACTAATCTGTTCCTCCCGAAACAGCTGTGAGTGATCTTAGTCAGCAATCTTGAACTATAGAAATACCCAGAAAAGGTTGTGAGAAAACAGATCTGATTCAAAAACAGTAATTAGTCTTTTCTGATGATTTCCCATGATGAGAAAAAAAAATGTTTTTGAACAAATGCATCACTGGTCACCTGACCATCCCCAATGGCAAAACCAAAGGGTATTTTACCAAAAATATGGTATATATACAGTATATTTCTTGAATGGATCGTTGGCACAAAAATGTACAAAGATGTTGAGGGACTTCGGTCAGCTCCACGGCTCCATCGAAGCCGGTAAGAAAAAAATGCGACTGTCCACTATGGTGGTGGCTTAGTCCCACTTTAGTGACACAAGACGTAACTGCTTCTGGAACTGCCCCATTAATTAATCTCAAATTTAATTAAAAATCGAGTATAGTGACAATAATGTCTTTCATTACATTTCTAATCTTTGTGACGCCATTACGGGCCTCTGAGAGGCCAAAGGGCAAATTGCGCTTTTCGGGGGGCTTAGTCTTTGAATTTCTTTTGCGCGCAGATGACAAGCGTTAGAGACGTTGTTTATTCATTGGTCATGTATGAACACTGCTATTCATTACATTTTATCAGCAATGCTGTGCAGGATATTTTTTACATTGCATAAGGTTTTTGGACCATGGGTAGTACATGAATGCTAATAATATTACAGCAACTGCATCGCAAAGGTTATAATATAATGGTAGTTTAAACACTGATCATGGTGATCGCGGCAAGTGATCCATAACTCTATTTTTGTGGAAACAGTATAGTTTAATATCAAGGAGCATTTTCCCTCGATATTTAACTCTTTTTTTGTGGAAACAGTATAGTTTAATATCAAGGAGCATTTTCCCTCGATATTTAACTCTTTTTTGGGGAAACAGTATAGTTTAATATCAAGGAGCATTTTCCCTCGATATTTTACTAGATTAATAAGGGGGGGGGGGGATTCAGTCGAATATACCATGCACCTACAGTCGAATACACCATGCAGCCTACAGTCGAATATACCATGCAGCCTACAATCGAATATATAATACAGCCTACAGTCGAGTCTACAATGCAGCCTTCAGTCGAATATACCATGCAGCCTACAATCGAATATATAATACAGCCTACAGTCGAGTCTACAATGCAGCCTTCAGTCGAATATACCATGCAGCCTACAATCGAATATACCATGAAGACTACAGTCGAATCTACCATGCAGACTACAGTCGAATATACCATGCAGCCTACAGTCGAGTATACAATGCAGCCTACATTCGAATATAACATGCAGCCTACAGTCGAATGTACAATGCAGCCTACAGTCGAAAATACCATGCAGCCTACAGTCGAATACACCATGCCACCTACAGTCGAATACACCATGCCACCTACAGTCGAATACACCATTCCACCTACAGTCGAATGTAACGGGCAGCATGCAGTCGAATATACCATGCAGCCTACAGTCAAATATACCATGCAGCCTTAATCGAATATGCCATACAGCCTACAGTCGAATCTACATTGCAGCCTACAGTCGAATATACCATGCAGCCTACAGTCGAATCTACATTGCAGCCTACAGTCGAATCTACCATGCAGCCTACAGTCGAGAATACCATGCAGCCTACAGTCGAATATATCAACAGCCTACAGTCGAAT
>CM065697.1:37094617-37134617 GCA_017654935.2 Phymorhynchus buccinoides
TTCACACACACACACACACACACACACACACATCGATATCTTATTTCTTTATTCATTTTCAGTGCAGCAACAAGTGATGATGAACATGCAACAACTTCCAGAGATCCGCATTCTGATAACAAGCTCACTTAACTCTTTTGTTCTGATCAAGGACTTACCGATACCATAGGAAGCAGCCGCTATTTCAGAGAGCTGGGTTAAAAACAGCTTTGTACAGGACATGTACATCATTTGATCACACAGAAACACAGGACTGTTTTTACATCTTGACAAAGGACCATCGCGAGACGTGTCCCATGTCCTCTTTTCTCTTCTCAGGGATGACGTCGTTGAAGTAACTTTGCTTCATCATTTTATTGCGATGCTTCACCTCTCTGTACAGCTCCCCCTGCCTCTCCCCTCTTATGGTAGGCCTGGTGGCCTCCTGGTAGGCCCAACGAAAGCTGGGACTGGTCAGCTGGTCTCTGGTGCCTGCTCGTTCGAACAGAGGCTCGTTGATGTCTCGGATCTTGGAGCGCCCCAGAACCGTCCCTACCGAGTAGTGGGAAGCATCCGGCGGACCCCTGATGTCATATCTGCGGATGGTGTCTGACGTGGCCGAGTCGATCCTCGCGGCCTGTGTGACTTCGTGTATGACGAGCACCTCCTTTCCGTTTTTCTCCTTCATGCTGAAGGCCATGGGGTTGGCCCAGCGGATGTCCGTTCTGCCCGTGACCATGGTGCGGGTAGGTTCTGGAGGTACCGGCATCTCGTGGATTGTTTGGCAAGGAAGGCCTAATAGGTTCTTTACGGTCGTCCTTCTTGGTAGAGCGGGAGTCGGAAAAGATGCTGAAGCCTGGACCTCTGCCATTGCTGGCTCCTCCTGTGTTGTTGGCCCACACGCTGCCCATGCTGGCTCCTCCTGTATTGTTGGCCCACATGCTGGCATTGGCATTGTCGTTGCCCCACATGGTTGGTTGATGATGGGAGATTAGGTGGGTGGTACTTTGAGAGGTCTGCAAAACAGAGTTATGGTGAATGTACGTTCAGTAATCTGAGATTATTGTGATAATAGGTCCTTCGTGTAGGCAAAACAACAAAGCAAGAACAAAAGCAAATCCTGATGTTGGGGGAAAAACTGTCGACCAACATCTTCAGTACTGCACCACTGCATAAAATTACTGGACAAATCGTGTCCTACCGAGACAGTACTTATTGCTTGTTGCCTTATTCCACAGCCTCCCTGTGGGGATACCGGGAGGTTTTTTTCGCATAAATACTTTTACAACTATCTGGAAGTTCTCTGCTTGTGACTTCCTCTAATCTGTCACTCTCTTTGACTCTGCCTTTTCCCTTTGCTTACTGTCATCTACCATCTTTCTGCCTAAATCGGGCCATTCTTCTGCCTTTTTTCAAGAAACACAAAGACAACGTTATATTAAAATTAGAGCGAAACATAATTTTATCAAAGAGTGAACAAATTGGAAAGAAATGAATAAATGGACGTCCAGTAATTTCTTATAAGGTTAAGAGACGCTGTTGTGTGAACAATTAATTTGTTCTGAACTGCGTTCTAAATATTTTCTTTAAAAGTCAACGTCCTTAAGAAAAGAATGCTTACATTCAAGCAAAATCACCGACTCACAAAACTAAAAGATAATTAAGAAATAACTAAGAAGTCAATAAATAAATAAATAGTTTCCGGCTTTTCCCTCGCAAGCTACATCCATTGATCCAGGCTACTGTCAAGATGAGTAGGCCTAATCCAGAAAGAAAAAAAGATATTCTGAAACATTTCAACTCAAACTTTTCAATTCATTCATTTTTCTTTACCAAAATTCCAAGCAAAGCTCCACATCAGAGATTAGATATAACCTACACTCTACTTTTTTTCTTTCATTTTCCCCCTTCTTTCTTTCATTCTCTATTTTCCTTTCTTTCTTCCTCTCCTTCTTCCTTCTGTTTTCACCGTCTTATAAACATTGTTGTTGATTAGACATACTTGAATTAATTTTTTTTAACCCCAGTCTTGATTTCTTCATTTTAAACAAAGCTGTTTTACTGAAATATTCATACATTAGAAAGACAAGACTGACTTTTTATATCTTAAAAGTTCTTTAAAATTGCACGATTCTAAAATTCTATTAGTTTCTTCTACTTTGCTAGGGGAAGACGGGGTAAAAAGCGCATGGGCGGGTAAGAAGCCCACCCCAATTATCTCATGCAATAAAGAAAATTTCAGTCAAATTTGCCCATGAGACGAATGCTAGACATTAACGCTCGTCTCATGGGCAAAATGAGACTGAAATTTGCTTCATTTCATGAGATAATTGGGGTGGGCTTCTTACCCGCCCATGCGCTTTTTACCCCGTCTTTCCCTAACATCGAATATAATTGAAAAACGCGTGGGCCTACGATAGTTTTCGCGAATTAAGACAGGCCCAGATGTTAAACATGTAACACAAAAGGACCAAAATCAAAAATACTTATTTGTCACAAAAAAGGGAACCATTCGATTTCGCAAAAGTTTCTTAAAATGTTGACAAAAGAGTGCACAGTGGTATCGCGTTCGCTTCGTGTCAAGTAAACCCGAGTTCGAACCTGGGTACAGGGGATTTTTTCCTCTCATTCTGCACTAGGCCTTAACGGTCTGAACGTGGAGTCTTTCGGATGAGACGATAAACCGAGGTCCCGTGTGCCCATGCACTTAGCACACGTTAAACCCAGTGGCAAGGAAAAAGTTGTCATTTGGTCAAAATTTACCCCCCCCCCCCCCCCCCCCCCCCCCCCCCCCCCCCCCCCCCCCCACTCATCAGTGACAAAAATCGCATGCAAAAAAAAAAAAAAAATTGGGTGGCGCGCCTCTGGCTGCGACGCGCTCTCCAGGTGGGAGCAACCCGAATTTCACAGAGACGCCTCTGTGACTATAAAGTACCAAATACTTGACTAAATACTTGAAGCAAGTACCTATTGGATCAAAGTAGCGGTTAGTAATAAAGAAACAGAAAAAAAGAAGCAAAAATACATGGGCCTAATGTAAGGGGGGGGGGGATTTTCTTCATGGTTACCAGAAAAAAGGACTCTGAAAGCGAAATTACACGAACGAAAATTAAAAATAGAAATGAAGTCAAAAGAGAAATAAAATAAAATTGATTTGTTCTAACTAAAACTAAAGCAAAGATGAAGCGAAGAATGAGAACTCTCGCGAATTCATTCTACACAGATAAGAAAAATAACTCACAAGACGTTTTGCACAGATAAAGATAATGATTAAATGAAAAAGAAATGAACTCTCGTGGATTATTAAACTCTAAAACCTAGATTACAATTACAGTATGTGAGGGATATCAATGAATTAATATTACATAGTTGTGAATATTAGTGTTGTATTTGACAGAAATCCGAATACAGTACACCCCGCTTATAGTAAAGTGCAGGGGAGCAAGGCTTTTCCTTTACTAGGGGAAGACGGGGTAAAAAGCGCATGGGCGAGTAAGAAGCCCACCCCAATTATCTCATGAAATAAAGAAAATTTCAGTCAAATTTGCCCATGAGACGAATGTTAGACATTAACCTCGTCTCATGGGCAAAATGAGACTGAAATTTGCTTCATTTCATGAGATAATTGGGGTGGGCTTCTTACCCGCCCATGCGCTTTTTACCCCGTCTTCCCCTATAACAGGTTTTTCTTATAAACGATGTTCGGATATAGTAAAGTTTTGATGGTATTTTTTATCTTATCCGATGACGTTTTTCAAAGTCAAAGCTAATGTAAAATACTAAATATAAACCCATCATCAAATCAAAATACAGCAAAACTCGGTTATAAGAAAATCGAAGGGATATGATGTTTTGTTTATCCAAGTTTTCTTATATCCGAAACTCAAATATAAGAAAACATTTTGAAGTTTTTTCCCTTGTCTCTCTATCACCAACACAAAAGTACTCATATTTTTTTCTTCTGCTCAACATTTATTTTGCACAGAATACTGAAGGAAAGTATGGAATAAAGGAACAAAAACAACTCAATTAGTCTTGTAATCTAGTGCCTGTACTGTTTAGAATGTCTGTGACACAATTGGTTTGATGTAAACTTTCCCTTTTTGGAACGACTTCAATTTTCTTGGAACATCCTTTCAGTTCAGGTCCAACTCACTTTTAAAGACACACTGACCAAACACGATTAAATCCCTTGGTTTTTTTCTGGGTAGCTGTGACCCACATGTCACAAACGGCATATTCCTTGGGTATTTTTAGCATATGCACTGTGCCAGTACTTTCTAAGTTTCGTTTTAGCCTGTCAGTGGGCAGTAGAAATGTATTAGTTCAGCGTCTTTGTGAGCAGACAAAATTAAGCTTGTCTGGTAGACGATAGTTTGTTTTGTGCAATTCGTGTTGCACGCAGTGTTTGTGTTCAGTTTATTCTTGGAAAGCGTATGAATGTCTGCATGCAAGTTTTGTGCACCAGTCCTAGATTTCCTTTCGTCCGTGTCTTAGTCTTGTTCTGTGCTGTGCGTTTTGTAAGTCTTGGTGTGATTGGCTAGCAGCTTTGCTTAGCTGCGTAGTTAGGAAAAACATAGTCCCGTTATGTTGGGAGTTTTAACTTTCCGATTTCAAATCACTCTAGCTTTTGCTTTTGTCATCGCCTGTTCGGCCCTCTTGATGTAGAGATGTCGGCAGGTGGGTGAGGTGTCGGCAGGTGGGTCGTTTGGACACGTTTTGTCCTTCGGGGCGGGTTGACTCGCTTCAACCGGTTGGCCAGCACATTGAAGGTCGTGTATGCCTGGGTGCTGGGCCGTTCTTCGTTCTTCGTTTCTTCGTTCAGGCAGTATGCTTGGTTTGTCAAGTTGCCTGAGTGTAGGAACGACGGAATTAGGTCAAGCCGCAGCGATTTTTCTCCTTGAAAATCCGAACCGCGATTTTGGCTATGTGCCAAACGGTCACTTCCTTTGCTTGTTTTTATTGGTGGTTATTCTTGGCGCTGACCATCCGAGTTTCTTTCTTTCGGGAAGCAGACACCTACTCGGTCATTCGGGAACGATCTTTTTTTTACGCTAAGACGGCCGATCGCGAGAGACAAGCGATCCAATATTTGGGTCCAATTCATTCGTTTATCATTTCTGAACGGTAATTATATAATTCTTTAAAACAAATGCGCAGTTACATTTAATTATTTTTCTACAAGTACACCAAATTTGGTGCATCTAGAATAAATCTCAATGCTGCTCAAGGTCTCCACAAGTCGGGAGGTGTTACGTCGAAGACTGTCGGACATGTTTTCTGTCACGCGCATGTTGATGTTGCGATCTTGTGAGTCGCACAAAAAGCTTAGGCCTAATCTGTCTAATGTTTGGGGTTGATGTTGCCCCTTTGAATAAGCTTTATTTTGGTACCAATGTTTTGTTTATTGGTAAAAAAAAGAAAAAGTTATGGCTGTTTTATTCATCCAAACCTTGATACGGTGAGGGCCGGTAATCTTGATCAACTTTTTCTTATATAGCTCATGTAAAAAAAGCTAACATTTTAAAACGTCGTAACTTTCTCAATTTTCGACCGATTTTGATAATTTGGGTATCATTTTAAAGGTCTTGTCGGGCTCTTTCCAATGACATAATTTCATTAGGATTTGACAAAAAGTAAGTATTTTTTAAATTTTTTATAACCACCCTACCTGAGTGTCCTGTCCTGTGGGCCGGTGTTTTGTTTGCAGACGTAAGGTATGTGCGTAGTGTAAAAAGAATGGTGGTCCTTTTGCTTAGTTTTGTAGGAATGTTGTGATTGGCTATTGTGTAAATTGATTCTCGTTAAAATGTGTTCTTAGTTTGTTTATAAAAATAAATGTGCTTTCAGTTCACACATGGCGCAGGTAAGAATAGTGTTGTCGTATGCAGATTGAACGTGTGTAGAGAGCAGACGACATGTTGGTCAAAAGTAGTGCAGCAAGAATTAAATGTAAACTTGTTGTAGTGTTAACATAGTAGGGAGGTTCAGATATCTAAAAAGGTGCAAGGCGAGTTTCTTTGGGTCTAATATTGTAGCAGTGGAGCGTGTAATAATTATTGCGTAAAATGATATACACAGCAGCTGTTCACAATGCGCTGGGTCAGTCTGCCACAGTGAGTAGGTATGTTGGAATTCTACTTTTGGTTTAAGAGCTACATTTTTGTTATGAAAATAATGAATTGGCAAAGGTGTTTTTGTGGGCTGTTTGGGTTTGTTCAGCCAAGAGAAATTTAAATTAATTCATTTTTGGTTGTTTAATCAGTCAGAGCGTGAGAGTTGCTTCTTGATGAAGTAGGCTTTCACTGAACCACTATTCATGTGATGTAGATGCTCTGTGCACTTATATGTACTGGGTACTATGATTTGTGCATTCATGTGTATTTATTTATTTATTAAGACAACTTTTATAGCGCCTAATCTTTAAGCTCTAAGCGCTTTGTATTCATTCTTTTGGTTTACTTTACCTGTGTTTGATAGGAAAGGTGGAAATTAAATGATTGTTTACATATGTGTACTTAGTTAGTGCTACAACAAATTGACATGGCTGTGTTTGATACTGTTTTGAATTAGATTGAAATAAATTGGTAAAGCTTAATAAGGTAAACGCAGTGGTGCGTGGGAATTAAAAAGTTTAAGTAATTATTTTGCAATACATATAGAGGGTTTCTTGAGTCTCATGGGATTGTTTAAGTTGTTGGCATTTTTCTAGTTGAATTAAATTGGTGTTTTGTTTCTCCATTTAAGCACGTCTTATGTGCGAGTTTAAAGGGTGACTGACTTGTAATTGGCTAATTGGTCTGTGGGATAATTGGCTTAAAGAACAAAATAATAATGCTTAGTTTAAAGCAGTAAAGTTTGTCTTGGTCGATAATGTGATTTGTTGACATGTTGAGATACAATATGGGGAAATTAATGTTCAAAAGTGACACTGTGTGGTCTGATTTGTCTTTGTTGTTTGAGACAGTATGGACAGTAACAGTTTTATTGAAACATTAAGCAGTTAAAATAAAAAGGGTTTCTCTTTGATTTATTATAGGATTTAGGATTTGGGGCTTGCTGTGGTGGACTGGCGTGTTTGGTGTTGTGTTGCTGTCTGGCATGCATGCTGGCGTTTGGATGACTGTCTTGGAGCGGCGGGTCTGCGTGTCCCGGTCATCGGCTGCTGCTCGTCAGGGTGTGTTCGCGAGGAGGTGGCGTCGTTGGAGGCTGCTCCTCGTTGGTGTGGCTGCCCTGTGTTGGGGGTAGTCGTGTGGCGTGCGTCGAGGGCCGCCGGGTGTCAACCATGGGGCCGTTTCCGCTGATTGAGCGGGCGGTCTGGTCTTGGCCAGCCTGGTTGTGGCCTTGGCCGTGCGTCGCGACCAGCGTGGGATTTTCTTTTTCGTCGGCTTCGCTTCTTGTTCGGCATGGGAGGTTCTTTTCATCGTTGTGATGATCCCTCTGTGTTTGAGGCCATTTGCCTTGTGTCGTCGTGTAGTGCTGCTGGGGTTTGTGTCTGTGTGTGTGTGAAAGGGCGCTGAGGTGTGAAATTACAATGTATGTGTTTGGAAGACATGGGGGTGAAATTGATGTATGTGGGCTGCTATTATGTAATTATAATGTGTAAATGAAGGATTGTCATTTATATGTTATCTGTGCGCCGATGTAAATAAAAGGTTTTTGTTCGTTCGTACTTGTTTTTTTGTTCTTGAGCGAGTGTGAGTCAGTAGTTTTCTCCTGTTTTTTTTGTTTTTTTAGTAGGATTTTGGGGGTTTTCTACGTCCGACCTTAGCGAGTCATGACACCACATACAAATTCCCCCAACTTAAAATTGAGGCTGCTCTTTAAAATGTTTCGTTTTCAGTTTGGGGCATTTGTATGGGAGTCAAACCTGGTCAAAAGATTTTGTACCAGCTATAAGAAGGAAAACGGGTGGAACACGTGATTCTGACTCTTGATCTGGGGGGTCTTTAAGAAAATGTTATCAATGGTAATTCGCTTATAAGTAAATAGAACTCGCTTATAAGAAAATGAACTGCAAACCAACTCTCTTGTATTAGGCAGAAGGCCATACCAGCAGAAAAGGCCTAGAAAAATATTTCGTCGGCTAGGTATCCCGCATTGAAATTTTTTAACTGATATTGAAAGAGGGTGGTTAGTACTTTAATTTTTGACATAGTAGAACTTTGAACTCAATCTATTTGTCTAAATAATTACAATTAATTAAGTGAATTTCTTAGCAAATCACATGTAATTTTTATCAAATGCATAAAGTGTAATATTCTTCTTACGACTGAATACAAATGACATAGACAACATCATATGATCAATTTAAGTATGATCTGAGATTTTAGTTGAAAATCATGCACAAAAAGACCCCAAAAAGACATAAAAAGAAAAAAAAATTGAAGCATATGTTACTCACAGTTATTTCCCTTGGATATATCCCACAGTCAGTGAATAGAACAATACTGTCCTGTGGAATGGGGCACAAAAATTCCACGAAAACTCCACATGAAAGGTAGCACAAATTTCCAGTGAAATAAGCATGAAAAAAGGAGAAGAAAAAGAAAAGAAAAGAAAAGAACAAATCCAAAAATATTAGTTTCTCACGGAGAGTTCCTTCCCTTGCACACAATGTATAAATTTAAGATCTTACATTTAGGTAGTCAAAAGTGATTGTTTCATGTTTACTTAATTGATTTTTTTTAATGAGCTATTCTAATAGAACTACTCAAAATGAAGAGATTGATAAAAAAATTATCTCTCTATGTTAATTAGAACGGAAGTTATGATTTTTTAAATATTTATGTATTTTGCGTCGGTTCAAACCCCTCGTACGGGCCAAGTTTGGGGGCCTCTAGCAAAGGTGTTTGGCATCTATCATGTCTGAAATTGCATATAGCTGCTGCCAGCAGTGGGTTGTATTCACTTAATTTTTTTAAAGAACATGTTCAACATAGGTTTTCAGCATGGTATCGCCCAAAATGCTAAAATCTTCGTTTCGACTTAGTTCTGTTTGAACGCAAATCATTAAAAAGCATGTTAAAATGACATATCTCAGCTTGTAAAGGTCACACAGACAAGCATCGTATATCAAAATGATCTGCAGGACTAGACCTACCTAGGGAATGCAGATGCCTAGCGTACATAGCATTGGTCCGATCCAGACTGGAGTACAGTGCGACGGTGTGGGATCCGTACCAGAAACAGGACATTGAAAGGCTGGATAGAGTTCAGCGCCAAGCAGCACGCTTTGTAGCCAGGAACTACAAGTCCATGAAACCAGGCTGCGTGAGTGTCATGCTCAGGGCACTAGACCTGCCCCCCCCGGAGGAAAGACGCAGGCACCAACGCCTCAGCCTCTTCTATAAGATTGCTGAGGGCCTTGTTCCAGCTCTCCCAGCAGACAAGTTCCTTACCCCAGTCCCCACTAATCGTCGCAGGATCAAGCCGACCAGATTCAAGGGGTTCCAAACCACAAACATCTTGGAAAGACAGGCCGTAAACCATTTCCGTGGATTTTGTGTCCGAGAAGGGAGAACGGAGCAGTATCGTAGCTCCTTCTTCGTCAGGACTGCCACGGAGTGGAACCAACTGAGTGAGGCTACTGTCACCGCAGGCTCCGTCAGCGCATTCACATCAGCGCTGACCAGACCACCATCTGAGCCTGCGTCCACTGACCACTAGATCATTAGGCTTTCTTTTTTGTTTTTTTCTTGTTTTTCTTTATTTCCCTTTTTGCTTACTTCTGGAAGTGGGGCCTGGGCCCTTCCGGCTGAACTGGGGGGTTTAATGGTCTTAACCCAGGGTAAGCAAGAGTCTTTATCCTTTCTATTTTTCTCTCTCTTTTAATTCTAATAGGGAATGCGCCCTCCTAGTTCCGTCGCGTTTATCGTCAGAAGTTGCGTCTGCGACGTATTAATCCAGATCCAGATGAGGGGATAATAAGTCATGTCATATTGATTCTACATGACATTGTCTTAATTGCCCCCTTCACCTCCCCTTACCCGTTGCCCCGCCCCTATTTCAGGTATTTCCAGCTTGTATTTTTTTCAGTCAGACAAGTATCTTTAATCAAAATGATCTGCAGAACAAGGATCTACCTTTTGAGGTGATCATCTTTCATGTCACTGAGCAGTACATGTCTTAATGCCCCCCCCCCCTCTCCTTTACCCTTGCACCCCCCCCCCCCCCCCCCCTCTTGTGCGAGGTATTTTGGCTTGTAATTTTCACACAGAGAAGTGTCATATCAAAATGATCTGCAGAACATCTGCCTTTTAAGGAAAATACATCATGTCACTGTGTATATGTCTTAATGCCCCCCCCTCTCCTTTACCCTTGCACTCCCCCCCCCCCCCCCCTCCCCTCTTGCGTGAGTTATTTTTGGCTTGTACAGACAAGTGTCATATCAAAATGATCTGCAGAACATCTGCCTTTTGAGGAAAATACATCATGTCACTGTGATTCTACATGTAATGCCCCCCCCCCCCCCCCCCCCCCCCCTTTATGCCCCATCTTACACACATTATTATCTTCACACACATACACACACACACTGTTAACTTTTCTGTTTTTATGTGATTTTATCTGTATCAAATGTATTTTTGACAATAAAATCTATGGCAAATGGACTGCTTTGTTGATTTTTGTTTGTTGCACAATATAAGTTTACTGTAAAATTCTTGTCATATGAAACATTGAAAGAAAATATATCAGAGAGACAGAGAGAGAGAGAGAGAGAGGGTGTGTGTGTGTGTGTGTGTGTGTGTGTGTGTGTGTGTGTGTGTGTGTGTGTGTGTGTGTGCACAATTTGTGTGTGTATGTGTGCACACATTTGTGTGTGTGTGTGCACATTTGTGTGTGTGCACATCTTCTTCTTGCGTATACTGGTATAGCATCCTCCATCAACAATTTGATTATTATGACGCTTACGATGTGGGGGGGGGGGGGGGGGGGCAACTAAACACGGTAGACTTGGGTAGAAGACTTGCTGCCCAGATGATCAGCTCAATGCGGGACTGAATGGGAGGGGGTGAGCATAATTTGGGGGAGAAGCCTGGACAGGGGGGATGGAGTTGAGATAACGGAAAGGTGAGGACAAGGGGGGGGGGGGGAGGTAATGAAGTGGGGGTGGGGGAGGTGGAGGGAGGAGGGTCACACTTGTGTGTGTGTGTGTGTGTGTGTGCATGCAGAAATAGAAAAAAATAGCTCTGTGGTGTGTTTTGATGTTAGGCCTAACAGTCAATGACAATTTGTGATTTACCATCTTTGGCAAAAACAATCTTTTTGCTTGTTACATTGTAATTATTCAAATCCGAGATTGTCATCACATCAGTAGAAATGTAAAGTGTCAAAATAAATATTGAATCTGAAATTGTATATCTATCACTTTTAGATGGAAGTTTTCAGTCTAGGTCTATTATTTTGCCCAAGGCTGTTCTAGTTTGCTCTTCGCAGTTTCGTTCTGTTGAATCAATCCGTCTACAATAGTGTGTGTGTGCGTGTGTGAGTGTGTGTGTGTCTGTGCGTGCATGTGTGTGTGTGTGCGTGCATGTGTGTGTGTGCGTGCGTGAGTTGTCTTTTTCTTCTCAAATCGCACGTGTGCTTGATCAATTCTACGCCTACTGGTGAAACACATGTAACATTGGGTATAGTAATGTGCATTTTCTGGCCGCTGATCGTATGTTAGAAGCTTTTTTGCGATCTCTTGCTCTTCACCGTCTGAGGCATACCATTGATTACAAGCGTTTATTGTTGTGTTCCATCGAGCATCAGTAAATAATGCTAAATCCTCAGATATTTCGCCTTCGCAACAATGAACAACACACTCCGTCGCCATGAGGTTTTGTGTATAAAGGGGCGCTACTCTTAATGAGTGTTAGGTAAAAAGACTTTTTCGTAACTTGTGTTTTCGCCGACATTTTTGCGATTTTTTTCAATAATATCGAGAGGTTCGCAAGTTCTAGACCATATAACTTTAATCTACAAATATCAAACTACAATTTCCCCCAAAAAAAATTCATTGCGCTTTTCTAGCCATCGGATGTTAATGATAGCAACGTTTGGCCTTCTGACTATATGACATAATTTTCTTATATCCAAGTTTCCATCGTATTTACAAAGGTCAGGAAGAGGACAATTTTTTTTATTGTAACGAAGAGGAGCCACAAATGACTTTACTATAGGAGTTTTTTTAATTTTTAATTATAACCCAGTTGTTATTATGGGTGGGTGGGGGGAGTTGTGAGACTGTGACGCATACATTGGTGACGTATTTACAAAGGTCAGGAAGAGGACTTTTTTTTTATTGTAACCGAGGAGCCAGTCCCGTGGGGAACCAAAAGTAACTTTACTATAGCAGTTGTTTTTTTATTATAACCGAGTTGCTAATATCCGAGGTCTATTTAGTAATAAAACAGTAGACCTTTGGCCGGGAAACAGTGCTTTCCTTTACTGTAACCGAAATTTCTTATAACCGAGTTTACTATAAACGGGGAGTACTGTATTTGATAAACATGTACAAACATCAATCAATAAAGCTAATTCTACAATCGGTTTTTGTTTTTTTAATGATCTAGACAAAGATGTTTTATTAAGCTCTATAAATCATTGTTTCGTCCGCATTTAGAATATGGACATATAATTTGGTATCCATTTTTAAAACATCAATCTGTGCCTATTAAAAAAGTTCAAAGAAAAGCTACTAAATTCGGGAAGAAGATTGTCAGTCTACATAAAAAGAAAGGCTTACGAAACTAAATTTTCCCTCATTAAAATACCGAAGATTTAGAGGCGACCTGGGTTGAGTTTCTCTAGATAACGGTCGCCGCGCGAATAACGCTTACAGCAAACGGGGCCTAAGAAACAACCTTTAACGGGCCAATCAAAAACAAGAAATGTATTCACCCCATGCTAGTCACGTGATATTTCCCATGATCCTTCAAATAGTTTGTGGCTTGCTACCTCGATTACAGCCACAAAATGTTTTTGGCGAACGTCGGCGAAAGATGTGTTTCTTGGTACCGTTTTTGGCGATTTGCGCTCACGCTACGTAACGTTAGCCCTTGTGAAACGGACCCCTGTAGGGGGGTGGCACATCTTGACCTTTACCAGTGTTTAGGAATTTCTTTTCTAGAACTAATAATAGAAAATTCACTTTTAGGAATCGAATTGTTCAGAGTTGGAATGCGCCAGAACTAACCACAAAAATGGCACCAACTGTGACAATGTATCACGCACGACCCCTCTTTCTGTATCTAACCCCCCCCCCCTCCCCTTTCTTTTCTCGGGCTGCCACTTTAATTGCCATTCAACATCAAACAGACGCCGATTAAGGCATTTATCTCTTTGAAGCCCGATCTACCTTCCCATCACGAGAAAGTGACATCCACAGTCGGTGCCCTTTGAAGACGATTTTCCTCTCTGTCTGCCATTTATAGCAAATTAACCACTTGTATTTCTTACAATCATACGAGCCAGAACCCGGGCACAAATATAAATTTATTAGATGAAAAGGGGCCGGGAAAGTTGCTCATCTCCCATACCCTAGAGAAGTGGGCTAAAGGCAAATTTTCTATTTGAAAATTTAACACCCTAAAAGTCTTCCCTAGAGGCTTAGCCTTTTAACCCATTACCTCGTCACACCAACACTAACAAAATTGAAGAGTTTTCTGGATGATGATCCCAAGAAAAGTGTAGATTCACTCGATTTTGATGAGTGACTAAAATTCGCGCAAGCAGCAAACCCTGATTAGTCATGAATATGTAAAACAAAAACGACGAGACGTTTAAAGGCTTCACGGCCTGTCTACTAGTCCCTAATACCGGCGTAAGAAGAAGAAGCAAACGCAGACTCCAACATACCTGAGTATGAAGACTTGAAATGAGAAGCTCTGCTTCTCTTCAGCACGACCTTCTTGATTTTCCACGTCTCCAGTTGCTGGTGGTCAGTTCCAATGAAAAACTCAATGAATGAAAATCCGTTTAACGTCCTCCGGTCTGAAACAGATACATATGGGACATTAGTAGATATAAAGATGGTGGGAACGATCCTGGAGGCAATGCCCGGAGGCAGTGCAACTCCAAGAAAGTCCCGAATTTCTAACAATACAGATATCAGTAAAACCTAGCTTATGAAGTAGGTCTTAAACGGGAGGGAGTCTTACTGGAGGGGGGGGGGGGGTCTTTTATGGAAGGTTCCACTGTATTTGCCTCTAGGCTCTAGATACAGAGTAATATTTTGACTAGCCTATACAGTGTACTTCCTAGTGGCACAGAATTTTGTTCTCACTTTTTCTAGGAGATAGGTTTTTTTGCTCTTTGATCATGCACTGAAGTGGATAGAACTTGAAGCTTATTTCATTTTACAGTACTTGGCACTTTAATTATTGTCACAGAGGCGTCTGTGAAATTCGGGTTGCTCCCACCTGGAGAGCGTGGCGTTCTTTTCTAGTTTAAAAAAATTACTTTTAGCAAAATGCAGGACTAAACTCACAATGTCTTGAACAACATATATTCATCATATAGTTGATAACTTGTGGTAAACGCGGTTAAAAAACACATTTTCCGTCTCTCTCTCTCTCTCTCTCTCTCTCTCTCTCTCTCTCTCTCTCTCTCTCTCTCTCTCTGTGATAATGATTGATGAAGGCATCGTTTATTTTTTACTTCCTCTCCATGTACAGTACACCCCGCTTATAGTAAAGTGCAGGGGAGCAAGGCTTTTCCTTTACTATAACAGGTTTTTCTTATAAACGATGTTCGGATATAGTAAAGTTTTAATGATATTTTTTACCTTATCCGATGACGTTTTTCAAAGTCAAAGCTAACGTAAAATACTAAATATAAACCCATCCTTCCCCTTCCCCATATGGTTTGAGGTCCAAAAAGGTGATTGGGTTTATACATGGTATATTTCCCGGTGCACAAAACAAAACTAGCTGTACAAGCATATAGTGTACAACCTCTAACTTCCAGAATCGCCTTTGAATCTATTCATGCATGCACACGCACATGCGTGAGCGCACACGCACACACACACACACACACACGCACTGTGACCGAACAGTTTGCCTGAGAACATTTCACCTACGGACATTATACCTATGGTCACCATGCTCACCGGACATTTTGCCTACTGGACATTATGCCTACAGACATTATGCCTGCTAATAAATTATCATGCCTGCAATAAAATATCGCATTTTCATGATGCTACAGCAAAACCCGGTTATAAGAAAATCGAAGGGAGATAATTTTTCTGTTTTCTTATATCCGGGTTTTCTTATATCCGAAACTCGGATAAAAGAAAACATTTTGATTTGTTTTTCTTATAACCGACTTGAATGGGGAAAAAGGGAAAAAATAAAAGAGAAAAAGAGAAAAAAATAAAATAAAAGACAAACAGAAACATAGAACGAAGAAAAAAATACTTTTACACAATTTGGTGCATGAAAAAAAGGAAAAAATGCAAAACAAAGGAGGAAAAAAAGATAGAACAGAACAGAAAATTAAAAACAAAAATGAAGGCAGACGTGGTGTGAGTTGCATGATGAGCGAGCAAGATAGCGGAGAGCAGATGAATGATTGGGTGAGGAATGAGAGTAACATATTTGTTTAAATGTAAATTTCTGTTTCTTGTTTTTAATCAATATTCTAATTTGGATGTATAACTTACTTTACACAGTGGAAGACAATATTGTATTTGCGTTTGTACAATGCCAATGGACAATAAAGAAACTTGCGACCTATGACTCATGTTTTACATCATAAAATCAAAATACAGCAAAACTCGGTTATAATAAAAATCGAAGGGAGTTGATGTTTTGCTTATTACCATATCCAAGTTTTCTTATATCCGAAACTCGGATATAAGAAAACATTTTGAATTTGTTTCCCTTATAAACAAATTGAATGGGGGAAAAGGGGAAAAAGAAAAGAAAAAGAAAGACAGAAAAACAAAATGAAGAGAAAATCCTTTTTCCTAATTTGATGCATGTCTGGCATCATAAAATCAAAATAGTCTACTAAGAAGAAGATTTAAAGTAGCCTACAACAACTTATCTAAGAAGCCTTTTTTTGTCTTTTTACTGTTATCAAATGCGTACCCCTTCACCTTTCTTGTATTGAATTATTACCATTTACTGTCCACCCATACAGCTTTTCATCGATCGTTTCCTTTTGTTTATGTGGATGTTCGTCCACATAATCAGTTATTTGTATTTATCTTCTTAAAGAAATGAATTGCCTTTTCCTCTCTGCCATTGCTGCTGAAAATGTCTCTCTACCACCAACACAAAAGTACTCATATTTTTTCTTCTGCTCAACATTTATTTTTGCACAGAATACTGAAGGAAAGTATGGAATAGAGGAACAAAAACAACTCAGTTAGTCTTGTAATCAAATGCCTGTACTGTTTAGAATGTCTGTGACACAACTGGTATGAGGTAAACTTTCCCTTTTTGGAACGACTTCAATTTTCTCGGAACATCCTTTCAGTTCAGGATCCAACTCACTTTTAAAGACAAACTGAACCAACACGATTAAATCCCTTGGGTTTTTTCTGGGTAGCTGTGACCCACATACAAATTCTCCCCAACTTCAAATTGAGGCTGCTCTTTTAAATGTTTCGTTTTCAATTTGGGGACATTTGTATGGGAGTCAAACCTGGTCAAACAAGATTTTGTACCAGCTATAAGAAGGAAAACACATGGAACCCGTGATTTTGACACGTGATCTGGTGGGTCTTTAAGAAAATGTTGTCAATAGTAATTCGCTTATAAGTAGATATAACTCGTTTATAAGAAAATGAACTGCAAACCAACTCTCTTGTATGACATTATTTTCTTATATCCAAGTTTCCATTGCAGATGGGAGACAAAATGTGCTTGCTTATAACAGAGTTTTCTTATAAGCGAGTTTCTTATATCCCAGTTTTGATCATAGATAAGAAAGAAGTTTGGCAGGGAATTTTTTTTTGCTTCATTGTAAGCGAGTTTTCTTATAAGCGGATTCGGCTGTATATATTTCTTTTCGGATTCATTTTTTTTCCCCACTAAGTAATGAGGGGAAAGAAACATGTTTTTGAGTGCCTTTCAATTTCTTTGATGAAGGTGGGTAGAGGGAGTAGAGAGACTGTGACGTATATACATTGATGACGTATTTACAAAGGTCAGGAAGAGGACAATTTTGTTTTATTGAACCACAAATGACTACTATAGGAGTTTTTAAATTTTTTAATTATAACCCAGTTGTTAGTATGGGTGAGTGGAGGGGGTGGTGAGACTGTGACGCATACATTGGTGACGTATTTACAAAGGTCACGAAGAGGACACTTTTTTTTTATTGTAACCGGAGGAGCCAGTCCTGTGGGGAACCAAAAGTAACTTTACTATAGCAGGTTTTTTTTATTATAACCGAGTTGCTACTATCCGAGGTCTGTTTAGTAATAAAACAGTAGACCTTTGGCCGGGAACCAGTGCTTTCCTTTACTGTAACCGAAATTTCTTATAACCGAGTTTACTATAAACGGGGAGTACTGTAGTATGTATATGCATTTGTGTCTGTATCTGTTATCTCACCTCTCTCTCTCTCTCTCTCTCTCTCTCTCTCTCTCTCTCTCTCTCTCTCTCTCTCTCTCTGTGATAATGATTGATGAAGGCAGGTTCCTCGGTTTATTTTTTACTTCCTAGGTAGTATGTATGTGCATTTGTGTCTGTGTCTGTTGTCTCACCTCTCTCTCTCTCTCTCTCTCTCTCTCTCTCTCTCTCTCTCTCTCTCTCTCTCTCTCTCTCTCTCTCTGTGGTGTCTGTGTGTGTCTTTCTCTGTGTTTCGCCAACCTTCAGACTCAAGCACGTGAACATAGGCCTACAAAGGAAGCTAGCCGCACAGCCATCACAGTTGGGTGCGGAGTCCACCTTATTATTAGCTTCAGGAATATCTTCAACTGAACAAGCAATATAGAGAAGTTCGATTTAGTCCTTCAAGGCTCACGCCTAACCCTTGTATGGGACCATGTTTTGTAGCCGTCAGGACTCTCTTCAGTTGAACGAAAGAAAGGCGAGTGTAGGGGCCAGTAACCCCTTCGCAGCCACCTCGCAAGGGACCACGGTTTATTTGCCGCTTTGGGGCACTCTTTAGCCATTAAACAAAAGAAGAGCGAGTACCGTGTAAAAGGGGTCAGTTAACCCCTTTACCTCGGGGCTACGTTGCATGGAAACACGATTTATTTGTAGCGTTAAACCCCTCTTTATCACAGTTGAACAATAGAGAAGTGAGAAGAGGGACCAGCTTTAAACGGGCACCCTGACGGATGAGTGTTTGCAAGAAACACGTCGAAATCACCAGGAAAACACCCGTTACATAGATCGCAACACTCACTTTGCTCTGGATTCCTATAAATCAAACCGTCAAATCGGCGATTCCTCCTTGGTGGGAGGTGCTGGACGTCAAATTCTTTCTTGCCGCCTGAGTCACTTAGACAAAGATCACGACATTTCTACAATATAAGCCTTTTTATTTACAGTTTAGGGGAAGACGGGGTAAAAAGCGCATGGGCGGGTAAGAAGCCCACCCCAATTATCTCATGAAATGAAGCAAATTTCAGTCTCATTTTGCCCATGAAACGAGCGTTAATGTCTAGCATTCGTCTCATGGGCAAATTTGACTGAAATGTTCTTTATTTCATGAGATAATTGGGGTGGGCTTCTTACCCGCCCATGCGCTTTTTACCCCGTCTTCCCCTACCAAAAGGAGTTTCGCTCACAACAAAAGGAAATAGCTCCATTATGTTTGTTTTACTACACTACAACGAAGAAAAAGCTTCTACCACTCTGAGTGTCCTCCGCCCACCCCATCCAAAATAGCTTTTTTTCTCCGGCAACTCCGCCAAGGTGGAATCGCCGTTTTGACTGTTTGATTTCTTGGAAACCAGAGCAAAGTGAGTGTTCCGATCCTTGGAAATGCCGTCTTTCTGGTGATATCGACGTGTTTCTTGCAAACACTCATCCGTCACGGTGTCCCTTTAAACTCCCGTCCAGGCTCATACACAATACAAACTAAGCCCTTCCACTTAACACGTAAGTCAGAACGAGTTGTATCCCCCTAGGGCGTGTAATCACGAGTGCGTGTTACGTCAGTCAACACGGGGAGTAGTATGCAAATTAGACTAAACTCCCAAAACGATTGGCTGTTTAAGCCTAATTTACGTACTAATCTCCGTTTTGACTGTCTAACACGCACTCATTACTACAGGGCCTGGTGATGGTGTTGCTGGTGATGGGAGACGATTAGATCTCCACAGTTTGGTGAAGATTGGTCCGGACGGTCGTCAATTGGTCGTGGATTGGTCGTCAATTGCGCCGGTTGAAATGGTTCATGAGAAAACTATGCATAGTAACTGAACGAAAATATACTGTTAAAAAAAAAAGATAGGGTCAATAGCCTTAAACCTCAGTGACAGCGACAAAAATGGAGTTTTACGTCCTCTTGGTCTGAATCAGACACATATGGGACATTTGTAAATACAAATATGGTGGGAACAATACTGGAGGCAATGCCCGGAGGCAGTACGAAACCAGTAAAGTCCCGATTTTTTAAATTAATACAGATAGCTGTAGCGGTGACCACGCCTCGGTTAAACCTCATCGGCTATGGCACCGCCACAAGATTAAGGCAGGATGATCGAAAAAATTGTCAGAAGCGGTGACAGCTAGCCCTGACATGGCCTTAGTTTGTCTGCAGGGCTATAATAAAGTGAACTATGGAAACGAACGTTGTCTACCTTAACAGCCGCTTAGAGTCACCCTTGCCTTCTTCTTCTTCTTCTTCTTCTTTTGTTGTGTGAGTATTATGTATTTTTGTGTCCGGCAAGGATACTATAATTAGTCTACGAAATTGAACAAAGGGTAATACTCTCTTTCTAATTAACTCCCCTCCACCAAAGTTGATTAGGGGAAGACGGGGTAAAAAGCGCATGGGCGGGTAAGAAGCCCACCCCAATTATCTCATTAACTAAAGAAAATTTCAGTCAAATTTGCCCATGAGACGAATGCTAGACATTAACGCTCGTCTCATGGGCAAAATGAGACTGAAATTTGCTTCATTTCATGAGATAATTGAGGTGGGCTTCTTACCCGCCCATGCGCTTTTTACCCCGTCTTCCCCTACGATGCCAATCACCTAGCAATGCGTGGGTCAGAACCAAAGTGAGACAAACAAACCATCATTCTCAAAAAAGAATGTGCCAAGTTCGCCTTTATGACCCTCCACCCACACAGTACGCATCAACAATGGTGGAGAGGACAACATACAAACAAATCAACATATATCCAAGAGTGGATGAGTGATGTCCCTTGATCTATGGAGGGTGTTTTGATTTTGGTGTCTGTAGTTTTTGATTAATTCTTCCGTCGAAACTGTTCGCTATGGCTTCTACTATTGTGTGATAGCTTATGAGTACTTACAGTGTTTATTACTGTGTTTGGAGAGACGCTGTGCTGTTGTAAAGGCTCATAATAAGAAAGTGCAATTTTGTTGTAACCCAGTTAACCCAGTTAAGAAACTCTAGTGGACATTTGTGTTTTTTTTTTTGTTTTTTTGGCCTGGTTGCTGTTATTCTGCAGATTCTGCACGTATTTCACGCATGTTTATCTATCGAATTCCTGCATTCGGCGTGTGGCCCGTTTGTGAACTTTGAACCTTCGAGTTTGTATATCACGTGATGGTCTGTGGCGCGTGTGATTGGAGCTGTGTATTGTTGCTGTAAACAGAAACCCACGTTACCGTAAATAGAATTCCACGTGAGAGACTCGGTGTTTGTCAACACAAACTGCGTCATTCTGATTTGTTGCTGTGTGTCGTGTTGGGCTTTTGAAAAACTGATTACTGGTGATGTCAACTAAAACAAAACGTAGCCTCTTCAATTCGCCCTTTTCTGCGAAGAAAGATTCGAAGAAATCCCGAACCGACGATTCTGCAGAAGTTGTGCGCGCTGAGAGTGGTATGGAGAAGGAGAAGGAGAACGTTTCTCTGTTTGACGCTCACAGCTTCCACGAGACTGTCGTGACGCGCATCAATGAGGCGGTGAAAGCCTTCACTACACAGGGGGACGCTGACCCTGCATTGAGGGCCCTGCCTGCCTTTGCCACTGCAGTGTCCATGGCGATGGTGGAGGTGATGAAGGGGGTGGTGGACAAACTCGACCAGCGCCTGGAGCGCATGGAGCGCAGGGACACTGCCCCAACATGCTGTGGCCATGAGAAGCTGGAGGCTGCCATCAGAGGTCTCACTTATGAGAACGATCGCCTACAGCAGTATTCTCGGAGGGAGTCCGTGCGGATCTTCGGCTTGAAGCAGGAGGATGGTGAGACAGCCGAGGATGTAGAAAAGAAGGCCCTGACTGTCATGAAGGACGCTGGAGTGGAGGTGGGTGAGGACGACATCGCCGCCTGCCATAGAGTGGGGAAGGGTGGCAAGGGTCCTCGCGCGGTCCTAGTCAAGTTCGTGTCCAGGCGAAAGCGTCGAGAACTGATGATGAAGAAGAAGGCGCTGAAGGGGAAGAGTGGATACGACAGGATCTTCGTCAACGACGACCTCACGCCTCTTCGTTCGCGGCTGCTGGGGCTCGTGAAGAGCCTGCCTGTGGTGGAGAGGGCCTGGACCATCGACGGGGTGATTCACTGCCGGAAGAGGTGCATCCCTGGGCTTCCCCCGGAGGACCGCCCGAAACCGATCTCCATCCAGACCCCTGACGACCTGTTTTGTCTGGGGGTGACCGAGGTGGATTACGACCGACTGGGCCTGACCCACCTGGTGTTCGCTGGAAACGGGGCAATGGAATAGGGGTGCCCTGGGGCTTCCGTTGGTGTTGCACCTCCACACGTCACCGGCAGTGTTGAGAGTGATGTGAATGTGTCGGGCTCTTCCGACAAAGAGCAGCTAGAGGAAGAGAAATTGGGTGATGCGTATGATCATGTGAATGGAGCGTGTGGTTGTGTTCTGAAAGAGAGATTAATTGATTCGAGTGTGAATATGAATGAGTCATATGTGCATGCTGAGAGAGAACAATCAACTGATGTGCGTTGTATGGAAAATGAGTGTGGTGCAGTGAATGGTGACCATGGTTGTAGTGGATCTATGTTTCTTACTCGTATGTTGCTACAAGGACATGGTTCAAACGAATGTGTGCTCAACGGTTTAAAGATAAAAGACGCATATCAGTGTCGTATAAACCTATTTCATAAAAATTTTCATGTGCAGAGGACTCTAGATACACTAACTGGGAGTGACGATGTTGAGAAAACAAACGCTATATCTGACAGTAATGGGACAATTGGTTCCAGTGATTGCATCATTCTTGAAAAGAGAAACGCTTTTGTGAAACTGTCAAAGACAACTAAAAAGTGTTACCGTGCTACCGCTGCGGCGTCTGATTGTGATGCCTGTGTCAATGAAAGTGGGTGTGAATGTGAGTGGGAGGGATGGGGTGATTGTGACAACATAGGAGCGAACTCTTGTATTCATTTGCAGCCCGATAGGAGTGACAAGATTGCTCCCCTTGCTTACGAATCCCGTTGTCTGTGTTCTCTTGATGGAACAACGCAAGTGGATAAATTGTTTTTTTGTTTGAATAATTGTTGCCCATATGGTTGTGTAAATGACGTGGTGTATGGTAACAATTGCGTAACACAAAGCAATGATAAAATGATAAAAACTGTAGGGTGTAATGTAAGTTATGATGATATGTGCATTACCAGTGCCTATGAGTCAGGCTGGGAAAAGAGAGAGCTAGGCATGAATGAAATGGGTCAGGTTGGTGGGATTGTGGTCGATAAAAAGGATATTAGCGATATCAAAATGATTGAAAGTGTAGTCAGAGCTAAGGCACATGTTGACGATTATGCATGTGGTGTTGCTAGTGTTCTAGGTAATAAGAAGAGTGATAATGGCAGTATATCTATTGATGCAGAACATATTAATAATGCTGTGTGTGGCCGGGCTGCTAACAACAATGCTATTGGTACTGATGTTGATTACAGGGGTGAAGTCTGTAATGACGAGAAAAATGTGGAGCATAACGTTCTTGTTGAATGCTATAAGTTGAGTGATGTTGATAATGCTGAAGGATGTAAGAATGATGTTGACGGTTGTAAGTCTTATATTGATAACGTTGTTGATTATAAAAGTGATTTTGATTATGCTTATAATGTTGATGGTTTTAAAATTGATGTTGATAATGTTGATGTTTGTAAGAGTGAAGTTGATAATGTTGGTAGTTGTAAGAGGTATATGGATAATGCTAGTGGTTATAAGAGCAATGTTGATGATGTTGATGATGTTGATGAAAATGTTGGGGATTATAAGAGCAATGTTGATGACGTTGGTGATTATAAGAGTAATGTTGATGATGTTGGTGATGATGATGTTGGTGATGATGATGTTGGTGATTATAAGAGTAATGTCGTTGGTGATTATAAGATCAATGAAGTTGATGATGTTGGTGATTATAAGAGTAATGTTGTTGATGATGTTGGTAATTGTAAGAGCAATGTCGTTGATGATGTTGGTGATTATAAGAGTAATGTCATTGATGATGTTGGTGATTATGAGAGTAATGTCGTTGATGATGTTGGTGATTATAAGAGCAATGTCGTTGATGATGTTGGTGATTATAAGAGCAATGAAGTTGATGATGTTGGTGATTATAAGAGTAATGTCGTTGATGATGTTGGTGGTTATAAGAGTAATGTCGTTGATGATGTTGGTAATTGTTAAGAGTAAGTCGTTGGTGATTTTAAGAGCAACGAAGTTGATGATGTTGGTGATTATAAGAGCAATGTCGTTGATGATGTTGGTGATTATAAGAGCAATGTTGTTGATGATGTTGGTGATTATAAGAGTAATGTTGTTGATGTTGGTGATTATAAGAGCAATGTCGTTGATGATGTTGGTGATTGTAAGAGCAATGTCGTTGATGATGTTGGTGATTGTGGGAGCAATGTCGTTGATGATGTTGGTGATTATAAGAGTAATGTCGTTGGTGATTATAAGAGCAATGTCGTTGATGATGTTGGTGATTATAAGAGCAATGTCGTTGATGATGTTGGTGATTATAAGAGTAATGTCGTTGGTGATTATAAGAGCAATGTCGTTGATGATGTTGGTGATTGTAAGAGCAGTGTCGTTGATGATGTTGGTGATTATAAGAGCAATGAAGGTGATGATGTTGGTGATTATGGGAGTAATGTCATTGATGATGTTGGTGATTATAAGAGCAATGTCGTTGATGATGTTGATGATTGTAAGAGCAGTGTCGTTGATGATGTTGGTGATTATAAGTGCAATGAAGGTGATGATGTTGGTGATTATAAGAGCAATGAAGTCGATGATGTTGGTGATTATGGGAGTAATGTCGTTGATGATGTTGGTGATTGTAAGAGCAGTGTCGTTGATGATGTTGGTGATTATAAGAGTAATGTTGTTGATGATGTTGGTGATTGTAAGAGCAGTGTTGTTGATGATGTTGGTGATTATAAGAGCAATGAAGTTGATGATGTTGGTGATTATAAGAGTAATGTTGATGATGTTGGTGATTGTAAGAGCAGTGTCGTTGATGATGTTGGTGATTATAAGAGCAATGAAGTTGATGGTGTTGGTGATTATAAGAGTAATGTCGATGATGTTGGTGATTATAAGAGTAATGTTCATGATGTTGGTGATTATAAGAGCAATGAAGTCGATGATGTTGATGATTATAATAGCAGCGTCGATGATGGTGATTGTATGAACAATATCAATGATATTGGTGATGGTAATAGCAATGTTGATAAAGTTGGTGATGGCAATAGCAACGTTGATGATATTGGTAATTCTAAAAGCAATATTGATGAGGATAGTAATTGTAAGACCAATGTGGATGATGATGGTGATTGTAAGAACAATGCTGATAATGTTGATAATTTAAATACTGAAGATGACAATAACGTCGGCAATGTTGATAGTGACGCTGATATTCAGCAGGGTAATTCTGTTAGAGTCTTAAAAAATAACCTGGTAAACGATGCAAACAATGAAAATAATGCGGATGAAAATAATGGCAACAATGATAATAACAGTGACATAACTGAAGAAGATGATACTTTTCATAATGAAGAAAGCGATGCAGATGATCTGAATGAAGCTAATAAGGGAGAAATATCAGCTAGATGTCTGAAATGCGTTGCTCTTAATGTGTGCGGTTTTCAGTCTAAACTTGCCTTCCCTGACTTCTTGGAGTTTATTAATTACTATGATGTTGTTTGTATTTCAGAAAGTAAACTAACTGATGTTGATACTGTGCAAATTGATGGATACACCGCATTTTATAAGAACAGAAAAAGATATAAGAGAAAATCTGGAGGAATACTAGTATTAATAAGAAACTGTTTTGTTCAGTATATTACTGTGTTCGAAGAAAAACGATTTAAAAATAACGTCAGGGTTGAAACTTTGAGTAGTTACAAGTTTGTAGATTTTGAGATGTGTCAGAGTGCAATGGTTTTTGCTTTTAATGACTCCGTTTTTGAAAAGAAAGTTTTGTTTTGTGCTGCTTATATTGAACCAGAGGGGTCTCCCTATTTCAACCGTAACGCTTATAACGATCTTCAAGACACAATTTTGCACATTGGGATTAGCAGTGTCTGTCTGTTAGGGGATTTTAATTCCAGAACTGGCCAGGTAAACGAATTGTTTGTTACTAACTCTTTTGCTGATGGTGTTTTCGATAGAGATGTTAATTTTCCTGTAAGAACATCTGAAGATAGACAGACAAACACCATGGGGCATGAATTAATAAGGTTTTGTAAAGCATGTCAGTTTATTATTATAAACGGTAGATCAGGTAGAGATCATGGTAAAGGTAAACTGACTTGTAAGAATGCGTCTGTGGTGGATTACGCTGTTGTGTCATTTGATTTGTTTGATAGTGTTGCAGACTTTTGTGTGCATGATTTTAATGAATTATTTTCAGACATCCATTGCCCTATTACTATAAAGTTTGTAATTTCATCAACTGATAGAAGAGAGAAACCCATGCAAGTTCCTAATGCCAATGATTCCAACTCGTATTATGTAAAATGGAATGACGCCTTGAAAACAACTTTTGTTGATGATTTAGATGTTGAATCCAGAGATCCAGAGATTATTACTTTAAATAGTGTTGATAGAGTTAATGAGATTTTACATAAAAGTGCAAATACACTAAATATGCTGAAAAAGAAAAAGAACAGTGCTAACCAGCCTAAAAAGAAAACAAACAATAAACCATGGTTTAACGTAGACTGTAAGGTTAAAAGAAAGAATTATTCACGTTGTAGGAGAAGAAGTCTACTTATGAAAAATGATTTGTTTTTTAAGGCAGAAAGAGACCAAGCTGCTAAGGCATATAAGAAAACGGTTAGAAATCAAGAGAGAAAATATAATCACGAAATGGCAAAACAGTTGCGCCAATTACAGTCGAAAGATCCAAAGGCTTATTGGACCATTTTAAACCGAAAAAAGAGAAAACCTAACCCTAATCAACCCGGTTGCCAAGCTTTTTTTGATCTATTTAAAAATATGAATGTAGTAGGCCAAGAAGAAGCTGATCAAGCTTTTGGTAACGACTTTAATAATGATAACGCGAATGCCTTTTTGGATAATGTAATTACTGAAAATGAGATTATACATTGCATAAACAAGCTAAAGAATAATAAGTCATGTGGACTAGATCATATTATAAATGAATTCCTGCAATATTCAGCAGTAAAAATGCTTAGTTTGTATGTTAATTTATTTAACCTTGTGCTAATTACTGGTAAAGTACCGTCTGACTGGGTTATTGGAGTTATACATCCTATATTTAAAATAAAGGATGTCCTGCAGATTCCACTAACTATCGAGGTATAACTATATTGTCATGCTTTGGAAAATTATTTACAAGTATCCTGAATGAACGTTTAAATGTGTTCATTGAGTCATTTGGTTTGATTGGCATGGAACAAGCTGGTTTTAGAAGTAACTTTTCAACACTCGACCATTTGTTTACTCTATATGGCGTGATTGATATTTTGCTGTTTAAGAAAAAACGATTACATTGTGCATTTTTAGATTACGAAAAGGCATTTGATAAAGTAAATAGGTCATTTTTGTGGCATAAATTGATAAATAGTGGCATTAACGGCAAACTTTTAAGAGTAATACAAAATATGTACTCTCAAGCTAAATCATGTGTAGCTGTCAATGGGGAATTTTCTGATTATTTTTCGTTAGATGTCGGTGTGAGACAAGGAGAGAATTTGTCACCTGTAATGTTTGCCATGTTTTTGAATGATATGAAAGAGTTTTTGTCTGGTGATATGACTGGCCTTGTTACTATTGCAAGGGAAGCAAATGAAGCAGGTATCAGTGAATCTGATGTAGACATTTTGTTGAAATTGTTTTTATTACTGTATGCAGACGACACTGTCATTTTTTCTGAAACTCCAGCTGGATTGCAGCAAGGTCTTGATGGCATCAAACAGTATTGTGAAAAATGGAAATTGAAATTAAATGCTAAGAAATGTAAAATTGTTATTTTTTCTAAGGGTAAGGTTAGATGTTTTCCTGACTTTTTTTTTATAGGAACAGAAAAGATAGAGGTAGTTCATGATTTTTTGTACTTAGGATTAAAGCTTAACTATAATAACCGATTTCATGTTGCACAACGTGACCTGTTTGATCGAGCTTCTCGAGCAATGTTTGCCTTGTTAACAAAACCTAAGTTACTGAAACTTCCTGCAGACCTAATGATTGACCTCTTTGATAAAACTGTACTTCCAATTCTTACATACGGATGTGAAATTTGGGGGTTTGATATGAATGATATTATTCAAAGACTGCAGCTAAAATTTTATAAGTTGGTTTTGAAAGTGCGACAATCGACTCCTTCTTTCATGATATTTGGAGAGACAGGAAAATATCCCGTATCAGTCACTGTTAAATCCAGAATGTTATCATTTTGGTTTAACCTAGTAACACACCATCACAGTGCAAGTGAAAAGCTATAGTTTATTGTGTATAAAACCCTTTTGAGAATGTATGAGTTAAATGTACACGAAAATAAATATATCAAATGCATTCATACATTATTAAATGACATTGGTTTAAGTAGTTTTTGGTTGAATCAAAATTTGCTTGATGTACATCCTTTATGGTTCAAAGAGAAAGTGAAGAGATGTATTAAAGATAGCTTCTTACAAACCTGGTATATGCATGTTGATAATGATGAATTATATATGAACTATAGAATGTTTAAACCATCATTTGGTGTTGATCCCTACTACTTGGTACTTTCTCAGAATTATGTGTTTACCATTCTAAAATTTAGAACAACTAATAATAACTTGCCAGTAAATAAACTGCGCTACGATAATATACCCAGAAGTGAAAGAAATTGCGAAAAGTGTAGCGTACATGATGTGGCAGATGAGTTCCATTATTTGTTTGTCTGTCCCTTCTTTAATGCTGAAAGAAATAGATATCTTCCACGGTACTTTTTTGTGCGACCAAATGCGTATAAATTTAATGCTTTGTTTTCCTCAAAAAATAAGAAACTTTTGATTAAGCTTAAGCACTTTGTTATAGTTATAAACAGTTCTTTTCGATGATTTGTATGGACAAAATGTAACATGTTTGTTTGTTTTTTGTAATAATGATATAGGTATATTTGTCCTAGTTATTTCCTTGTCGTTCATAATATAGACATCACTCTGTTTTGATGTTCGATTGTTTATCTATGTTTTATATTTCTGTGCCCCAAGTGGGTATGAAATAAAACATTTGCCTTGCCTTGCCTTGCCTTGGCATAGCCTTCTAACCTTGAATATGTTAACGGTGTAAGTTATTCAGAAAGACAACATTCTTTCCCCGAGAGCCTTTCTTTAGAGGTTTACGGTTCGTTTTGCATTTTGAAAAATCTGAGGTACTGAACAGCCCGCCTCCTTCAAACGGTGTATCTGAATTGGGCCTATTTTAATTAAACCTATGCTAATTTGTGACTTGTGTAAAAAGCGCATGGGCGGGGTAAGAAGACCCGTGAGATCTCATGAAATAAAAAAAATCAGTCAGTTTTGCATACATGAGACGAATGCTAGACATTAACGCTAACATCTCATGGGCAACAATGAGGCACTTTTCTATTTGCTTCATTTCATGAGATCTATTGGGGAACTTCTATGGCTTCTTACCCGCCCATGCGCTTTTTACCCCGTCTTCCCCTAACTCATTTGTGTTGTGCCAATTGCGCCCGTTGAAATGGTCAAAATGATTCGTCAGAAAACTAGACAATAAAAAATAGGAGTTTTGCATACATTTCAGATTTTTATTTCAGAAAATAGAGCTAACATTCCTTAGGAAACAGGATTTGGGTCAACTTTTCTAGTTTTTTTTTTTGTCATTTGTCATCTAAAATTGAACTTCTATGATACATTAACCCTAAATCAAACTCAATAGGGCATTTGCCTGAAACCGTTCGTTCTCTATACTAGACTATATTATGCAATGTTATGAATTGACTTAACCTCCTCTAACCCTTCCAAACATTTCAGACGGTTTCAGGTTAGGGTTAGGGTTAAATAATAGGGGGGCAGAGGATAGGTTTAGGGTCAGCTTAGTCATGTCACATTTTTATTATTTGTGTGTATTTGACACTAAGATTGACCCTAAATAAGAGGGAAAACACGTGAAAACCGTGATTTTGACACGTAACGTGAAACTTGCGTCTAATTTGCACACACTCGTTCTGCCTATTACGCTGACCTATTCAACTATGAAATTGACAGGTCGCCGGCACCCTAATGCCCTATCCCAAACCCTATTACTAACAACTAACCCTAATTTGAAACCGTACGAAATTGAGTGGTAGGGGCAGAGGGGGTAAAAAAGCGCATTTAAGAAACACTTGCCAATTATCTCATTTGCCCGCACTCGTTCTGCCTCGAGTTTGTCCATGAGCTGAGCTTTCTAATTCAACTCATTCGTCTCATGGGCAAATTTGACGCGAAAAATGCCCTATTTCATGAGATAATTGGGGTGGGCAACTTACCCGTAATTTTAAAATATACGCAATTGAGTGGTAGTCCCTTTTTGAAAAAAAACAACGACAATGAAACGAATGAAAGAAAGACGGTTCTTTGAGAATGCACAACGACAGACAGAAGGGAAAGAAGGAAAGAAAATAAATAGAAAGAAACAGAACCTCGTTACTTTCAACAACAACAAAATTCTACCATAAAATGAATTCTGACCGAACACAAACATGTATACTGTTCAACAACAACAAAAGAAAGGTCAAGGGTGACGTTACTGAAGAGGCTGTTAATTAGGTAGACAAGGTTCTTTTCCTTGAACCGAGATTCAAGGCTACCCTTGCGTTTTGAAAATAATAAATTAATTAATATAGGCCTACCCTGCCTCCTTCGAAAGAAGAACAAAAAGAATATAAGAAATTAAAAAAAAAAAGATAAAATAAAATAAAATAGACTAAAATAATATCGAACATGAAAAGAAAACAAACAACAACAAAAAGAGAAAGAAATCAGTCATCTTGGGTCACTGGGGAGTGGAAGGGATGTGGTGATGGAGGTGTGAGGAATGAGGATATGGTTACTTTTTTCTGTCCCTATTGGCCACTGCAACTAGGGTTATTAACGCCCTTGACAGTGAGAGTGAATCCCTTGCTGGTCAGTGCGGACAAGGGCATTCACTCTTGCGAAAGGCAGCCATTTAGTGGCCTCAAATAGGGTTATTGGCGAGAGTTATGCTCTTGTTTGGTCAGTGCGCAACCATCTCCCCTCACCCACCAAGGGCATTCACTCTTGCAAATGGTGTTCTTTGCAGTAGCCAATGGGAGACTTAGTGGGATTTTTGTCACGCCCGGTGTCGTGACACTCGCTAGGGGCTTATCACGCTATATTCTTAGTTGGGCGTAGTGCGAGAGAGAGGGTTCGTCTCCTTTCTATCTCTCGCTCTCTCTGTATCCCCAACTAAGAATATATAGAGGGGATTAGCCCCTAGCGAGTGTCACGACACCTAGCGTGACAAAACTCCCACTAAGTCTCCCATAGAGGGCACGCTTCAAAGAAAGGGGGTCAGAAGAAATGTGTCAGGGAGAGGGGGTGGGGGCATGGGGCGGGGGGGGGGGGGGGGTAAAGATAAGTGTGGCATGAATAACAGTAGCAACTTCACCCTTGTCTCACAGCCAGTAGCCTGGGGGGGTCATCACAGCCAGTAGCCGGGGTGGGGGGGGGGGGGTTCTCTGAATAATACGACAGTTCAGTCGCCTCAGAGACATCTCGATCACACCCACTTTAACCCTTGCACCGCAAATGTCGCATGTTTGCACCACAGTGATTTAACACCCATGTCATAAAAGCTCTTGAAATCAGGGTCTGTTATTCAATGATTTTGTGTTCCTGAATTTAGGCAGTAAGGATTGACCCCATTCTAAATGTGTCACAGAAAAATTCAACAATATTGCAGACAAAATCTTGTCTGTACCCAAGTAGCTTTAATGGAAATGTTTGTCTCAAAGATGGCTGGCGGTGAAAGGGTTAAATGTCCACTGCATGTTTCAAAGAAGTATTAATATATTGCGATGGTTTTGAATATCTATATTGATATAACAAAAATCAGGTCTTTACTGGTGTTGCACTGCCTCCGGTCAGTGTCTGTTCCAGACCGGAGAATGTTAATATATTGCGATGGTTTTGAATATCTATATTGATATAACAAAAATCAGGTCTTTATTGGTGTTGCACTGCCTCCGGGCACTGCCTCCGGGATCGTTCCCGCCATCTTTATATCTACTAATGTCGCATATGTGTCTGTTCCAGATCGGAGGATGTTAAACAGATTTCCACCAAAGAGGTATCAGTCTACGACATAATGGCAATCAAAATGTGTTCTACGCCTCTCCGAACGTAGAACCTTCAATGCAAACATGGGTAGGGCCTAGTCGGCCTACGTAGCCTACTTGCCCACGGTAAGTTTGGAAGGATCGGCTCACTTATCTAGTAAACCAGTAGCCTGTAGGTTTTGGGCCACGATGTTTATCCAGCAAAGCCATGAAGTTCTTCACTTTGTTGTAAAGAAATCTCCAGTCCATTGTAAAGGCCTACAGGTTTCCACCCACTTGCGTATCCAGCAGAGCCGTGTGAAGTCTCCAATCCACTTTGTACGATCTGCAACTGGGGAGGGCCCATTGTGATCAGCAGATTATTGGGGCCACCATGAATTTAGTTTTGGGTTTGGTGTCACGTGACTTTTGCATATGGTCCATGCCCATGGTACGTGGAGATTTCTTATTGCCCTTGGTTCGTTTTGTCTTCAAGAGTTGTGCGCCTTTTCAGTGAGCATGCGACCCACACGACGCTTGATAGCTGACCAAAACATGTAGGCGTGACTGTTTTTGTTTCTCACTGGATACGTTGCAGACGCCACTTCTGACGATAAAAATCTCTCTCTCTCTCTCTCTCTCTCTCTCTCGTTCTGGGAGGTCAGTCTGCGGTTATCCATCCTTCGCTGCTATAGCATACGAATAGCATGCAAAACATTTGCAGAATGTTGAAAGCCAAACGATTGTACATTAAAGTTGTATATTACACTTCTGCAAACAGGATTATGAAAAAAACACGTTTGTGTTGTTCTTATTCTATGGTCCGAAACCTGCCAGAGTGAATTGTATGATGATAAAACCCTCGACAGAGCCTCATCTTCATTTTAGCATTTAGAAAAAGTGTACAACCACCATTGTTAAACCTTTGCAAAACTTTAGCTAAATCACAACAAGTGCATTGTCAAATCAGATAAATACAAACTGCATTCATCAAGATAATAACAAAAACAATAATAAAAGGACTGCACACTTAATTAATATTTTTATTCCTTGCCTTTTTGAAGGGAAAAACCTTTACAGGGCCTCAAAACAAGGGCGAAATGTGCTATCATGTCAAGTGGATTTCATTTAGCAGACGATTTTCTCTTTGGAGGAATTATACTGTGAAGCAAAGCTGTTCCTTTTGCTATCACTCAGATATTAGAAACAAAACTTTGTCTTTCTATATTGCTTAGCATTGTAAATTCATCAAACACTTTCTTTTGAAGAAATGCATGTACATGATTTTACATTATTCCATCCTGACGTTCATTTATCAATTGACTATTCCTTGCCCCCCCCCCCCCCTTATTCATTGAGCATGCCACGCATACCCTTGAGAGCCTCATGAATTAGCTTATAGGCCTAGGCCTAGTACCTCGATGCTAGCAACTGACCCAAACCGTGAGTGCTGTGACTCTCTGTGCTGTGATGTTAGCAGACAGACGGACACAGTCACTTGACGGTCAAAAACTGAGCATGAACCATAACATGTACAATAACAGTGTTGTTGTGACTCAGCTATTGGATCCTTAGTTTGCATTGCTGGAAATATATATATATGTTTCCATCTGGATCTTTTTTTCTATTAAAAAATAATAATTATTATCAAAACTGGTCGTTGTCCAGTTAGCTAGGTATATACTCTCTCTCTCTCTCTCTCTCTCTCTCTCTCTCTCTCTCTCTCTCTCTCTCTCTCTCTCTCTCTCTCTCTCTCTCTCTCTCTCTCTCTCTCTCTCTCTCTCTCTCTCTCTTTGAATTGAATGATCCTGAGAAACTAATAACTGAAAATCTCAACCATGAAGGAAACGAACAGATGAACAGCGGCTTCAGAAACACTTACAAAGCCTTCCAGGAAAGATTATCTCCAAGGGAGGTACTCTCAAAGATCTCCATTCCGGACAGAGCCACCATCCTGTTGGTGGGAGACTCCACCATCAGGTACATACAGCCTGCAAGACTGGCCCCTCGTGGAGAGGAAGTCTTCAAGATCTGTGTCCCTGGCATGACTGTTCAGGACTTGCTATCCTGGTTTTCTTCTGAGCCTGTTGGAACACACATCAAATCTGTTGTGATTCATGTCGGCATGAACAGCTGCAAAGCAGGACCAATCTCAAAAGAACAGTGGTCTGACGTCATCAATCTATGTTCAGTCTCCTTCCCCCGAGCGTCAGTCAACATGAGCTCTGTCATCCCTGCCAGAGGTCGCCACCACATGAATAATGCCATCTTTCCCACAAACAGAAACCTGAAAGCAGTTTGTCATGAACTAAACGTCCCCTTCATTGACCACACCAGCACCTTCATGACAGACTCCGGGACCACCCGCCTCGCTCTTTACTTGAACCTCACCCATCCAAGTGACAAGGGCACTGCAAGGCTGGCAAGCAACCTGAGATCATTGTGGTATGGCAATTACTATGATGAATTTTCAAGGAACGGATCAAACAATGCCCGCGAGTTACCCCCTCATCAACGTGATGAACGAAGTGGACCATGGCAACATTCACAGCAGACTGACCAGTCCTCAGCGATGTGGCATCCTCGCCCATATGATGAACGCGGCAATAACCAACGCTCTGAACGCGCTCCCCAGACGACCTACCCCTCCCACCTCTACCCCCCTGTGAACGACAACCCGGACCGTCAACCATCCAGGGCTGCGAACTCTGAAGGCGGTGGTCAGAATAGATACCCCCCATTACAGAACAGAGGACCTCCAGGCTCAACAACGTGGGACTCACATGCTTTTGGTATGCATAGCAAATATACATCGTGCCCCCCTCCCACCTCTACCCCCCTGTGAACGACAACCCGGATCGTCAACCATCCAGGGCTGCGAACTCTGAAGGCGGTGGTCAGAATAGATACCCCCCATTACAGAACAGAGGACCTCCAGGCTCAACAACGTGGGACTCACATGCTTTTGGTATGCATAGCAAATATACATCGTGCCCCCCTCCCAGCTCAGTTTATGACTTCCCAAACCTTCAGAGAAGGACAGACAATAAGTCATCAGACAACCCCCCTTTCCTTCCTTCAAACGACAGAGATAATATATTCCCATCCCAATTCCCTCGACCCAGACCAGTTATGACTCAAAATGCAGATCATGTTAATGCAAATCTCGATCTTGGGAATCAGATGTCTAATGACCCACCCCCACCCCTCAATAATGGTTCTTTATATAGAAATCAAATTCACCCCTATGGCCCACCCCCCAATGATGCTCCATTATCCAGGCACCAAATTCATCCCCATGCCCTTGAAATCCTTTCAATAGCGTCTCAATTCCTTGCACAACGATATCCTGTCAACGGCCCATTCCATGGGAACTAGTCTGCAGATTAATAAGCATCAACTCATTGTTGTGTGTGAATGTGTCGATGCTACGAATGAAATGTAGCATGAATGAACTATGATAGATAGTAAGAATGCGTATGTGTTATGATTCCGTGTTCTTCTTTGGCTGTGTGACACAGCATTGTGTGATTACACATTTTTGTGATCAACGCTGATTTATTGCCAATTGAAAAAGGACGCTTTGCTGGGCATTCTTGTTTATTATTGTGTGGTATATGACTGCAATTTGTATATACGTTTGAAACATTTGTGTAAAGTTTTCTGTAATTTTCTCCCCTTATAACTATTTTCTTTCTTTTTTTTTTTCGCTTTTGAATTTGTAGAGTTACAATTACGTGAGTGGAAAAGACATTTTTTGTACATGTGTATTTTAAAACTAGTTTTGTTTGTTGCTCTTTCATTATAACACTATGTCAGACACAAGCGCACCATGGTTGACGAAAGACGGGTTTCGAATTGCACATCTGAACATTAATCACGCTATGAACAAATTAACAGAAATGTCTTTAATTCTATCAAGCACACAACAAAACTTCCACATTTTGGGGTTCTCAGAAACACATCTATCTCCTCATATTACAGATAATGATATTTCTATACCAGGGTATCAATGTATACGCAGAGACCCGAAGGGCTCTCTTGAAACTGGCCTATTAGTTTATATACACCAGTCCATACCATATAAAAGGCTTGAAACGTTAGAACAGCACAATGTAGAATCCATTTGGGTTGAGGTAAAAATTAAAGACTCTAAGCCATTCATTATTTCATTCATATACAGGAACCCTGCAGAGAACAGCATGTGGATAAATCACTTCAGTTCTATGATGGAGGCACTCAATGACGATCCAAAGGATTTAATACTATTAGGTGATTTTAATATAGACCTACTAAAACAACACAATCAATGGAAAAATGTTTATGAATCATTTTATTTAAAACAGCTAGTTAAATCACCAACACGAGTAACCCATTCTTCAAGCACACTAATTGATCACATCTATGTTACAGATCCTAACACAATTACTGAAACTAATGTTCCTGTGTTTGGTTGTAGTGACCATTTCCCCATTTGTATCACCTGGTCCAAGAAAGGGGTCAGGATTCCTAGATTAAACCATAAAGTTATCACGTATAGAAATTTCTCAAAGTTTGACAGTGACAGTTTTACTCTAGATCTTTCCAATTCACCCCTATCTAACGTCTATCAAATTACAGACCCAGAAAAAGCTGTTGAATTTTGGTACAATGTCTTCTATACAATATATAATAAACACGCTCCTTTGCTAACTAAGAGAGTCAAATACCGTGTAAAAACCCCTTGGCTAACGAAACAAATACAACTGAATATCTACTACAGGGACTTTCTGTTATTAAAAGGCCCCGGGAAAGATTATAAAAAGCAAAGAAACTACGTTACATCACTTATTCGTAAAGAAAAGAAGAAATATTTTGTGGAATTAATTAGCCAAAAGAAAGACAGTAAAAATATTTGGAAAGCCATCAATCAACTAACGAACAGAAATACAAACACACACCTAAACTCTATTAGCAACTTATCTGCTGATGAATTGAACGTTCATTTTTCTACTGTCGCTAATAAGATTATAGTTCACGGTCTATCCCAAGATAATGATCTCGAAATGTTAAAGGAGTTTGCGAAAAAAAAGAATATAGATTCTGAAATGGAAATCACTCTCATGAGTGTTCATGAAGTATTCTTTGCTTTGAAACACTTAAAGCAGTCTACCACCCGAGGGATAGATGGATTAGATAGTAAAATACTAAAAATTGCTGCGCCTGTTATTTCAGACACTCTCACTTACATTTACAATCTCTGCATTACAAAAAATACTTTCCCAACAATTCTTAAGCAAGCAAAAATAATTCCTTTCTACAAATCTGGAAGAACCGACGACCCATCTAACTACCGACCCATTTCTATTTTGCCTGTACTCTCAAAACCATTAGAAGAACATATTTTAAAATGTTTATTGTTACATCTAAATAATTACAATTTGATTCACCCAAACCAATCAGGATTCCGAGCTAAACATTCTTGCCACACAGCCTTACTTAAACTGACAGAAAGATGGCTTTCCAACATAAACAAATCTCACTTTTCTGGAGTTATATTCGTTGATTTTGCCAAAGCATTTGATACTGTTAACCATAATCTTCTCATAAAAAAACTTACATGCTACAACTTATCTTCCAATGCTCTAGGCCTTATCTCATCGTTCTTAAACAATAGGCAGCAAACAGTATATTTAAATAACAAACTATCGAATTTACTTCCAACCAAATACGGTATTCCACAGGGATCGATACTTGGACCTGTACTTTTTACATTATATGTAAATGATTTACCACTGGCCATAAAGACATCATGCGATCTATTTGCAGACGACACGACTATTGACACAGGCAATAATGACCCAACCGAAGTATGCAAAACCCTACAGCACAACATAAATCTACTTTTAGAATGGACATACCTTAACCATTTAGTTCTACATCCTAAAAAAACTAAATTCATGTTGTTAGCAACTCGACAGAAACGGCAAAACATAAAATGTTTATCATTACCTCCCATATACATTAATGCAGACACAGTCGAACAAGTCTCAAGCCATAAGCTTTTAAGCGTAACTATTGATCACAATCTTTCCTGGTCCCCACATATAAATGCCATTTCCAAAACAATTGCATCTAAAGTCTATCAGCTCAACAAGATTAAACATTTTTTAAATTTGCATACCCGTAAAATATTTTTCTGCTCATTTATTCAATCTACCGTTGATTATGCATCCACACTTTGGGATTTGGCAAGTCAAAATTCACTGAAATATTTATTCAGTGTTTATAAACGTGCTGTGAATGTAACTCTAAACAAATCGTCTTCTTTAACCAGCGAGGACTACAAGTCTGCTAACATTCTTCCTCTTAAGTCCAGATTGCTTTATAACAAAGGGATTCTTATGTACAAAATTTTAAATGGTAACTCCCCACCTTCGCTAACAGCTAACTTTACTATTAATGAGTTTCGACACAGCCATAAATTAGATCTTCCTCTTCCCAGTATCATCCTTTATAAATCAAGCTTTGTCTACTCTGGAAGCTGGCTGTGGAATAGACTTCCTATCTCCTTGAAATATGAATCAAATTTTAAGAGGTTTAAACAAATATTTTACGATTTTCGGATGAATATCTTTAATACCTCAATATTGTCCCCTGAAATGTTTTGAAAAAGTTCGCACATATTCCCATTTCATTCGTTGCATCTAATTATTGTCTGTGTATTTTTGTATTTTAAAAAAAAGTTAAAACTTTATCAACTATTTTGCTTTAAAATATACCATGTTTGCACACGTGTGCTACTATATAATTATATTTTATGTCAATTGTGGCTAGATATTTGACATACTTTGTGTGTGCATAACTGTATTAATTTTTGTGTGTGATGACCCTATTAATATCGAGAGGGAGAGGGAGAGGGAGGGAGGGGGGAGGGGGGGGGGGGGAGAGAGAGAGAGAGAGAGAGAGAGAGAGAGAGAGAGAGAGAGAGAGAGAGATTGATTGATTGATTTAATTGCAAGTATATATGCATATCTCTCCAACTTTCTCGTATACCTTTTTTTGTTTTTGTTTTTATAACTTATTTTTTATATTTATGACACTTTTCATATTGTTCTATTTTATATGTGAAATGCGATGAGATTCTCTCTCTCTCTCTCTCTCTCTCTCTCTCTCTCTCTCTCTCTCTCTCTCTCTCTCTCTCTCTCTCTCTCTCTCTCAATTTTTTCCGAGTTTATTTTTATCTTCATGTTTATATGCTTATGATACCTTGTGTATAGAGGGGTGGGGGGAGGTGGTGTGTGTGTGTGTGTGTGTGTGTGTGTGTGTGCCTAAAAGAAGGATGGGGCAGACAATTGTTTAGTTTAATTCTTTTGGTTGTTCTTTGTATTTATGTTTGGTTTCTTTTCTTCATTTTCTTTTTTTTTGTATGAGGACTGGACGAAAAAAAGCAATGTTGCTTAATCTATTATCCTCAATAAAGAAAACTTATTCATTCATTCATTCATTCTCTCTCTCTCTCTGTATGTCTGTTGTTCTGTCTGTCTTTGTTTCATTTTTTCTCTCTGTCACTGCCTTACTCTTTTATTGTCTTCCTCACACACTATCTCTTTTAGTCTCTGCATTTGTCTCTGTCACTCTCTGCCTCTCTCTCTCTCTCTGTGCTGTGGCTTCCACGATGCTTTCTGCTTCCACTCCCCCAACGCACTGCACTTCGTGTCGTCTGCTAAAGCTTATATTTTTGTGCTGGGGACAGACTATGCGACTGCTTCATATGACTCGATCAGGTCGTGACGTAGATCAAATTTTGTTTCCCACACAGAAGAGGTCACAAGCCATCTGACTCGATCAGACTCGATCAGTGAAATTTAGAACCCGCCCTATTCGGCCCTGTCACCTGACTGGGCCCGACTGAGTCAGACTGATCGAGTTAGATGGTATGCAAATGATGTGAAACATCACGACCTGATCGAGTCACATGAGGCAGTCACATAGTCTGTCGACGGCTTTAGCAGGACAGGCCTGTCCTGTCGCATGAAAATAGGTAGCTCGTAAAAATAAGTAGCTCGCTACCTATGACAGTGTGTATTTGCGACATTGAGCGTGAACCACAAATTTCACTTTTTTCTAAGGTTAGGGATAGGGTTAGGGTTAGGGTTAGTTAAATGGTTAAAG
>CM065697.1:37137117-37139617 GCA_017654935.2 Phymorhynchus buccinoides
TTCTACATTATGTCAACACTGTTTGGGCCCCCTGTAAGTTGATCTTTGATCAACTAAATTTCTTGGGCCTACTTGCCCCAGGCAAGTTCAAAGTGCGCGGCTCATCGTAAAGAGTAGCCTGTGGACTTTGACCATTCACTGCGTATTGCATGATAATGTGAAATCCTTCACTTCGCTGTCAGAAGGGATATAGCCTAAGTTCTGCCTTTAGGGATAGTTCTACTGTTCAGGGTGATCTCTCTCTCTCTCTCTCTCTCTCTCTCTCTCTCTCTCTCTCTCTCTCTCTCTCTCTCTCTCTCTCTCTCTCTCTCTTTCTTTCTCTCGCTCTCTCTGTGACGATCTAAGCACAAATAGAAATAAAAGCAATGATCGTGTGGTTTTGCCCTGAGGGTGTCTGTCAAGGGCATAAAATGGGTCGATTTGGAGGCAAAGTCGTCATTTCTTGTGAGGACGCTCAGCGCATCATATCCAGAGAAGAGTCAAATCGACCGAGAGCGACGTAAAACCACCGTTTCTTGTTAGGACGTTCATTCATCTTCATCCTAGTGTAGAGAGATAGAGTATAGAGTAGAGAGTGAATCCCTTGCCAAAATAAGTCTTGAAGTTTTTGCTGTTAGAATAAAAGTTGAAAATGGTACATGAATTTACTAAGGACGAAACCAAATACTTTCTCAAGTTCGGGCATCATTATATTGGAAATGCCTATGGGCTCAAGAATTGGAACATTTCTGGTTTCAAGTGGAAAAACGGTCCACCCGTTATTCCTCCAGAGAAAGCAGGGTATCATTCATCACAGAGCAGACAGCAGGGCATCGACAGATTCGGAAATCCTTCCAGTGGTAGGTCTAATGACTCTAGTCGTAAGCCTATTTTCGACTTTGATAAGCAGGCAGACACAAGACAATTCGCCAACGGCCCTCCCTGTACGATTCGACATGGCCATAACGGGAGTATGTATGTGAATGACCTCGAGCCTCCAGCATACTTCGTTAGGCAACACAGTTTTGACTCCGACGCCAGCTGGTATAAGGCAAAATTGGAATCGAGCAGCAGCATGGACAGAAGCACCAGTTCATCACGCCATGAGGCCAACGGATCATTTCTAGGGAACAGACCAGGACCAGGACCCTCAAGAGACAACCTCCGTCTGGGTTTGGGCTCCCCGGACGCGTCTCGGGGAAGCCTGTTCGGCAGCAACAACAGCAGCTGGAGCGGCAGTTTGACACAGAGCGGCTTCTGCACGTCCACCCCGATCCAGGAGAGGCGAGGGACTCCTGCCTTTGGCTGCGGTTCACGCAGTTCGTCGGACATTTCGTCGATCGGTTCGACAGGGGGCATGTTCGATGTCGGCGCCGCTGTTAGTAGCTCGAACGTGAGCATTCTGACTGTTGGGCAGATAAGCTCGGACCGTTCCTGTTCCAACGCCAGTCTTTTCAACGACGGTAACAGCTTCGCGGGCTCGGGTTGGGGCGGCCAGCGACACAACAACTTTGGCGGCAACTACAGGGACGACCACAATCGGAGCTCTTACTTTTGAGGGGAGTGGTCAGTCAGTCCGTGTGAGTTCAGTGTGAATAGTGTTCTGGAACTGGAACTGTGAGTGTGTGTGTGTAAGTCTGGAACTTTTGCAAGTGATTTTTTTTTTTTTTTTTTGGATTCGGTTGTAGGCGACATGTTAAGGGTGTTTTTTCGTGTTATTTCTTTTTGTTCTTGTTGTCTGTTTGTTTGTTTCTTTGTTTGTTTAATTAATGCCAGGTAGTGAGTGTAAGCTGTAAACCTATATATGCGTTGACAGGCCTACGTTTTAACTGATGTTGGTTTGTCTTTTTTTCATGGGGTGAAGGTGAAGATGAGGGGGGTTATCTTACATTTTCGCTGATGTTGGGGTGTTTATTGGTTTAAATAGCATTTTAATCTCAAAATCACAAATGAAAATCAATAATGATAATTCGATAGGGCAACAAGAAAACTTATATAAAGCCCTATCTTAAAGAAAAAAAGTGCACAGACAATAATAGTGACGTACGGCTAAGCCGAGTAATGAAGCGCTATCTTAATTTTCAAATATGTTTGGGGTATTTATTCGTTCTTGTTTTCTTAAGCTGTTCGAACAAAACGTGTATTCATGACAGCGTGTCTGATTCCAGTGTTAACGTGTGGTTTAGATAGTGATGTTTCTCAATAGGCCTACAGTTTTCATATTGATAAGTGTGCTTTCTATTCATGTGTATTCTTTTTTCCCCTTCATAAATCCAGGATAGCACTTTGCCTATATTTTTTGATGGGGTTTGTTTCGCTTTATTTTGATTTTTAATTCGTTTTTTAAATGGGGAAGGGGAGGGGGGGGGGGTTTGGTTGTTCGATATTTTTGTTTAGTCTTTGTCATTGTAGGAAGGGCATTCCACTGGTCTCTTCTTTGTCCAGCCTGTCTGTGTAGGCTACACACACAAAGATGTGTTTCATTCACCAGACCGTTAACTGCTAAACTGATTGCAATGAT
>CM065697.1:37144617-37344617 GCA_017654935.2 Phymorhynchus buccinoides
TCGAGATTCACTGATTGAACCATGCCCCCCCCCCCCCCCCCCATCTCTCTCTCTCTCTCTCTCTCTCTCTCTCTCTCTCTCTCTCTCTCTCACACACACACACACACACACACACACACAGATTCTCTTTGTCGCTCGCGCGCGCACTCACACAACGCGATAGACAAAATTTCACGGGATTCACACTGAAGCGCGTCATGATCGCTGCATGCTGACCTTGAGGGCCTTTTTGACCTTGAAAGGTCAAGGGTCTCCAGCCACAGAACAACATGGCGCAAAAGAGCAAGCCGTCACCTCCACCGGAGCCGAACGTGGAAGCTCTTTTGAACATAGACTGTTATTTGAAAGACCACGAGAAAGAAATTCGGCGGAGGTATTGCTGTTGAACTGCTTGGCTTGCACATTTTGTTGTCCTTGATGAAGTTTTTCTTGAGGATTGTTCTAAATTTTGACAAGATTCAGTTTTTCTTGAGGATTATTATTAGTCTAAATTTTGACAAGATTCAGTTTTGTTGATATGAGCTATGAACTTGAATAAAGTAGACTATCCCGTATCCGTATCCTATGAATTGAAGTTTAACTGCTCCTTCCTCTTTTTTTCTTTTTTTTTCTTTTTGGGGGGAGGAGCTTTCCGTTTCTGTTTCTGTGGATTAGTCGAAAGGGCCACTTTTGTGTCAATTTATCGACAGAAACTAAATGTATCCCTCTTCCACAGTTCCAGTAACCATAACCTGACCCAATGCAAACCATATCAATCAATGCAAAGGCAACCAATGCAAACCGAGGTTCGCAGCACCTTGCTGGCTGGGTCATTTTCTTGCTTGCCGCTTGGCGCGGCATCATGTTGGGGACCGATCAGCAGGACATGGCTGGCTAGGCCATGCTTTCTATTTCTTTTTCTCCTGTCCACTTTCTTTTTGATAGCTTATTGTCTTCTTCTTCTTCCAGTTGGGGATGTTTATCCTGCCCCGTGTTCACCGGTCTTCATCCAGACCATTAATAGTGCACAGGATGCATGCTTTGTGAATTCGAGTCATCCATCCCACTGGTACATACGGCCTACTCGTACCGAATTGTGGGATGGGCTTTAACGTGTGCACAAGATCTTGCGTATGCATGCGTTCGTACTCAGGACCTCGGTTTTGAAAAGTCTCATCCGAAGGACTTTTTCCCCAACTGATGCTAGGTATCCATTTACACCTGGGTGGAGTGAGGAAAGTAGGAGTAAAGTGCCTTTCCCAGAGACACACCTATGACCCGAGCTGGGTTCAAATCCGTGCACTCGCAAGCGTGACTGATTACGAGCTAGCGACTCAGACCTCCCAACTAAACTACAGCGGCTTGCCTCACGCATTCCCGTAGATCCTCCGAAAGTTTACAGCGACATAATAGTCAAAAGTGACTGTGGCTGCTATTGGCCACTGCAACTAGGGTTATTAACGCCCTTGACAGTGAGAGTGAATCCCTTGTTGGTCAGTACGAAGTCGGACTTTGCTGGGCCTAACTATTTCTTAGTTAGGCGCATAATGGCAGCATGACGCACTGCGCTTATAATTGACAGGAAGCTGTCATAAGCGATCGAAGAAGAAGAAGAAGAATTACTGTACTATGATTTTGGGTTAAATGATTTTTTTATTGACAAGCAAAACATATACACCAAATAAAATGAACATGAATGACGGCAGCAACAAGCTTAAAGCTTATAGTGTGCCTACTCAAAATAAGTCACAGATACGGCGATTTTCCATTGTAAGAATTCATGTATCATGCCAAAATGCCAGAAATTATGTGTTTGTTATGACAATAATACAGTGAACCTCCCTTATAAGACCTTAAAAAATCATCCAAAATTAGGTCTTATTAGGGAGGGGTCTTATAAGGGAGGTGATTTTAATACCTACGAAGAAGGGCAATGACAGAGGAGTAGGTCTTATGTGGGAGGGACTCTAATAATGGGAGGTCTTATAAGGGAGGTTCCACTGTAATAGTCATGATGATGGTTGTCGTTTTTCCTCCAGGTACGGTTGCTTTCTGGATCTGGTTGGTCACATCAACCAGCATGAGGATGGTCTGGACGCGTTCAGCAGAGGCTACGATTACTACGGCGTGCATCGCCTGCCAGACAACAGCATCGTGGTCAGGGAGTGGGCCCCGGGAGCAGAGGGTGTCTACCTCAAAGGAGACTTCAGTCAGTTAACAATCCATATTTATTATTATTGTCATAAATTGTATTCAGGGTCTTTCCTGGTGTTGCAGTGCTTCCAGGATTGACCCACTATCTTTATCTTCTTCTTCTGCATTCCAGGGCTGTAAGGCCACAATGTGTCCTGTTTTCACCGGTGTCCTCGCTGCATTCAGCCGACACATTCCGATTTCGGAGGAGCTCAAAGGAGAAAACTATATAGAACATTTTTTTTGTTTAAAAGGCAGGAGAATGGGCCAAATGTCAGAAAGATAGTAGATGACACAAAGCAAGGAAAACGGCAGAGTCAAACTAGAGAGAGACAGATTAGAGGAAGTTACAAGCACAGAACTTCCAGAAGGTGGGGGAACTATTTGTACGGAAGACGCGCGCGCGCGCACACACACACGCGCACGCACACACACACACACCCACACACCTGTATCCCCACGGGGGACTATCTTTATCAATACGATTCTCCCACATATACTTGTTCCAGGTCAGAGGACGTTACTTAAATGCAATTTTCTTCTTCAATAGGTATTTTTCTTCAAACACAACACTGTTTTATTTATCTTGCTGTCTGTTTGAGTCAGTTACATTTAAAACACTTCAGAACAATGGTCTTCAATAACCAAACATGTTATGTACTATTCGCAGTGATGTCCCGAGGCCCCGGTCATAGGAAATTGACCTATTAAAATTGAAAATGTCCTATTGTGTTCTCCTCTGTTAGGACAAATGTCTGATTAAATTTTTAACACATTTTGTCATTGATTTCTGCAAGAGCCAGAACATTTTCCTATTATTTATCTCGTCTCAGGACAGTTTGTCCTATCACTTTTCAATCCTCGGTGCATCACTCCCATTGTACTAACATTTCTGGCTGACAGAAATTTGAGGAAAGACTTTGATTTACTTGACCATTACCACCATCACCCTTTTCCCCCTCACACACACACACACACACACACACACACACACACACACACACACACACACACACACACACATGCATGCACATGCACACACATACACACAAACTCACACACAAACACACACAAAAATGACACATATACACATGCTCACATTGGAGAAAAAAATTCTCCCATTTCAAGAGTGGATACGTTGCTCAGGAAAGAAAACTTTCGGAGAACACCAAAATAATCGGGAATGAGACAATTTTACATTTTCACCCCTATATTCACATGGGTGCAACATTTCCTGGTATGGCTTGTACCCACGTGTCATATCCGGCCACAAGGAGCGCCATATTATGGGAGACCGCCATCTTAGTCAGTAACTTTGTTTGAAAAATGCCAGATCGATGCGTATTTGGCTGTTCCAATTCGAAACTTATCTAAACTGTATTTATGACATCTGGATGTTTTCTTTACACATTTAGATAACATTTTCACTTTGTTTACACACAAATAAGGACTAAGATGGCGACACTTCCGTGGGAAGGGTCGAGATGCGCACGCAGGTGGGGGGGAGCCATACCAGGATTTCCTGTTTTTGAATTTTACTTGAAAAGGAATTTCATTTTTTTTTGTTTTTTGTTAAGCAAGATCTTTGTGTCTACTGTATTTTTCAAACACTTTAACCCTTTCACCGCCAATGTCGCATGTATGCACCACAGTGATTTAACACCCATGTCACTAAAAGGCATCAAATCAGGACCTGTAATCCAAAGACCCTATTTTCTTAATTTTGGGAGGCAAGGAGAGGCCTAATGTTGCACATGTCACAGAGGAACTCCCAATATTGCAGATAATTTTTCTTCTCTACCCAGTTAAGTTTAATGGTATTTTTTGGTTGAAAAATTGCTGGCGGCGAAAGGGTTAAAATAAGCATTTGTATAAATTGTGGAAAAGGCAAGCTAAATAAAATACCTTCATAAATCAATTTTTTCTTCCGCTGCAGGGGGACATTACCCCTGGACCCCGGCCTTTCAGGTTTTTTCATTGTGTGTAGTTGCACCCATGTATTCAGAAGGACTAAACACCGTTGTTGTGTTCCAGACAACTGGGCATTGGATGAACAATATTCATTCCGCAAACTGGAGTTTGGTCGATGGGAGCTGACCATTCCGCCCACTGCTGAAGGCTCCTGCCGCATCGCTCACCTGTGTAAACTGAAGGTATGCTCTGTCACTGTCTTGCTTTTCCTTCCTTTTCTTCTTTCTTCCTTTTTCTGATGACTTTTTGATAGTATGTTTTATTAGACATTAGTGCATGCTAATAGTGTTGTAGTTAGGAATAATGCTCGTTGTTCAGTGTATTTGGATAATAATGCTTATAAAAGATAGTAGTATTAGCTATAGTAGTAGTAGTAGTAGTACACATGCTTAAATATTAATGCTGCTTACAATTTCTTTTTTTCTGCCTGTTTCCTTATCTACTTGTTAATTATTTGAGTATTCCATTTTCCATTGTTCTTTTGTTTGATGCCTTGCTTCATCATGCATGCTTATATCTATTTGCCTAATTGTTTTGTATTAGTCTAGTTTTCGTTCCAAGGACAGATTAGAAGAATGGGCCCAGCCCAAAATCTTAATCCTAATGTAATAAAGTTCTTCAGTCTTCCTTTTCCTCTGGCTCTTTCGTTCTCCATGTGTCTGTCTCTCTATCTGTCTCTCTATCTCTGTCTCTCTCTCTTCTCATGTTTTGGTTCAAAATATTTTACGCAATGATCAAGGCTTTGTAGTAATTATACTGAAAATTCTCTGCCCCTGTCTTGTGCACTGAGATGTGTGCGCCACCTACATAAGATTATCGCCCTCGCCTGTCATGAAGTAGTAGTATATAGACACAGAACATTATCTGCCCCTGACTCGTCACAAGGTGGCATGGTCAACTCAGTCCTAAAATTATTGTCCTTTCGTGTCGCCAAGTAGTCTAAAGCCTCATTAACTCATCAAAGTCTTGATGGGACCAGACGAGCGTGACTGTTTTCTTTTCCTCTTTTTAAATTGTATCAATTCATAAGTCTGCTTTTGAAGAAAACAGTCATAAGTTTCTTTATTGTCCATTGGCATTGTACAACGCACATGGAAGCTTGTCTTCCACCGTGTAAAATAAGATGAGATATATCAAAATAAAAATATGAAACAAATTGACATTAAAACAAATAATTATGTAACTCTCACACCACACCCAATCATTCATCCGCTCTCCGCTATCCTGCTCACTCATCACACTTCCGCCTCCATTTTTGACCTTTTCTTTTCTTTTTTCCTTTTTTTCCTTGTTCCTTTTCTCTTTCTTATCCCCCCCCCCTGAACTTTGAAAAACAAAAGGAATTATATTCACACCTTGTAATACGAACAAAGTGATATCTGTTCTTATACAGCAAATGGATGATGTTGCACTGCTTCAGTGCTTGTATTATAAACAAAGATATCCCTGTTACAAGGTCATTGGATGATGTTTAGCAGTTTTGCCTGCGAAACCTTCTCTGTTCTTTTTCGTGAATCGTCAGATAGTTTCCTGTCAAATACGAGCGCAGATGAGTCATGCCGCCGTTAAGCGCCTAACTAAGAAATAGTTAGGCCCAGCATGTCCGTCTTCGGCTGGAGAAAATCTTAGGACAAGTTTCTTTGGAAAAAAAAGGCAGGAGAATGGATCAGTAAGGTAGAAAGATAGTGGACGACAGTAAGCAAACGGAAAAGGCAGAGTTAAAGAGAGGGACAGATTAGAGGAAGTTACAAGCTTCAGAACTTCCGGAAGGTGGGGGAACTATTTATGCCAAGGACCTCCGGTATCCCCACAGGGAAATCTCTGTTTTGATATGATAAATTTAAGGGGTAATTGCCTACACATACTATCAATTTGCATATTGCTGTGTCGGACCAATTGACATAAGCTAGAGCGCCAAGGCTACATCAAAATGTTATGTTCTGCATAGTTATGCGGGGATTGTCTTTAGCCATGGCAAGCTCCTAGCATAGCATCATCAGTCTAAAATCCTCTGAAGTCGGAATGTGGCTGCTCACGTTGCGGGGTAATCAGTCACACGTGTAATGTTCTCACCCTAGTTGGTGAATTTGTACCATAGTGTCCAATTGCTTCGGCTGTTGGGATGATCCCTGGAGTAACAACAACATACGTTCAGGCAATTACACCTAGAAATAGAGTTGATGGTACGTTTGGGTAAATGACCCCTAATAATAGAGGGTTTTTTACTGCTTGTAATGCAAGGGAGCCACCAACTTCGAGGCGCACCGTATCGAGACATCACAGGCAAAGCGTGAGGCACGCAAGATCCGCCTAAACAGTCACAGCTCTGCAACCCCGACATATCCCCCCCCAACTCTTTCTCCTGTCCTCACTCTCAGAGATCCTTCCTGGCTCGCATTGGCCTTACTAGCCATAGCAGACCTGTTTATTCTACTCTTTTCGAATAGTATTCTACTCAACGTGGATCTCTACTATTCAAAATTGAAAATAATGCTAGATTCTACTCATTTTCAGTGAACATTGTTTGATGGTTTAATGAATAAAACTACACCTTTTGCACCCAAACTACTCATTTCAGCTATCCAGACTACTCAAGACTTGTGTAGGGGGTAAACAGGTCTGCTGATATGCGAACTCATCCAGCATCCTAGATTTCCACTAGGACGAACTGTTGAACTTGAAGCATGGTCATCGTCCCTCGGGACGGACGAACGAACAAACAATGCAAGCAAATTCGTCTCTCTTCTTTGAAAACAACCAGGGGTGCATGTGGGTATGCCTGAAGCCTGAATTCAGGCAATTTGATGATGCTTCAGGCAGCTATGTGCCTGAAGAAAGGGCTCTTTAACATGGTATCATTCTTTTGTACATTAGGTTTCGGCAAGAAAGTTCAGGCAAAAGTTTTGGTCACTGCATGCACCCATGAACAACGCTGATGGTGTTTTTTTGCAGCTGGTGATGCGAACCAAGCCGGGTCCCCTGGAGGAGCGCATCTGTCCCTGGGCCCGATATGTGTGCCGGCCTAAGGATGTTCCCATCTTCGAGCAAGTGTTCTGGGACCCCCCGCAAGATCAGGTGGGTGGCTGTCTGTGTACCGTATTTTTCGGACTAGAAGGCGCACCTTTCCATTTCGTCTGATTTCTGTCTCCCCGGATCTTCAATCTGTTCTTTCATCTTTCCTTTCAAATCTATCTTTTGAATGTTCCTTTTTTTCTGATCTATTGGACAATTTATGACATGCCAGTTTTTGTTTGTGGCTCAAGCCACAAACCTATAACTCACTTTGTCGGTCTGTCGGTTGGTCGGTCCAAAATTGTCGCACTTCAAATCGACGCTACAAAATTGTCGCACTTCAAATCGAGGCTGCACTTCAAATTGAGGCTGCTCTTTAAAATGATGTATTTTAAAGCGTACAAAATAATAAACATGCGTAATACAGACACTGCAACAGACACGACGAGTATGCGGTGCTTCTTTCGATGAGTATAAGTAGGAACTAGGATAAATAGTTTTAAATGTTTTCCAAAAGATATAAAAAGTTACGAAATGGTGCAGAGATAACATTCTGGTTTACAGATTAAAATTATTGAAAAGCCAGGGGAGGTGACTCATGATTGGAGTGGTAAAAATAGACCGCGTGCCACAAACTATTGCGATTCCGCGCTTGTTTTATTGTTCACTGGCGTCCACACGTGTGACCTTGCCCACTTGAGTGGGCACCTGTTGTCCATTCTGCATTGCATATTTGCCTATATGGCAATTTTTATACATCTTATTTTACTAGTATGTGTTTGTTATCCTTTCCTTTACTGTTTTTTTTAACCTGGATCCGATAAATAGAGTAGAGTGGCTCAATGTTTCCAGCACTGTGTGGACTTATGTGCTATAGGGTGCAATGATGGTGTCATGTTATGAATTGTACTGTATGTTTTGTTGTTTACAGGTTGTTGAACGTTGGTAAGATACATTGATGAGTGTTTTGTAATAAGTGGTCGAACTTTACGCGGTGACAGTCCTGAGATGACCATAGCTGTTGACGGGACTATAATAGAAAAAAGATACAATATAATATAAGGCACAGGGGTCGGAGTCTTGGGAAAAATATTGCCTTATGGTCTGAAAAATATCGCATATGTTTGTTTGAATGTTTGCCCAATATGTTTGCATTGCATTCTGATTCTGCCGTTTCTGAAGATTTTTCTCTTTTATTTACCGTATTTTACGGACTATAAGGCGATACTTTTTTCCCTAGACTGAGACCCCTGCGCCTTATAATGTGACGGATAATAATAGTAAGTAACTATAACAACAAATTCTGAATTGTGTAAAATTTGGGGGGTGCGCCTTATAATCAGGTGCGCCTTGTAGTCCGTAAGATACGGTAAATGCTTATTTCATTTCTCGAGAGAGAGAGAGAGAGAGAGAAAAAATAGAGATTTTACGCCTTCTGGGCCAAAAGGCCATTTGGGGCATTTAAAATTATACAGATGCTGGCTCATTTCATTTCTCCTTTAATTGAGAACATAATATATCTTGTGTGTTTGTGTAATTGAATAGGGTGTTTTGTAGAAACTGAAGACCATACTTTGTGTGGTTCAATATCTTTAATTTTTCTTATTACTGTAAAAGCAAAACTGTAATAAAACAACAACAAAAAACCCAACCTTCCTCACTCACGCTGGCTACGCGACTAAGAGAATAGTGTCGTCAGTAGGGGGCTTAGTAGGTGGTGTCCTGAACAGGCTCCACTGAACTCCACCGAAGTGACTCAGCAGAAGTGCAGTGTCTCCTCGGTTGGTTGCCTCCTGACGGCCTAACGTTGATTCGCTCCCCTTGGACTGCTGGTCTCAGATTCAGCGACTTGAACAAACCGGGATGTAGCTGCGAATTGGGATTCGGAACGAGCGGCGTGGGAGCAACGCTACTGTACAGCCCAGAAGATGGGACAGCAAAAAAACACCAAAAAAACTAGTTCATAATTTTTTTTAAAAACTGCAACAAACATCTATAGTTGTTTTTTTAAAAACAAAAATGCATTTAATTTTGCGTGTGTTTGTTTTGTTTTAGGTGTACCAGTTTAAACACCCCCACCCTAAGAAGCCAGGCGCATTGAGGATCTACGAGTGCCATGTCGGCATTGCCTCATGGGAAGGAAAAGTAGCCACTTACAAAGAGTTCACATGGAACGTTCTGCCTAGGATAGTCAACCTGGGTGAGATTTGTTATTTCTTCTTCTTCTTTTACTGTTTATCTTTTCACTTTTTTTTTTCTTCTTCTTCAGCTTCTTTTTCTTCAGCTTCTCCTCCCTTATTTCTTCATTTTTCCCTTCCCCTCCTCCTTATTTCTTCTTCTTCTTCTTTTTGGTGTTTACCTTTTTCTTCTTTTGCTCTTTCTTCATGTTAGTCTTCCGTTTTTCTTCTGCTTCTTCTTGTGTTTCTTCTTCCATTTCTTTTATTCTTACTTGTCTTCTTCTTGTTTGTCTTCTAGAATGCTTTACAATGCTCTCTGTCTGAGTTTGTCCTATTGATTCTTTGTGAGGGCATAGTGAAAAGAAGCTTTGTAGCTTATCTATTTTCCCTCAATAAAAAATCGTGAAATCGTGAATCTACTTCTGTTGCTTCTTCCTCTGCTTCTTCCTGTTTTTCTTCTTCTTCTCCTCATCCTCTCCTAATTCTCTTCTTCCTTTTCCTCTTTTTTTTTTTTTTTCATCGTCATCTTTTTCGTTGTCTTGCTTCTGGTTCTTATGACAACTTTTTGGGGGTTATTGTTACTGTTATTGATTTTTGTTTAAACTTCTAATTTTGGTTTACTTGCGAGCTAATATGTTTGTCATGTCAACTGTCTTTATTCTATGGTATGTTTTACTTTGTGTTGGTAAGAATGTGTCATTTTTGTGTGTAGCTGTAATGTAACTGCCCCCATCAGATAGCAGCTAATGCTGGCGACAGACTATGTGACTGCCTCATGTGACTCGATCAGGTCGTGACGTTTCACCTCATTTGCATACCATCATTCTCGATCAGTCTGACTCAGTCGGGCCCAGTCAGGTGACGGGGCCGAATAGGGTGGGTTCTAAAGTTCACTGATTGAGTCTGATCGAGTCAGATGGCTTGTGACCTCTTCTGTGTGAGAAACAAAATGTGGTCTATGTCACGACCTGATCGAGTCATATGAGGCAGTCGCATAGTCTGTCTCCAGCTTTAGGCCTAAAATCTGATTAAATCATTCGCATTCGTATTCTTGATGCATTATGATGTTGTTATCGTACCCTGGCTTAAAAACTCCAGGGATCATCCCAACAGCCAAAGCACTTGAACACTGTGGTACAAATGCGCCAGATAGGGATGAGAACATTACTTGTGTGACCGTTTTTGATTACCCCGCCACGTGGGCAGCCACACTCCGACTTTGGAGGATTTTGGACTGATGATGTTACGCTAGGAGCTTGCCACGGCTAAAGACAATCCCTGCATAACTATGCACAGCATAACAGCATTTTGATGTAGCCTTGGTGTTCTAGTTTTATGTCAGTTGGTCTGACACAGCCTTATGCCAAGGTGGTGATACGTTAACACTTCCGTGACGGGAACCTCCGATCGTAGGTTCAGCAGAACATCTCTATCTGCCGGGAACACTCCAATCGTAGGTCCAACGGTCTAAGGTACAAAACTCTACTATACCAGCAGACTTTTCTTGTTTGATTTCACAGTTACTTCCCTTGAACAGTCTTGAATAGTGAAGCGGAATTGGCGCCTGCAGTTGAAATTTGAGGAGATTTTTGCATGAAAATTGTCAAAAATTAGAGGTCTGAGTGGCGAGGAGATGGAAGTAATGCTGGCAATCAGTCAGGTTTTAAGGATGAAAGTAGTGAAAATAATGTAAGTACTGATTCAGTGTTACAGCGAGTGCCCAGTACGAGTATTCTAGAGTGAGAATGTGACAACAAAAAGTGTTATTATCGGCAGAATCGTTCGATCTCATCGCGGAGTTCGATCTAGAAGTCAAGCGCAGCATGTCGGCTTTAAATCGTTCATGCAATATTTTCACAAAGCATAAAATTGAATTACGCATCCATTTTTCATAAAGTACAGAACGTTTGGTGCATCAGACTTCATTTAGGCTCTTTAACAATGTTTGATCACAAGCAGTCATTCGACAATAATCTTTCCAGTGCAGGCTCAGGCCAGCACAGTGGTTTCACTGATGCGGTGCCAGTCACAATAGTGTTAATTCTTTGTATTTTCAGGCTATAACAGCATACAGATGATGGCTGTCATGGAGCATGCTTACTACGCCAGCTTCGGCTACCAGGTCACCAGCTTCTTCGCTGCATCCAGGTAATTGCATACCCACCCACCCTCCTGTGGATATCTTTCATGCAAATAGTTCCCCCACCTTCTGGAAGTTCTGTGCTTAAAACTTCCCCAAGTATGTCACTCTCTTTGACTCTGCCTTTTCTCTTTGCTTAATGTCAACTACTACCTTTCTGCTCTTACTGGTCCATTCATTCTGCCTTTTTTTCTAGAAACTTACTAAGATTTTCTCCAGCCGATGATGGACATGCTGGGTCTAACTATTTCTTAGTTAGGCGCATAACGTCCGCACGATGCATTTGCGCCCGCCCGTATAACAGGAAACTAACTGAGCGAACAACAAAGAAAGAAAATGCTTTACAATGCTCTCTGTCTGAGTTTGTCCTATTGATTTCTGCAAGAGTCAGGATGTTTTGTCCTGTTGATTTTATTGTTTCAGTACAGTTTGTTCCACCACTTTTCCATGGATGCTCCTTCTTGCAGGATGTCCTGAATTGCAGGATTTTTAAATTGCCTAGAGCCGGCGTTGCCGGATTATGAGAATTCAAGAAGCAACGATTTTCTTACACACACACGCACGCATGCACACACACACACACACACACACACACACACACACACACACACACACACACACACACACACACACACACACACACGTACACGCACACACGCACACGCACACACTTGTACAATAAAAAGGGCCTATATAGTCGTTTGCTATGTTCAAACGAATGTAGCACTTGTACTAGTCTAGAGGGGTAAAAAAGCACTAAATGTGTGTGTGCACGTGTGTGTGTGTGTGTGTGTGTATATGTGTGTGTGTGCGCGCGCTGCCCCTGCACTCCGCTGGGGCCACCCCCTTGCAGGATTTTTGAAATTTCCCAGGAGCACCCACGCTTTTCTATTCTCGCTAAATAATAATAATAATGATTATTTATATAACACCTATTCTCTGATTTAGGGCTCCAAGCGCTTTACATATTTAATACAAATACAACTTAGAATATACATTATCTTATGCAATCAGAACATGACGAACGTACATACATTTTAGAATATAGAAAAGTACATATATATACAGAGGAACAAAAAGACATCACACTGTTTTGTTGTTTCCAGTCGCTACGGCACCCCAGAGGACCTGAAAGAGCTGGTGGACACTGCCCACTCCTACGGGCTGACCGTGCTGCTGGACGTTGTCCACAGCCACGCCAGCATGAACGTGGTGGACGGCCTCAACCAGTTCGATGGAACCAACTCCTGCTACTTCCACGACGGGCCCCGCGGAAACCACGACCTGTGGGGCTCCCGCCTCTTCAACTACACCTCGTAAGACACTTGTAGGAGGATTTCAGTGTGAATTTTTATTTTTATTTATTTAAGTTTTTTCCATTTTACAATTTTTTTGGAAACATACATGCACATATATCATACAGAATAGTAATCATTTGATAACATGACAAAAATGACACACAACATTAAATGTAACGAGGACAAAAACAACAGCAGCAATGGTAGTAATAGTAACTATGATAGTGATGATTGATGACAACAATGACAGCATTAATGATAGCAATGACAATGAAGATGACAACAACAGGATGAACAACAAAAAATCAACAACAATGATGATGACAATAGCATGACGAACAACAATAATAGTTTTAATAAGTAAATAGTAACAAATAATGGTAATAAGCACAACTTCAGCAAAGGCTTCAGTGTAAATTTTGATTTGGTATATTCTGGTCATAAAGATTCTGCAAAATTTGGGTTGCTTCCACCCTTTTTTGTGTGTGTGTGGAGGGTGTGGGCAGACTTGGGAAACCTTAGGTATCAATTTAGTCATACTAGGCAGTGGGATTTCTCCATGCTCTTACCGACTTTTAACTGCCATGGGATTTTTTCCCAGATTAACCCTTTCCCTGCCAATGTCACATTTTTGCATCACAATTACTTAATCATCGATGTCAAGGGTTTTAATGACATGGGCATTATTAATGCCCATGTCATTAAAACCCTTGAAATCATGGTCTGTTATTTGATAATATTGTGTTCCTAAATTTGGACAGTAAGGATTGACCCTTTTCTAAATGTGTCACAGAGAAATCCCACAATATTGCAGACAAAATCTTTTTTGTAGCCAAGTGAAAATAAGACCCCTGCGCCTTATAATATGACTAATAATACAGTAAGAAAACGTAACAAAATCTGAATGGGGGGGGTGCGCCTTATAATAAGGTGCGCCCTTATAGTCCAACAAATACGTTAGTCTTCATCTTCCTGTATCTGTGCAGGTGGGAAGTGCTGCGATTTCTGCTGTCCAACCTGAGAATGTGGGTGGAGGAGTACCACTTTGACGGTTTCCGCTTCGATGGGATCACCTCCATGCTCTACCACACTCACGGAATGGGTAAGAAGGGATGCAGTGTATTATTTATGACCCAGTGCTTTTTGTCTTGGTTTTGTTGTTGTCGTACCCTGGCTAAAAGACTCCAGGGATCATCCCCAAAGCCGAAGCACTTGAACGCTATAGTACGTTGTTGTTGGTTGTTGTACCCTGGCTAAAAGACTCCAGGGATCATCCCAAAAGCCGAAGCACTTGAACACTATGGTATGTTGTCGTACCCTGGCTAAAAGACTCCAGGGATCATCCCAAAAGCCGAAGCACTTGAACGCTACGGTGCAAGCGCACCACCTGTGGATGAGAACATTACGTGTGTGACCGTTTTTGATTACCCCGCCACATGGCAGGCAGCCACACTCCGACTTTGGAGGGTCTTGGTTTTAAATTTGAAGGAATATGTTGGAGAAAAGCTGTATGTTTACATGAACTTCAAAGAACATGGTTCGAGGTTGAAAAATAAGATGTCATTCATTTTTTTTGGTGACAGTAGGATACTGTTTTTTGACAATTTTGTGTGTGTGCGCATAACTAAACGAAAAGTGACGCTTGGTTTTCCCCATTGCTTATTATTTTGTTCAGCGTAAGCAAAGACTGTATAGGGGAAGATAAGCATCCGGTCTCTTTTCCCTATATGAGTAGTGAGGACAGAAATACTGGTTATGTCCCTTTTAAACAGGACACATTTTAGACGTCGATAGGCCAGTTGAATTCTCCGTTCAAGTTCCAGTCTGAGTTTTTGGATAGCCTGCACTGTGAATAGTGTACTGTCGACACTAACGATAACTATCAGCCCGGTTCGCCGAGCTCTTAAGTAATCCATCTTACCCTTTTAGAGTATCTTTGGCGTAAGTAATTGAACATTTTTCACACAAAAATGAACACACACGTGTACACACAGACATGCCTTGTGCTTGTGTGCACGGTATAATTCTCACACACACATGCATACATACACACCTGCATGCAAACGCACACGCATGCTCATACACACATGCTCAAGCTCTTGCTCACTTTTTTTACACCTGCACTTACATACTCCTACTTGCATACTATGCATCATATAGTAAAAAGCCAACTGTCCGTCCGTGTGTGTGTGTGTGTGAAACACAAAATGGGCCTTATAACTCCGCCGTTTTTCGACCGAATCGCTTCAAATTTGCTGTGAGCCCTAACAGGGCAACGGCAACCGAGGGATGGTGGGGGGGAGTGGAGATTACAAGGGGATGACACTACACGTATCTGTATTATTAAAAAATCGGGACTTTACTGGTTTAGCACTGCCTCCGGGCATTGCCTCCAGTATTGTTCCATACTGCCATGGGGTTAAAACTGCCACGGGGCGATTGCTAGTATAAATGAATCAAGGCATCTTTGAAGATTGACTAATAATCATCTACTGACAAGAAATAGACTGCCATCAAAATGTAAATAAATGTTGTTCACGTACCCTGGCTAAAAGACTCCAGGGATCATCCCAACAGCTGAAGCACTTGAACACTATAGTACAAATTCATCGGCTACGGATGAGATCATTACGCGTGTGACGTAAAAAGAATTCTCCCACCTTCTAGAAGTTCTGTGCTTGTAACTTCCTCTTGTTTTTCACTCTCTTTGACTCTGCCTTTTCCCTTTACTTTCTATCATCTATCTTTCTGACTTATTGGCCTGGCCCATTCTCATGCCTTTTTTTTCAAACAAAAATCCTCCAAATAATTGTTCTCCTTTGAGCTCCTCCAAAATCAGAATATGTCGGCTGTATGCAGCGGGGAGACCAGTGAAAACTGAAAACCGTACACATCATACGTACCTTACCCATTATGGCCATATGGCTTGGGAACACAGAAGAAGAAGAAGTTAACCCTTTCGCCGCCAGCCATTTTTCAGCCCAAAAAACCCTTTGAACTTAACTGGGTAGAGAAAATAAAATATCTGCAATATTGCGATTTCCTCTGTGACATTATATGACATTAGGCCTATCCTTACCTCCCAAAATTAAGAAAATAGGGTCTTTGGATAACAGGTCCTGATTTGATGCCTTTTAGTATTAAACCATTGTGGTGCTAATATGCGACATTAGCGGTGAAAGGGTTAAAGAGTTCTCTCAGACCTGTTTATGATATCCATAAGATTTCACCATATTTTGTACACATATTTAACAAAAATATGGTAAATAATTATGATACATGGGACAAAATTATGGTGGGAAAAAAAATCATTTAGAAACTATATCATTCACTGATTTAGAACTGTATATTGCCTGATTCAAGAAACAGATGTGCTGTGTGTGTGTGTGTGTGTTCCTGTAAATTGAAATGGTTGATACTTTTGACAGTATTTCAACAAGTTATAAAAATGTATGCATGTTTACGCTCCGTTGTGGAAACTTTCCTGTTGGAGTACTCCTATTTTGTGAAAAATACACTTATTTTGGATTTTGAGGTATAGGTCTACATTTCTCGGTTAATTCCATTTTTCCGTTTTTGCCTTTCTTACCAAACATGAAGCTGTATTTTATTAACATTTTCAGCTAATTATCTTTGTTCAATAATTAATTGCAGTCATCATAAAGGCCATTATCTAATAGGACCCCCCCCCCCCCCCTATGTACTGCAGTACACCGCAGCATTTGTCACAGTCATGGTTCATTGCGTTTTTCCGTCTTGTGGGGGGGTGTTAGTATTCCAAAAAGATAATTAGCTGAAAAGGTTCATAAAATACAGTTTTATGTTTGGTAAGAAAGGCAAAAATGGAATTAACCGAGAAATGCAGGGGGGTGGCACATCTTTACCTTTACCGATTTTGAATACCTGAAGCCCAATTTTAGGGTAAACAGGTCTGTTCTCTTGTATTGAATGCTGTTGATCAGGTCACAACTTCTCGGGTGACTACGGTGAGTACTTTGGCCTCAACACGGACACAGAGTCGCTGTCCTACCTGACCCTCGCCAACTACATGCTGCACACCTTCTACCCAGACTTCATGGTCACCGTGTCAGAGGTGAGAGGGGGGAGAGAAAAAGCTTAGAGAGTGATTTTTTGTTTAATAATAATAATAATCATATAGTAAAAAGCCATCTGTGTGTCTGAAACACAAAACGGGCCTTATAACTCCGCCGTTTTTCGACCGAATCGCTTCAAATTTGCTGTGAGCCCTGACGGGGCGATGGCAACGGCAACCGAGGCGGCCGTGTGCACGGTGCGGCGAAACGCGCATCCGCCGGCCTCTCGGCGCCCGTATCTCCGGTGTTTCTGGACCGATTGCCTTCGGATTTGGCAGGAAGATGACCGGGGACGGTGACTATCCGTGTACCAAACCGGAAGCGAATCGGTTCAGAAACGCGCGCTCTATACGACTCCGCCGTTTCTTAACCGAATCGCTTCAAATTTGCTGTACTCAGCGTTACCAGTACTTGGCGTTACCGTTACTAGGCGTTACCGTTACTAGGCGTTACTGGTACTCGGCGTTGGGCTAGTATAATATAATAATTGACATTTATAGAGCGCCCTTTCTCTCATGAGCTCACGGCGCTTCACAATTATTTAAAGAAATACATAGATCATAAGCTACTGCAATATTAACTATCAAAAACATGCACATAGCCACAACATGCACGCACATGCACATGTCCACACACACACACACACACACACACACACACACACACACACACACACACACACACACACACACACACACACACACACACACACGCACGCACGCGTGCGCGCTCTCACACACACAATGTGGGGAACATAGTTTTAAGGCAGGAAACGGGACAAGGAAGAAATCAGAGGTATTGCCGGAAGAGGTGAATTTTAAGAGCGGTTTTGAAAGATTTAGCAGAACGAAGTTCATATGGTAGGGTGTTCCAGACAGAAAGAAAATGAACGTTCACCATATGTCTTAGTGTTTGTACGAGGAATAGAAAGGATAAGTTTGTCAGAAGAGGAACGGAGAGACCTGGAGGGTGAGTACAGGTGACCGAGATCAGAGAGGTAGGCAGGACCAGATGAATGGACAGCATTGAAACAGAGGCAAGCAATTTTATGCTTTAAAGTTTAACCCTTTCATCGCCACTGTCGCCTCTTGGCACTACAATGATTTAACACCCATGTCACTGAAAGGCATCAAATGCGGGTCTGGTATCCAGTGACCTTTTGTTCTTAATTTTGGGAGGTAAGGACAGGCCCTATTTTATGCATGTCACAGAGGAATCCCCAATATTGCAGACAGAATCTTTTCTCTACCCGGGTAAGTTTAATGGAAAGTTTTAGCTGAAAAATGGATGGCGTTGAAAGGGTTTTAAAGTGATGTCACAAAACTAAGTACTGAGTATTGTAGCCCTTATGTTGGCCCAGGTCCGAAAGGAGTTTAGTGATATATTAAATAGTTTGAATGTTATTCAAATTTATGTAAATTTGGTTGTGTGACTTTCACTTATTTCCATTTATGGACATTTTTATTTTTCATCCGGTTTCGTCGACATTTGCAGGAAAATTGAAGGACACTTTTCTAATGCTACATTTTCAATATTAAGCCGATTGGCCGAAATATGGCCCAAAATGGCCCATTTGAATAACTTGAAAACTGCTGCTCGGAATACTTTCATATTTTCAGATTTACTAAAGAGTAGCATTGCAATACTTTCGTTATAAATTTGAACCAGAAGTGGGGACGAAAATGGCCAAATTTGGCCAAAATTTAATATTGAATAATTTGCAAATGGCTGTTTGAGGGGAGAATTCTGTCATGTTTGCTCTCAAAGGCAAGCATAAGCCCTCTAGCACACCTACCCAGGTTTCATGATCACCATACCGGAGGTGAGAGGGGTAGAGAAAATGCTTAGAGAGGTTTCAAAAATTGAAAAACATGTAGACACTTTGGGAAGCAGTTTCCAGGTATAGAAAGAAATTTGAAAGAAAAAAAAGAGATGATATTCTTCTTCTTCATCTTCGATCGCTCAGACAGTTTCCTGTCATATGAGCGCAGAAGCGTCATCATATGAGCGCAGATGCATCATGCTGGCGTTATGCGCCTAACTAAGAAATAGGCCCAGAATGTCCGTCTTCGGTGGGAGAAAATCTTTATAAGTGTTTCTTTAATGAAAGGCAGGAGAATGAACCAGAAGGCAGAAGGATTGTAGATGACAGTAAGCAAAGGGAAAAGGCAGAGTCAAAGAGAGTGATAGATTATAGGAAGTTAATAGCACAGAACTTCCAGAAGGTGGGGGAACTATTTGTACTGAAAGACATGCGCACACACACACACACACACACCGGTATCCCCACAGGGGGAGAATTAATAATTAAGATCTGTGTGATTTGGGGGTGTTTTTTTAAACATCCGATTCTTTTACTTGTTTAACTGTGCTCAGTCCACGAAAGTTGAATTGTGAAGGGAGGAGGATATGTGTTTTGACTGTCAGTTATGGTTGTGACGTTGATGATAATCGTAACGATGATGATGAAGATATGTGTGGGTATTCCGTGTGTGTGTGCGTGCGTGTGTGTGTGTGTGTATGTGTGCGTGCCCATATTTGTGTTGTGTGTGATGCGTTCATTTGTGTTGTGTGTGATGCGTTCATGTAGGCCCCTATGTGAGTGTATGTATGCATGGTGTGTGTGTGCTGTTGTGTGTGTGTGTATGTTGTCGTGAATATAATACTGTTATTTCATGTTTGCGAATTATGTGACAATGCATATTTGTATTAGGCCTATTGTATGTAGTAGTCACAGCAGTTGTGGTTGTTGCTGATTGTTATGTGCATTTTTTCCGGCCAAACGAAGTTGTTTTGTCTGCTCATGTTATTGGAGTTTTGTTTCATGTTTATATTCCATTTCAATTCTGTGTAAGGCGCCCTGTAGCCTACATAGTAGGATGGATGCTACAGGGCTGCCAACCATCCCCCCTAAGGGGTATTTGTCCCTGGAAACAGTCAAAAATGGCACCCTGTCCCTGGAATCCACTTTTCTTTCTGGTGTCCCTGGAAACTGAGTAGAATTTTAACAAAATGTAGAACATTCACTTGTTGTGTTTGCTGGCCTTGCTATTGAACACAGGAACACCCAACGCAACACTTAAAAGGTTTCCTAACATGCATGTTGCACATAGGTTACTGAACAGCAAAGGACCTTGAATATTGAAGCACATTGGCACCGAAAAACATCAAGAATACAGAAAAAACCCAGTCACAGAAATGTTGCTAAATCATTACATAATTGGAAGTTAATGCTCGTTTTGACCCTGATGCATGACATTGTGATGTTTGTCCCTGGAAATAAGTCTTGTGTCCCTGGTTTTTCTGTAGTTTGTCCCTGGAAACTGCAACAGAGGGTTGGCAGCCCTGACGCTATATAAATGTTCCTTAGTATTATTAAGATGATGATATGTGTCTATCTACAGGAAGTGTCAGGCATGCCTACGTTGGGCCGGCCAGTGGAGGAAGGGGGGTGTGGGTTTGACTACCGCCTTGCTATGGGATTGCCAGACATGTGGATCAAGGTATGTCATTTTTAGGTATTATTTTTTAGGTACTTTTATTGTCACAGAGGCGTCTCTGAAATTCGAGTTGCTCCTACCTGGAGAGCATGTCGCACCCAATTCTTTTCTTTCTTTTTTTTTTCTTTTTTTTTGCATGTGATTTTGGTGTGACTGATGAGGAAGGAAAAGGGGGTGGGTGGGTTACATTTTGACTAAATGACAACTTTTTCGTTGCCACTGGGTTTAGCGTATGCTAAGTGCATGGGCACACAGGACCTCGGTTTATCGTCTCATCCGAAAGACTCCACGTCCAGACCGTAAGGCCTGGTGCAAAGTAAGAGGAAAAAAAACCTGTACCCAGGTTCGAACTCGGGTTTACTTGACACGAGGTGAACGCGCTACCACTGTGCCACTCTACACAATTAAACTATTAGTATTACTTACCATATTTTTCGGACTATAAGGCGATACTTTTTCCCAGATTGAGACCCCTACGCCTTATAATACGATAAACAATATAGTAAGAAACTGGTAAAGGTCAAAATGTGCCACCCCCCCTACATTTCTCGGTTAATTGTATTTTTCCATTTTTGTCTTTCTTACCATACATAAAGCTGTATTTTAGGAACCTTTTTAGCTAATAACCTTTTTGGAATACTAACCCTAACCCTAACCCTACCCCCCACACTATAAGACTGAAAAACGCAACGAACCACAACTGTGACAAATCGCGGTGTACTGCAGTACATAGTGGGGGGTAGGGTTAGGTTTAGGCTAGGGTTAGGGTTAGGGCTAGTATTTCAAAAAGAGAATTAGCTGAAAATGTTCTTAAAATACAGCTTTATGTATGGTAAGAAAGGCAAAAACGGAAAAATACAATTAACCGAGAAATGCAGGGGGGGTGGCACATCTTTACCTTTACCAAGAAACTTTCATATCAGAATCTGAATTTTGTGTCAAATTTGGGGGGTGCCTTATAATTAGGTGCGCCTTATAGTCCGAAAAATATGGTACATTGCTTGGGAAATGTTTTCTCTTAGTTGTAATAGAATGCAATGTATTTTTTATATTTTATTCATGTTGGTAACTAGAAGCAGCAAAATGTCTTTAACCCTTTCACCACCAGCCATCTTTGAGCCAAACATTTCCATGAAACTTACTTAAAGCCACCCTTAGCTGGCCAAACGGTTGTTCGGCGAACAGCCCGAATCGGTGTTCGGCGAACAGAAATGTTCGGCAGAACCGGGTTTTCCCTTAACATGCTCGCCGAACAGCCGTTGGTTTGCTCGCCGAACAGCCATTCCCATCTCGTTCCCATGTCGTGTTCTGCGAACAAGTTTCTTGTTCGGCCGAACACGAGAACTCTTCATACTTGAAAGAAAAAAAATTGTTGCTGATCTTTATTTTTAGATCAGTGATCTATCCAAAACACGCCATTGTTTTTTCTTCCGATTTCTTTTTCTTTCTTGCCATCAGATGTTAGCCTAGATCATAATGCAAAGATGTAGTTTCGTCACCCTCGTCATGTTTACGAACCTCAAAGTCTGCTTCTTTCAGTTTTGTGAACAAGAGAGTTGGATCACTCGATCAGCACGAACACGGAACAGACCAAAGGCCTGATCATCGATCTGTCATCATCACATCATTCACTATATGAAGATAATTCAATGCTATTACTTCCCCTTTTGAAAAAAACAAAAAACAAAACTGTTCTCAGTTATTTTCTTTCGATGCAGAAATTTAAGGGGGTGGGGGGATTAGGCTTAGGCCTAGGCCTAGCCTACATGTTTACTGAAGTAGGCTTTGGAGCCTCGCTATGAGGTTGGAGGTCAAAGGTACACTTCCGCACAGTTTGTTTCGGGTCAGATTAAGGAACAAACCCACTGTTCGGCGATCAATTGATTCGTTGTTTGTTCGGGCGAAAAGGAAAAGAACACTAATTGAATTTTCTCGTTTTGGCCGATCACGCGTTCGTCTGAAATGAATTTGGGCAGCTAAGGATGGCTTTTAGCTACAGAAAAGATTTCATCTGCGTTGTTGTGGGATTTCTCTGTGACGCATTTAGAATAGGGTCAATCCTTACTGCCCAAGTATAGGAATACAATATCATTGTATAACAGACCCTGATTTCAAGGGTTTTAATGACATGGGTGTTAAATCATTGTGGTGCAAAAATGCGACATTGGCGGTGAAAGGGTTAAAATGTCTTTCAACTTGACGTAGTAACCCAGGACATTGGAATGATGCGTGCATTCTTTTGCATCATCTTCTCTTCTTCTACTCCAAGTGTGGTCAGTTTTTCATGACTTTGCAGAGTGAGACATGATAATAAGTCAGCAACATATCAATAGACAATGTACACATTGTATATCTTTATATTCCCCAACAAAGGAATAGAATGTTGCTTTAACAAAGGAATATTAAGAAACAGTATATGAATATGAATAAATGTAATTATTAATGAAAGAATAACCTCAGTAAACAAATAATTAAGGCAGAGGACATATAGATTTGTCACAGAGAAAAGCATTTTATATTCCCAAAGCTTTCCCCACAGAAACAGGAACAAAAAAGCAGTTTTTTTAAAATATTAACTATAAATCCATTAATGGCAGATATAACCGCCACTTCTCAGAAAACGCGTGGTATTCCATATTCATATATGCAATACATTTTTCAATTTGATATCTTGTCTTTAAGTAATACAGAAAACTGCATAGATTTGGTAGCTTTTGTCCATATTTACATTGATAAATTAAAAAAAACTTGGCAAGTATCAGAATCAGATCAAAAACTGCATCGGACTTAAAATGTTCAATATATCCAAATAGTACTAACGGTAGTGAAAATCTAAGTGCCACAACAACTTTGCATATTATTATTATGATTACAAATTTAGCCAACTTCTGGGAGCAAGTTTGTATGGCTTGCTACCTTCACATTTTCAACCCCCTCTTCAGCTGCTGAAGGAGAAGCAGGACGAGGACTGTCTGTGTGCAGGACGTTTCTTTGGGTCGGCCGGTGGAGGAAAGGAATGCGGCTTTGACTATCGGCTTTAAGATGTCTTTCAAATTTAGGTGGTAGCCCAGTACAGCTGAATGATGCATGCTCTTCTGGAGTCTTCTCCTGCTTTATCCCACTGATTCACTTTTGTGAATTTTGCTAACCTCTAGAAGTATGTTTGTATGGCTTGCTACCATCACGTTTTCAACCCCCTCTTCAGCTGCTGAAAGAGAAGAAGGACGAGGACTGTCTGTGTGCAGGACGTGTCAGGCATGCCTACTTTGGGTCGGCCGGTGGAGGAAAGGAATGTCAGTGGAAAATGTTGTCCACCAGCCTTTGGCTGGTAACTTTTTTGTTACCAGCCAAACTAACTGTACACATTTTTTGTAAAGAAACCACAGTATGGAAAATAAGGCAGATAACTTACCACAGGTCTATGCTTGAACCAGGCTTGTTCACTCTCCGTTTTCAGACCACAAACTGCTACATCCTTTCATATTTTTGGCGAGCACGCAAATTGCGTATCGTATTTCCGGTGCGTGGGAAAACATGGATTGGGAAAGGAATCTCGCGTGAGAAAGAACATCGTTTTGTGCCCACTCGCATTTGGCGGGTGAAGTGAATTATAAACTTGCCATTTTTTTTGTTCACTCGCCACTTTCAGGGCTGATCGGCTTTAAGATGTCTTTCAAATTTAAGTGGTACAGCTGAATGATGCATGCACTTCTGGAGCCTTCTGCTTTATCCCACTGATTCAGTTTTGTTAATTTTGCTAACCTCTAGAAGTACCAGGCATCATAACGGTCCGCGGATTCGCGGTTTGGTAGCCACTGGCCGCGGTTTTGGCACTGCCGGCCGCGGTTTGTACTTCATGAGGCAGCGCGATCTTATTCTCAAATGGTATTCTTAAGCGGTTTGTTTTCATACTGCGCCTTCGGAAACGAAAAATCGTGGTCATGTTTGTTTTTTCTTCCCAATTTAGAGCTCTCTAGACTCTTACTTTCACTGTTTCAGAGTTTGTTTTGATGATTGTGATTTGGGTTTTAAATGAGTCGATTTAGAGGATATGATCGCGGGAGACTACGGTGATGTGAGAACTTTGAACTTTTCCGTGAGAAATCGGGTAGCGAATGATCACAATAAAGCCGACTACGGACTAGAGTTTTGTGGGGTCCGACTCGATGTCGACTCCGAGTCATGGCGATGTTCGTCCACGGATTGGACTCTGGAGTATTCTGATGCCTGAAATATGTTTGTATGGCTTGCTACCATCACGTTTTCAACCCCCCTCTTCTCAGCTGCTGAAGGAGAAGCAGGACGAGGACTGGAACATTGGTGACATCGTGCACACGCTGACCAACCGGCGGTGGTCGGAGCCCTGCATCGCGTACGCGGAGAGCCACGACCAGGCCCTGGTGGGAGACAAGTCCATCGCCTTCTGGCTCATGGACAAGGAGATGTACACGCACATGTCCGTCCTCTCCCCGCCCTCCCTCGTCATCAACCGAGGCATGGCCCTGCACAAGATGATCCGCTTGATCACCATTGGATTGGGGGGCGAGAGCTACCTGAATTTCATCGGTAGGTTTTTAAGAGGCAGGATTTAAAATGTTCCAAGTTTTTAAGAGACAGGATTTTTTTTAATTTTTGTCTTACGTTTGATTATCATTGGACTTAACAGGGTTGCATGTGGGTATGCCTGAAGCCTGAATTCCAGCAATTTAATGCTGGTTCAGGCAGTGGTGTGCCTGCAAATAGGGCTCTTCTACTGCTCAATTTCCTCTTAAATTGACCGTTTTACCAAGGGTTATGATGGGAAGTTCAGGCGAACTCTTTGGTCACCGCACGCACCCATGGGACTAGTTGGTGACAACTATCTGAATTTCATCGGTGAGTTACCGGGGCATCTTTCATAAAAATAGTTCCCCCACCTTCTGGAAGTTCTGTGCTTGTAACTTCCTCTAATCTGTCTCTCTCTTTGACTCTGCCTTTTTCCTTGCTTTGTGTCATCTGATCTACTATCTTTCTGACTTTTGGCCCATTCGCCTGTGTATTTTTTCCAAAACAAAGTCTTCTACATAGTTTTCTCCTTTGAGCTCCTCTGAAATCGGAATGTGTCAGCTGAATGTCAGCGAGGACATCAGTGAAAACTGGAAAACGGACACATACATACCCATTGTGGCCTTATGGCCCGGGAATGCAGAAGAAGATGAAAAGAAGCCATGTAACCCAAACAAAGGCTTATGAGGCGCACGGTTAGATTACCGTATTTTTCGGCTCATTAGGCGCTGCTGTGTATAAGGCGAATACGGCAATTTTCAAGAAAAATCTGACAAAATCCAAGTAAAAGGCGCCCTCGTTTATAAGGCGATACACACCTCGCAACAGAAAGTCGAAGTTTGAAGCCTGTGCACGTCTTGTAAACGATTACCGACCGCCATTATTGTTGTCGTAAACGAGAGTTGGCTCCCTTCTCAAATAATCGAAACTTCCATTTTTGCGACTTCCGGTTGTTGTGTTTGGCCAATTCTTCGCGAAAACTGGTAGAATTATGGCATTTTAAGCTCTACAACGATGCTTTTTACATCCAATGAAGGGTTGTGGCATCTGTTGGACGGTATCTCGGATGATAATAGGGATTTTGAAGCATTTTAACGTGAGTATTCGTCATATCAGCGACTCGCTACCACTTTCAATGTTGTGACTCACAGTAGACTGAACTGAACACGGCAATCCTTGCCTCTCTTCTCACGATTTTGTTCACTTATAGGGCGCCCTCGTTTATTAGGCGCATAGGTCGAAATTGGAGAAAAATATCGCCTTATCGTTTTAAGCCCCTTATAGCCTGATTCCGCCCATGACATCCATTACTTTCTCCTACCAAGCCGTCTAAAACCGCCCCCGTACACCCACTTCGTTATGTATTTTGGAGTTAAAATTGCAATATCAAAAAATCAAAAATATCACATAACAAAAAAAACATTGCAAGTTAAACATTCTTCATTTATACACAAACCCTGAACATTTGAAGTCAATCCATCAAGTAGTTATTTTTTAATATATTTTTAAGCAAAGTACCCCATTTCGGGCCCAGTTTACCAACATTAATTTGGTGGTTACAGGGAGTAGAGTCATCATTTTAATCGGGGTTACAAGTGTTATAGTCCGAGAAATATGGTACACAAAATACAAAGTACTGTGCTTTTGTTAAAACAAGAAAAAACCCATTTTGCTACAAATGGCTGTAATGAGCAACTTAGGACACAGATTTGACCGCCAGAAGGCAATCAAACCAGTAGGGGCTTAGCGCGCAATATTCTTAGTTGGGCGTAGTGAGAGAGAGAGAGAGGGATATGATATGAGTCCCTCCCTACGCCCAACTAAGAATACTGCGTGCTAAGCCCCTACTGGTTTGATTGCCCCCTGGCGGTCAAATTCGCGTCCTAAGTTAACCATTCATGCAACAGCAGCCTATCTGACGGGGGACAGAACATTTTTCTACCTTGTGCAGGGAACGAGTTTGGTCACCCGGAGTGGCTGGACTTCCCGCGGCAGGGCAACGGGGAGAGCTACCACTACGCCCGCCGCCAGTGGAACCTGGTGGACGACCACAACCTCAAGTACCAGTTCCTCAACAACTTCGACCGCGCCATGCTGCACCTGGAGAAGAAGCACCACTGGCTCACCAGCAGGAAGGTAGGCTGAAATTAGTGTGACCGTGAGGGGGGTTACTGCTATTCTGCTAAGCTGGGCTAGAATTGGTGTAGCCTCTTCCACAGCATCATGTACCAGTTCCTTAACAACTTCAGCCATGCTGCATTTGGAGCAGAAACACCATTGGCTCAACAGCAGGGAGGTAAGTTGAGATTAGTGTGAATATATGTCATTTCTGACAGTAACCGCCAGATTTGCAGAGGAGGCAACCTCAAGTACAAGTTCTTCAACAGCGATGATTGGGCCATTCTGCACCAGGAGCAGAAACACCACTGGCTCAACAGCAGGAAAGTAAGCTGAGATTAGTGTCAATATATCGGTCATTTCTGACAGTAACCGCCAGATTTGCAGAGGAGGCAACCTCAAGTACAAGTTCCTCAACAACTTTGACCGCGCCGTGTTGCATTTGGAGCAGAGGCACCACTGGCTCAACAGCAGGGAGGTAAGCTGAGATTAGTGTGAATATATCGGTCATTTCTGACGGTAACCGCCAGATTTGCAGTGGAGGCAACCTCAAGTACCAGTTCCTCAACAACTTTGATCGCGCCATGCTGCACCTGGAACAAAAGCATCACTGGCTCAACAGCAGAGAGGTAAGGAGAAGACGAAAGCACAGAAAATGCTATGGGGGTGGCTTTGCATGCCCTGCTCTCATGGTGACCTCCGTTTCGGTATCCAGTCTATGCCTTGGTGTGTTCGGGTCAAAGTCATGGGGATCAGTGTTTTCTAGGGAGCTGTCGGTGGACGGTCGTGGTGGCCCCCTCGGAGGAGGACCTCACTCACGCTGGCTCCGCGACTAAGAGAATAGTGTCGTAGCTTAGTAGGTGGTGTCCTGAACAGGCTCCACTGAACTCCACCAAAGTGACTCAGCAGCAGTGCAGTGTCTCCTCGGTTGGTTGCCTCCTGACGGCCTAACATAGATTCGCTCCCCTTGGACTGCTGGTCTCAGATTCTGCGACCTGAACAAGCGAAGGTGTGGCTGCGAGTTGGGACTCGGAATGAGGGGCGTGGGAGCAACGCCACTGTACGGCCTAGAGGATGGGACAGCAAAAAACATTTAAAAATGAAATGATATGGGTGAAAGTAGTTCATGAGTGCTCCTGAAATCAGGATTGGAAAAGGTAACAGAAAGAGTTCCGGAACCATGGTCTTATAAAATCCACCATTTCTGCCGACATTCATGGCAGATTAAAACAAGATGATAGACATGCAATAACTCTAACACTCCCCACCCATCCTATGTATAACACGGAACACACACTTATTGCAAAATATTTTTAATGCGGTCACCAGTTCAGGATCGGGAAGATTCAGAGAACATTGAAACATGTCATTTCAGGATTGAGAGAATGTTTTACTCTCACCCATGAAATGCTGCCAGTTTAGCTCTTCTAGCACCTTCTTTCTTCTTCTTCTTCTTCTGCGTTCTCAGGCCATATGGCCATAATGGGTAAGGTACATATGTGTCCGGTTTTTTAGTTTTCACTGGTCTCCCCGCTGTGTACAGCCGACACATTCCGATTTCGGAGGAGCTCAAAGGAGAAAAATTATTTGGAAGATTTTTTTGAAAAAAGGCAGGAGAATGAGCCTATAAGTCAGAAAAATAGTAGACGACAGAGGCAAAGGAAAAAGGCAGAGTCAAAGAGAATGGCAGATTAAAGGAAGTTACAAGCACAGAAGGTGGGGGAACTATTTTTACGAAAGACCCCCCGGTATCCTCACGGGGAGCTTCTAGCACCAATCACAACTTCCAGAAAGCTTGAGAGGCAATTGCTGTTCAGGAGGGCTGGTCTGGATTTGGTTTACAGTGAAGACGCCTTACCTAAGGTTCCGTAGTTTAGGGACTACAAGATGCTTCTAATTATAAGGCGCACCCCCTGAGATCAACTGAAAATGTGAACAAGGCGTGTATTTTAAGGCACATGCAAAATTGTCAATCAAAAGCAAAAAAAGAGATCGAAAACGCGAGGTCGACTCAAACAAAGGAGGTCGTATTTTGCTTAGTTCTGTCAAAACAATCTTCAGAACGACAGAAGTTACACTCACACCGCTATCCGGATATCCATATGATGAAGCACTTTTACTCATCGTCTGCGTCGGAGAGCCCAGAAAAGTCAGATTTGAAAAACACGGAGCAGATTTCTACGAGTTTTGCTCGCTTTGAGCAGTGACATACTTGTCCGCCATGATTGTTATGGCTTTTGCTGTCAAAACCGAGGCTGTGACATCATATCCTGCTTCACCCCCCACCCCCTTTTACTTCTGCTTCGGTCGCTTCATTCACGATTCCGGCCTGATAATCGACCTCATTAGGTACGATATGAATAGAATTCGCAACTTTGTTTAATCAGATTTCAGTCATACACTAGGTGCAACGCATTATAAGGCGCAGGGGTCTCAGTTGAGGAAAAAAGTATAGCCTTGTAGTCCGTAAAATACGGTAAATTCCCACTGTTTTTGCCAAGAGGACTTACAGATAGTTAGCGTAGAGCCAACGTATCCTCAGTACTGCAGTTCCAAGAATCGGTGCAAGTATTTCATAGTTTGAGAGTCAAAAGTTACGTAAAAGACTTGACTATAGGCCTAAAATTTAATTAATAAAATTATTTTCCACCGCCATGGACAGTCCTTTATTTGTCTTACAGATCTCAGACATGCTTTACTACTAGCCTCAACTTGAAGTTAACTCATTCAAGTCGTTCAAGTTGGTGCATTTGCTTCAAGAGAAGTAAATCTGTGTGCACACCGTACCTTGGTCACTTCAAAACTCGCTTCGCTCCCTTAAGCCACAACTTTGCCTGACTTTGCTTTTGCAGTGGTTTGTTGTGGGGGAGCCAATCAGTGTGGAGAGTTTTTCTATAATTATAAAGTCTACGTTTATAAAGTCTATATATAAAACAGTCTGATCTACCACTTCCCTATGTCTAAACTTGAAGTAAAAACCTGTAATCTTCTTTCATTTCTCCTTTTGTTTGTGTATGTTTTGTTTGTGTGTATGGCTGGAGTGATTTGTGATTTTTTTTAATAATTCAAATCGTTGCGATGCGAATGAGTTAATGTCATGTGCTTGTAGCGTACAAAGAAAGTAATTTGGTGTATGATTTTTTGTTTGCTTGCGTAAGGTTGTTGTTCTTGTTTTTCCTATTACGGGTAATATTGAATTATATTGAACGTGTTGTTTTTTCTTTTAGAATCATAGCAGTTTGGAGAAACTGGGCTGCCTTAGTGGAGGTTTGCACTCTGTGAATTCTGGTTGTCTATGCCTAAATGATGAACAAACCTGATTAATTTTAATTTTGGTCCCTTTGTATGCCTTAATGTCCTTGACTTTTCAACACGTTTATGAAAATTGTATTGACAAAGAATTATCCAATCATGCTTTTCCTACCAATTTGGATTTATATGAAATATAAAGCTAAGTGTTAGTTACGCACTCATGCCAAAATTGGTCCACAGGCAGATTAAGAAACATTCATCTTTTGATGCGAAAATCACCACTAATGAGGGCAAAAGGCCTTATGTGATGTGATGTTTTTTAGTTGTTGACCTTGACAACGTAATATAAATGAATTGAAAAGTAATTGAGCTAAGAATTTGTGGATAGCTGTTAGCGTTTGATAAATTTTTTATTTGTTGTTTTTTCAAATTAGAAAATCGGGTAAAGGTAAAGATGTGCCACCCCCCCTCCCTTGTCTCCATGGCCCATCAATATAATGCCTGCTCCCTTGGAAAACAACCACAGCAAATAAATAATCAACTCCGATTTTCAGTAAAGGTCAAGATGTGCCACCCCCCTTACATTTCTCGGTTAATTGTATTTTTCCGTTTTTGCCTTACCATACATAAAGCTGTATTTTAGGAACATTTTTAGCTAATAACCTTTTTGGAATACTAACCATATCCCTAACCCTAGCCCTAAACCTAACCCTACCCCCTACTATGTACTGCAGTATACCGCGATTTGTCGCAGTTGTGGTTCGTTGTGTTTTTCCGTCTGATAGGGTGGGGGGTAGGGTTAGGGATAGGGTTAGTATTCCAAAAAGGTTATTAGCTAAAAATGGCACCTTTACTGAAAATCGGAGTTGATTATTGATTTGCTGTGGTTGTTTTCCAAGGGAGCAGGCGTTATATTGATGGGCCATGGAGACAAGGGAGGGGGAGTGGCACATCTTGACCTTTACTGAAAATCGGAGTTGATTATTGATTTGCTGTGGTTGTTTTCCAAGGGAACAGGCGTTGTATTGATGGGCCATGGAGACAAGGGAGGCTATAGAGTCTCTTTGAAGGTCTTTGTGTTTTGTGTTGCTGTTTTATTCATCCACATAAAGCCAGCAAGTTGGTAACTCCGACTTGAATGTTTGCTACAGGTGGTTTTTTGATGATTGTTTGTTCTCATTGTGTACAAAATGTATGCTAGTGTAGAGATCAAAATGAAGTAAAGGTCAGTGTTCCCCATGCTTCCAAATTTTTAAGGGTCATCATGACCCTTTGCCCCCAAATTTTAACCCCTTGACTGCCAGAGAAAATTCATGAAAAAATAATTGAGCAAATCATGACATGAAAAAGACAACTGGTAGAGCCAATCTGGCAAAATGGCCTGGGGAATTTACTCTTCACTGTGCTAGAGCAAACGCCAGCATACCAGGGTTATTCCTCTTCATCTGATGACATCATCAGTGATGTCATCAGGTCAGTACGTAATACGTTGGTGGCAATCAAGGGGTTAAGGGTCATTTGAAAAATTTTGAGGGTAAAAATCAAAGCCATAATAAAATTAAATGGACAATATAGTCAAATTCTTCACACCAACTTGACTTGAATTTGCGAGTTCTGGTTCTGGTTCTGGTAGGTTATCATTACGCCGAAGGAGCCTATGAAGTTACTTTCTTCTTTTCATCACTACTGACAGTTGAAGTAGAACTTGAAGGGCCTGGAACTGGTTCGAGGGTTTTTGTCACCTCACTTAAAACTTCAGAGTCTTTGGAAGAACTCCGCGTTGAAGTTTTCGCAATCCAGCGAAGCAGCGCCATTTTTTTGCTTCCAAGAAACGCGCGGGCTAGGCTTGGCAGCAGTGCACGTGCGAGCAGCATGGGTTGCGAGAAACAAAGGGAAATTACTCTGTGGTTCATGATAGTTTTTGTCGTCTGCTTCAAGCATGGTGTAGGCCTAGTAGTGAAAGAATAGGCCCAGTATATTTTGTTGATCGTTTCCCGCAAGCCGAAATGGCTTCGACATTCTGATCGCGGCGTTTGAGGAAGCAATCGGCTGAGAGAAAAACTGTACGTCACAATGACGTATTGACTGAAAAATTTATACGTCAAACTTGAGACTTTGTACGTAATTTACGTACATATCTGCGTAACCGGGAACACTGAAAGGTTGAATTCTACTAATAGAATTTTTGCATGAATAGTCCCCAAAATCTTTTTTTCTTTTTTTTTTTAGTGCAGCAGAATCTTCAACATGATAAAGCTGGCTGCCTAAGGCGAAGAAGAAGTAGAAATCGTAGTTAGTTTCTACATGTAGATGACATAAAAATTGCTGCCTTTCCCTGTAAGATTTAAAACTATACCTTCAGAGATTGCTACGTGGATACTTCTAGTGTTGTTAATAACACACACACACACAATTTAAATATTTAACTGTGGTGGTACCATAGCCGATGAGGTTTAACTGAGGCGTGGTTACCGCTACACCTATCTAGATTGTTACAAACTCGGGACTTTACTGGTGTTGCACTGCCTCCGGGCATTGCACCCAGTATTGTTCCCAACATCTTTGTATTTACAAATGTCCCATATGTGTCTATGACCGAGAGAACGTAAAACATCATTTTCACCATCACACGTCACACACACAATGTCGATTTTCACTTCTATATATCAAACTTTTAACTACATGTACTACAAGTAGAAGTTAACTGCTACAGTGGAACCACCCTTATGAGACCTTCAAAAATCATCCAAAATGAGGTCTTATAAGGGAGGGGTCTTATAAGAGGGGTAATTTTAATACTTACAAAGAAGGGCAATGTCTCAGAAAAGTAGGTCTTATGTGGGAAGGAGTCTTATAATGGGAGGTCTTATAAGGGAGGTTCCACTGTACTAGTAAGATTATGAAATACCGGCTATAAGACTTTTGGTATTGGTATTTGGTATATTCTAGTCACAGAGACTTATCTCTGTGAAATTCGGGCTGCTCTCCCCTGGAGAGCGTGTCGCCGCAAGTACAGCGCCTACCCAATTTAAAAAAAAAAAATAAAATTGGGCGGGGGGGCACAGGGTGAGGAGGGGGGGGGGGGGGGGCTTAGCTATCTATTTGGCCATACCAGGCAGCGGGATTTCTCCCTGCTCTTACCGACTTTCAACTGCCGTGGGATTTTTACATGCGTAAAGCACACGGGTCAGACTAGCCTTAAGTCCCCATCCGAGGGCTGGACGTTCAGTTCGATTTTCCTGTCAAACTAGAAAATAAAGGTGTTTGTGTCTGTTTGTCAGTCTGCCATCTGTCTGTCTTGTACTTGACCGTATGCTGGACAGAGAGAGAGACACTTTATTGCTTTTCTTCTTCTGTTAGTCTTTTTGCTCATTTGTTTGTATCTCTGTCATCTATTTTTTATTTTCAAGTGGTAGAGAGGGAGAGAAGAGAGAGATACAGACAGACAGATAAATACAGACTCAGAGACAGGGAGAGAGATAGAGGACACATACACACGCACGCACGCACACATACATATACACAGCCGCACACATCTGCATGCACGTGTGCTCGCAGACATACGCACACACGCATGCGCACGCACACACTCGGGGGCAAGAAAGAGAGAGACGGACAGGTAGACAGAGATATAGACATATCACACACACACACCTACACACACACACACAGACACAAACACGCACACACACGTACACACGGGGGGGGGATGTCCAGGGGGGAAATGTCTGCCAGGAATGGGGGGCAAGTGTCCGGGGGGCAAAAGTACCAGGGGGCAAGTGACCGGGGGGCAAATGGACTGGGGTCAAATGGTCTGGGGGGGGGGAATGGCAGGGGGGAAGTGTCCGGGGGGGGGGGGGGGGGAAGTGGCCTAGACCCACTCGAAACATTGCTATCCTGGAGTAACAAGAAGGGTTTGATTTTTGCATGAATAGTCCCCCAAAATCTTATCCTTTTTCTTTTTGGACAAAGCAAAACTCAGGCCGTTGACATTTTAGCAAGTACCGTACCTCTGTTCTTTCCTCGAAAGAAACCCTCCCCTTTCTCAGTGGTTTTGTGTGTGTAGCAGACCTGTTTACTCTACTCTTTTCGAGTAGCATTCTACTCAATTTGGACCTCTACTACTCTTCAAAATTGATGATAATGCTCTCTCATTCTTGATTGCTACTCGTTTTCAGTGAACAGTGTTTGGTGGTTTTAATGAATAGGACTACACATTTCACACCAAAACTACTCATTTCAGCTATCCAGACTACTCGAGACTTGTGTAGGGGGTAAACAGGTCTGGCGTAGAGTTGGGAGTCTTATAAAAAGTGTTGTTTCGATTTCTGCTCATAGAAACCTCATTTGCGGTCTCTACTAACAAGAGTTTAGCACTGCCCCATATTGATCTCAACACTGACATGCATAATTATTTCTATTTTGAGCAGTTTGGTGCGTTCTGTTTCAGCACCCGCCCGCTTCATTGATATTTGTGTTGTTGTTTTATTGGGTTTTTTGTTGCTATTATGTGCCAAATACCTTACCTCTTTCTTTTGTTTTCCTTTTTTCTTATACTGCATGAAGCTTTGTATACAATTTTGAACTTTGGAGATTTTTATTCAATTTAACCCCTTTCGCCGCCAGCCATTTTTCAGCAAAACAATTCCATTAAGCTTACCTGGGTAGAGAAAAAAAAGTATCTGTAATAGTGGGGATTCCTCTATGACATGCATAAAGTAAGTCCTATCCTTACCTCCCAAAATTATGAAAATAGGCTCTTTGGATAACAGACCCTGGTTTGAGGCCTTTTTGTGACATGGGTGTTAAATCACTGTGGTGCTAAAATGCGACATTGGCGGTGAAAGGGTTAAAAAAACCTTTTTGTTTGTTTTCTGGTACGTCGACAGAAATGGGAGAGCGCTATGGAGAGTTGTTTACCTTCTGCGAGTGTGGTCTTTTGCAGTGTAAATCCCATGCTGTGCATTTAGGTTTTCTCTTTCCATGCTACACCCAAGTCTGTCCATTGTCGGCAGCAATATCAACAACACACATGTTGACACCCACCAGAGGAGATGCTGCGCTGCTACAGAGTTACTTAACCCCTTGACTGCCAGAGAAAATTAACCCTTTCGCCGCCAGCCATTTTTCAGCCAAAAAATGCCATTAAACTTTACTGGATACAAAAAAAAAGAATCTGCAATATTGCTAACTCCTCTGTGACATGTATAACATTAGGCCTGTCCTTACCTCCCAAAAGTAAGAAAATAGGGTCTTTGGATAACAGGTCCTGATTTGATGCATTTTAGTGACATGGGTGTTAAACCATTGTGGTGCTAAAATGCGACATTTCAGCCAAAAATGTCCATTAAATGTACTTGGATAGAGAACAAAATCCATCTGCAGTATTGGGGATTCTTCCGTGACATATATAAAATTAAGGTCTATCCTTACTTCCAAAAACTAAGACAATAGGGTCTTTGGATAATGGACCCCAATTTGATGCCTTTTAGTGACATAGGTGTTAAACCACTGTGGTGCTGAAATGCGACTTTGGCGGCGAAAGGGTTAAAGGAAAAAAATAATTGGGCAAATCATGCCATGAAAAAGACAACTGACAGAGCCAATCTAGGAAAATGGTCTGGGGATATAACTCGCTTGACTGTGTTAGAGCAAAAGCCAGCATATCAGAGTTATTCCTCCTCTTCTGATGACATCATCAGTGATGTCATCAGGTCAGAATGTGATACGTTGGTGGCAGTCAAGGGGTTAAATGTCTTCAGACCTGCTTTCTATTGTGTTGTCATCCGTCAGTGGCCCGTTTGATTTTCAACAACAGTTTTCTTTATAGTAAGTATCTCCGTCTGAAAGGTACCCCACCCAGTGATTGCGCTAGGAATTTTGAAGACCATTCCCATCAGCGACAATGCCCCCCATCAGCCTGTGTCAAAGCCAGTCCCAGGGAAACAAAAATCAGTGAAAACCACAATATCACAGCCTCTGTTAAACAATTTATCAGTCCTAGCAAAACATTATCAGTCCCTGGGAGTGACGGGTCCATTTTTTCTTCAGTATTTTAGTTTTGCAATCAGTATTTTACTAATAATTACCAGTAAACATGATCACTTCGGTAAAGGTCAAGATGTGCCACCCCCCCTGCATTTCTCGGTTAATTCTATTTTCCCGTTTTTGCCTTTCTTCCCAAACATAAAGCTGTATTTTATTAACCTTTTTAGCTAATAACCTTTTTGGAATACTAACCCTAGGCCATTATCTAATAGGACCCCCCCCCCATGTATTGCAGTACACGGCGCCATTTGTCTCAGTCGTGGTTCATTGCGTTTTCCTCTTATGGGGATTAGGGTTATTCTTCCAAAAAGGTTATTAGCTAAAAAGGTTAATAAAATACAGCTTTATGTTTGGTAAGAAAGGCAAAAACGGAAAATTGCAATTAACCGAGAAATGCAGGGGGGGTGGCACATCTTGACCTTTACCATCACTTCCACTGGTCATCCAATGACAGTTCCAATAAAGTTTCAAGCATGAGACTGTCCATTAGATTAATTAGTGTGTGTGTGTGTTATTTAAATCTGCAGCAAAAGCAATAGCGCTCTGCCATGAGCTATAGTATAAAGGTTGTTGTTGTTCCCTGGCTTAACAACCCCAGGGATCATCCCAACAGCCAGAGCACTTGAACAATTCAGTACAAATGCACCAGCTAGGGATGAGAACATTACGTGTGTGACCGTTTTTGATTACCCTGCCATGTGGGCAGCCACACTCCGTCTTCGGGGGATTTTTAGACTGATGATGTTATGCTAGGAGCTTGTCATGGCTTAAGACAATCCCCGCACAACCATTCAGAGCATAACAACATTTTGATGTAGCCTTGGCGTTCTAGTTTATGTCAACTGGTCTGACAGCCTCATGCCAAGGCAAAGTATAAAGGTTGACTTCACACATGCATGCACGCGTACACGCACGCACATACACGCACGCACACACACACACACACACACACGGCTTGATGTGTAAATACTGACCTTATTCATCACACGAAAGGTGGCAAGGTGGTTAAGACGTTCGCCTGCCAAATGTAATGCATGAGTGACCCGGGTTCGGATCCCGGCCTCGCCCTTTCTTTCTAGTTCGACAGGAAATTCGAACTGAACATCGAGTCCTTCGGATGGGAACTTAAAGCTAGTCTGACCCGTGCGCTTTGCGCTCGTAAAAATCCCATGGCAGTTGAAAGTCGGTAAGAGCAGAGAGAAATCCTGCTGCCTGGTATGGCCAAATTGATAGATAGGACCGGTCAGACTTCGTTTAGCCGGTAAAAATGCACATAGCATTAACAACAACAACTGCTGTGACTACTACTACTACTACTACTACTACTACTACTACTACTACTACTAATAATAATAATAATAATAATAGGCCTAATACAAGTATGCATTGTCACACAATTCACAAGCATGAAATAACAGTATATATTCACGACAACATACACACATAAACAACACACACACAAACAGCACACACACACACGCACACACACACACCATGCATACATTCATATAGGGGCCTACATGAACACACACACACACACAACACAAACATGCGCATACACAGCACACACACACGTGCGCGCATGCACGCGCACATACATGCACGCACACACGCACACGCGCGCGCACACACACACACGCACGCACACACACACACACACACACACAGAGAACACGTGATGACACACATACACATAACAAGATGGACAAATAGAGTGGCTGGCAATATTTCTAAGTTTTAAATGTACTCTGCATCTGCAGTTTGAAGTAAAATAAGGTGCAGCTTAGGGTACACACACACATTAGACGTGGAAACCTCATGCGCTCATCCGTAAATAAATAAAAGAAAGAAGGGAAAAAATAAGCTCATGGGGTTCTCGCATCTAAATGTGTGTGTATCCTCATAGTCGGAAAAATATGGTACATTGGGACCAAAAAGTGAGTGTGTATTATCCAATTTTTTGTGGTACAGCGGAATCTCCCTTATAAGACCTTCAAAAATCATCCAAAGTGAGGTCTTATAAGGGAGGGGTCTTATAAGGGGGGTAATTTTAATGCTTACAAAGAAGGGCAGTGTTTCAGAGAAGTAGATCTTATGTGGGAGGAAGTCTTGTAATGGGAGGTCTTATAAGGGAGGTTCCACTGTAGTTGGAAAAATATGGTAAATTGGGACCAAAAAGTGATTGTGTTTTATCCGATTTTTTGTGGTACCCATCTTTGAGTTAGCTAGAGACTACTTGACTTCTTCTTCTTCCTCTTCTTCTTCTCCGTCTTCTTCTTCGTCAGCTTCTTCTTCTTCTTCGTCATCTTCTTCTTTTTCTTCTTGTTCTTATTCTTCTTCCTCTTCTTCTTCTTCTTCTTTTTCTTCTTCTTCTTCTTCGATCACTCAGACAGTTTCCTGTCAATTATGAGCGCAGATGCGTCATGCTGCCGTTATGCGCCTAACTAATAAATAGTTAGGCCCAGCAAGTCCGACTTCGGCTGGAGGAAATCTTTTTGAAAGTGTTTCATGAAAAAAGGGCAGAAGAATGAACCGGCAAGGCAGAAAGATAGTAGATAACAGTAAGCAAAAGGAAAAGGCAGAGTCAAAGAGAGTGACAGATTAGAGGAAGTTACAAGCACAGAACTTCCAGAAGGTGGGGGAACTATTTATACAAAAGCCCCCCCCCCCCCCCCCCCGTATCCCCACGGGGGGAACTGCTTGACTGTGAAGAGGGGAAGTATTGTTGTGTTTTCTACGTTTGAAAAGGGACATTTCTGTTGAAATATTACATGTTCTGTTTTGTCTCGTCGATAAAATGACGTCACTTTTGCACTTGTGGTGTATTTGTTTGTGTGGTACAGTGGAACCTCCCTTATTTAAAGGGAGGTAATTTTAATACTTACAAAGAAGGGCAATGTCTCAGAGCAGCAGGTCTTATGTGGGAGGGAGTCTTATAATGGAGGTTCCACTGTATTTTGAGTCAGCTGGCTTCCACTGTGCGTGTTTTGTCTCAGAACTACGTCAGCACCAAGCACAATGGTGACAAGGTGATCGTGTTCGACCGCGGTGAGGACTTGGTCTTCGTCTTCAACTTCCATCCCAGTAAAAGCTACACCGAGTATAAAATTGGGGTCACGCAGCCTGGGTCGTATCCTTTACGTTTTGTGCGTGTGTGTGTATTTATGTGTTTGTGTGTGTTCATGTGTGCGTGTGTGTGTTGTTCTTCAGTTTAACGTCCTTCCACTAAAAGTGATTCAGACAATATTATATTGTCGTGTGATGTTGGTGTGGTGAGAGTGAGTTGGTGTGCCTGTGAATGTGTGTAAGCATTAAAGTAAGTGACAGGATAGTGATGCAGACCTAATCATAACCCCACCCCCCACCCCCATTAAAAAAGTTAAATTTACATTTAAAGAATATAGCCGAACAATGTTAAAGATGAATACTAAGTGAACTACTTAATAAACATTTACAAACTGAATCAGGAATAGAATAATTATTTAGAATACTGGGTAGAGACAATGGTGTCGATCCATCAGTAAAACCAATACCCGAATTCTTGAAAAGTTCTCTTGCTATTGGACAATGAATGTGTGTGTGTGTACACATGCATGCATGTGTTTGAGTGCATGCATGTGCCAGTCTTGTCCATCCATGATTACCATATAACAGAGGGGGCAAATGCTATTCTGGAAAATCTGCCTTCATTAGCTTAACTCACTCGGGACTGGCCGAATTATTTCCCCTTGTTCTGTGGGGACTGGGCATTTGACTAGGTTCGTAAAATAATCACCAAAACCAAGTTATGAAGAGTTAGGCATCAATATTTTCAGAAAAGATTAGCAACACCATGCACTTAACGATCGTAAAATATCAGATTCCTTACCTTCGTCGTTTGCCTCCTATTGATGAAAACAGCTAACACATAGAAAGAAGGAAAATTTCACATTCCGATCTACAACCAAAGCTGAATGTAAACTATGCAATGATTGGTTGATTTCAAGAGAGGCAAGGTCAAAGAAAACTGAAAGTAGGTTATGACTTCGCACCGGAAAGCTGGTTACACGCCAGAAATCAAAACCTCTTGAAAACTCTTATGAGCCGGGCCATTCGTCCTAAACGGTTTGCGATCCGGATCCGGCTCATTCGTCCCGAGTGTGTTAATAACGGTGGATGCCTAGAAAAATATAAGAATGGTAAGAATATCAGTAGATTATGATTAAGCATGTATGGTTAATGGTCAAGAAAATAGAATGTTGCAAAGTTATGATTTTTATTCCAAAGGTTTGCATGTTCAATTCTGATTATAATTTATTAACCCCTCAACTGCCAGAGAAAATTTTAAAAAAATTGGGCAAATCTTGCCACGAAAAAGACAACTGATAGAGCCAATCTGGCAAAATGGTCTGGGGATATTAATCTCTTGACTGTGTTAGAGCAAAAGCCAGCATATCAGGGTTATTCCTCTTCATCTGATGACATCATCAGGTCAGTACGTGATACGTTGTTGGCAGTCAAGGGGTTAAAGATTTAGGTATAACCCCTTCCGTGCCTGGCCTCTAGGGGGGGGGGGGGTGATGTCATTGATGATAACGTAACTTTTGATGCAATAGCCCTGGAATGATGGTTTTCATTTTAGGCAAGTCACGAAAGATATGCACGTATCTCCAGACATTTTGTTTTTCCAGATTGAGACTAACAGGTCTCTTTTTCATGTTATAATAATAAAGAAGATATATTCTCTCTTTTTGGGGACAGTGAAGGGATTAACTCAATCACGTCGTTCCGGCCATATATGTCCGGAATTAATAGATAGCTGTCAATTTGATGCATTTGCTTCAAGGGAAATATATCTGCTTGCACACCATATCTTGGTCTCTTCTAAACTCGCTTCGCTCCCTTAGACCACAATTTTGCCTCTGACTTTGCTTTTGTAGTGGTTTGTTGTGGGGCAACCAATCAGTGTAGAGTTTTTCTATATAAAGTCTATAATAATAATGATAATAGTACATTTATATAGCACTTTACCTCAGATGAGCCCAAAGCGCTTTACAATCAATTTTTCATGAACAAATAGACAACAAAAACAGCATTCAAGAATGACACCAACCAGCAACAACGCATACATACAAAGCAACTCTCTCTCTCTCTCTCTCTCTCTCTCTCTCTCTCTCTCTCTCTCTCTCTCTCTCTCTCTCTAACACACATACACACACACACACATTTAACAACACCGACTCGTTCATCCCCCATTCAGTAAGCCACATCACCAAGCCGTACGGACTGACCACATACACCAACACATACAGAAACACCCTCACACACAACGTATGCGCACAGACAGACAAACACACGCATACAGACACACACACACACATGCGTGCACACACAACCCACAAAACCAAAACACACACAAGCACACATGTATGCACACATGCATGCTCACACACACACAACACACACACACACACACACCACAAAACACACCACAAACCTCTTATTCAATCTTCCCTCACGTGCACATAAGATAGACAACTGATCAAATATTTAGGGTGCAGCAGGAAAAAGATGGGTTTTAAGAGAGGTTTTGAATGAGGAGACTGAGTTGGAGTGTCGGAGAGGAGAAGGCAGAGAATTCCAAAGAGATGGTGCTTGACAGGAAAAAGAACGTTGGCCAGCAGATTTGAGACGGATGGACGGAAGGGAAAGGAGACGAGAATCAGAAGACGAACGTAGTTGGCGAGCTGGGACATAGAGATGAAGGAGATCAGAGAGATATAAGGGAGCTTGATCATTCAGTGACTTGAAGGCAAGGAGGAGAATTTTGTAGTCAATACGTGATTGAACTGGGAGCCAATGTAGAGAACGAAGAACCGGAGTAATATGATTGTACCTAGGGGAGCGAGAAATGAGACGAGCAGCATTATTCTGGACCCGTTGGAGCTTAGAGATGAGAGTTGATGGACAGCCAGCAAGAAGTGAGTGACAGTAGTCAAGGCGAGACAGAACAAAAGCACATACTAGAGTCTTCAGGGCATCTTGAGAGAGGATTCGGCGGATTGAAATAATTCTTCAAAGTTCCAGATAGCAAGACTTGCAAACATTGAAAACATGCTGTTTGAAAGAGAGGGTTTGGTCCGAAGTAACACCTAGATTGCGGACAGATGCTGACAGCTTGATCTCAGTGCCATCAATGTCGACAGAACCTGGGAGAACCTGAGTTTTAATTGTGTGGTTAGAGGCTACAAGAATCATCTCTGTCTCTATAGATAACAAAAAAGTCTGATCTACCACTTCCCTATGTCTAAACCTGAAGTAAAAACCCGTAATCTTATTTCATTTTTCCTTTTGTTTATTTGTGTTTTGTTTGTGTGTATGGCTGGAGTGATTTGTGAGGGTTTTTTAATAACTCAAAGTCGTTGCGATGCGAATGAGTTAAATGGTGAAAGAAGATAATGAAATAAAGAAATGTGCTTTTTTTCAAAGTGGTTGATTTCTTTGACCGGTGGTCAGCTATCAGATTGCGCTGGACAGCGACAGTAAGGAGTTTGGAGGGGGCGGGCTGATCGACCACACGGTTGTCCACAACACCGTCCCCCAGCCCTGGCACGAGCGGCCCTGTCACACCTTTGTAAGTCTGGACTATGACAGGGAAAAAATTAAGCTTTGTTAATATTCCATGGCACTAACCTGTGAGTGTGTGTGTCACACTTTGTAAGTGTGTGTGTGCGCATGTGTATGTCACACTTTGTAAGTCTGGACTATTATAGGGAAAAAATGAAGCTTTGTTTAGCGGACCATATTCCATGGCACTAACCTCTGTGTGTGTGTGCGCATGCGTGTGTATGTCTGGACTATTACAGGGGAGAAATGAAGCTTTGTTACGCGGACCATATTCCATGGCACTAACCTCTGTGTGTGTGTGTGTGTATGCGCGCGCGTGTATGTCACACTTTGTAAGTATGGAGAATGACGGGAAAGAAAGAGGTTTGTTACGCATAACATATTCTGTTTTCTGGGATATTACTTGTCAGCAGTGTGTGTGTGTGTGTACTAGTGTGACTGTGAGTGTGTGCGGTCCTGTCACACCAGTGTAAAGATGGAGATTGATGCAAAGAAAAAGCTTTGTTATGCACAGCCTCTTCTGTGTGGTTTTTTTCATTGACTCTGTCTGATTCTCGGCAATGAGTGGGATGTATATGTTTAGATGTATAAAGGGGGGAAATGAATGTTGGCTTGTTGTGTGTGTCTGTATGTGAGTGTGCACATGTATGCACATATATTATATGCACACATTCTCGCATCATTTTGTTTGTGTGTGTGGTGTGGAAAGCAGATACAAATCCATGCAGGCTACATCGTATTTTTGAAAATGCTTGCTAAACAGAGTAGAAGGGAGATAATTTATGGAGTGTAGAAATAAGAAATCATACTAGTTCAGGGCTCCCAGGGACCCCCATTTGGGGGTCTATGAAGTACTATAATTCTAAAGGACCCTCTAAAAGAATGTGCAGGGGGTCCCAGGGATGCACTATGAAAATTCTTTTTAGCATTCATAATGTCATTGCGACCCTTTATCTCGCCTCTAGGACCCTCTCTACTGTAAGTGAAGGGATCCCCAGGACCCCTTGTTTTGCGGGACGATTGGGAGCCCTGCTAGCTTGACAAAGTCACTGTCCTGTCTCCAAATCTCATATTGTCTTCACAGATTTAATTCTGACCAAGGTACTTTTTACGTGCAGGTGTACATACCGGCGCGGACAGCCTACGTCTTGGCTAGAATACCGTAAGCTGTCAAGAACTGGTGCGCTACAGTCTACAGTTCATCCTGCAATACCTGCTACTTGTCTTAGACACTGTAGAAGCATTGGAAGCTTCATGGACCAGGAACTGTGTAGTTAGTGGGCGAAAAGCCTGTAGGATAGAGTACACGCACCACTGGAAAGTCCCCTCCCACATGCATTGAGAGACTTAGTGCGATTGTTCTCACACCAGAGGGCATGACGCTCCTGTGGGGCTAATCCTCTCTATATTATTAGTTGGGGATAAAGAAAGAGAGAGAGACAGTGAGTGGTCCTACCATCACTCTCTCTCTCTCACTACGCCCAAGTAAGAAAATCGCGTGATAAGCCCCTAGTGCATTGACTGCCCTCTGGCGTGAAAAAATATCGCCATAGGTTGACCATTCTACTGTGAAAATAGTGTTTTTTCTGCAGTCCAATCAAGTAATGTCTTTTTTTTTTTAAATTACTGTGTGGGTTGCAATAATGAATAATTCTATGTAGCTATTTTCAGTGATGAGGGTTTTGTTTTGAAGAAAACAAAAAACATTTTTTGTTATTCAGGTAGGGATGGATTGCCTTTGCAATCATAAATGAATGTCTGATAAAGTATTTGATAAGTGCTATACATTTTATTTTTGTTTTTATGTTCTTAGTAGTCTCCCGGAGAGATTCAATCCCATTTTTTTCCTCTATACTGAAATGTTTCTTAGTCTTATATAAATGAATAATATGTTCTTTAATTCATTTAGAACTCTTTACTAAAACTGTTTTCATCCTCTTATTTTCATTTGTTTATCTGTTTTCTTATATAAAGGAATTTTTAAATTAATTTAGAACTCTTTATCAAAACTGTTTTCATCCTTGTTTTCATTTGTTTATCTGTTTTCTTATATAAAGGAATTTTTAAATTAATTTAGAACTCTTTATCAAAACTGTTTTCATCCTCTTGTTTTCATTTGTTTATCTGTTTTCTTATATAAATGAATTTAGAATGCTTTACCAAAACTGTTTTCATACTCTTGTTTTCATTTGTTTATATGTTTTATATAAATGAATTTAGAACTTTTTACCAAAACTGTTTTCATTCTCTTGTTTTCATTTGTTTATTATTAATTATTATTATTAATATTACCGTATTTTTCTGACTATAAGGTGATGCTTTTTATCCCCAGACTCGGTCCCCTGCACCTTATAATGTGACTAATAAAATAGTAATAAAATATAATAACAAAATCTGAAATTTGAGTAAAATTGGAAGGTGCAATTCTGCAAAGGTGCGCCTTATTCATAGTCCGAAAAATATGGTATTATTATTATTATTATTATAAAGTCCATTTACAAATTTTTAAAAGGACACGGTAAGATAGTCATTTCATTCTACAAGACAATCTGGGATTGGGAAAGTTTATATTTGGTGATATGACATCTGTATGTTTCACGCAATGTAAAATAGATCTATGTGGATGTCTTGTACCTGTACAACTTATTGCTAAGAATGTGTGTGTGTGTGATATGCAGTGTTTAGTTGAGAATTATGACTGTGAGAGAGAGAGAGAGGACCAGAAACGGAAGAGAGATGCACTCTGTTGTTGATTTTTGTGTGTAGCAGACCTGTTTACTGTACAGTGGAACCTCCCATTATAAGACCACCTCCCAGATAAGACCTACTTCTCTCAGACATTGCCCTTCTTTGTAAATATTAACCCTTTCGCTGCCCCACGACGTATATATACGTCCTCTATAGCGCTTCAGTACTTGCCACCGACGTATATATACGTCGCCGCTAAGCAGCGATATTGCCGTGTTCAAAAATCGCGCGGCAAGCTGGCGGCGCATGCGCAAGTAGTAGGCGGCACTGAAGGGGTTAAAATTACCTCCCTTAGAAGACCTCATTTTGGATGATTTTTGAAGGTCTTATAAGGGAGGTTCCACTGTACTAAATTTCCGTACAATCTCACAAAATTTAAGGTCATTGTACGATTGTACAAATCACAAGGGAAAAATACGAAATTCACAACATCGAACATACAATTTTTTATCCACGTGCCAAATTCAATTGCGGGTCCACACTTTTCACCTTTCACCTTTCACTGGTTTCTAACCTTTAGCAAAGGACTTTTTTGAGTCGATGATTCTGATTCGCTGAGAGCGTCCAGTTGTAGTTCTCGTTTTCGAGATTTGGTTGTGATTTTGTGGCGGCCATTTTTTTCAATCTGGGAAATCCAAACTCCAAAAGTAAGTACACACTCCGAAAGTTGGGATTGATAGGTCTAATGCACCTGCATCAAGGTAGGTAGGTAGATATAGGGCTATTTATAGGCCTTGCAGCCCCTTTTATGCCCCTTCTCAGTGAATTTGACTTTTGACATATTTTTTAAGTGGTTTGCATCTCCTTAAACTAAAACTAATCAAAAAGTGTTTTTTTGTTTTAGGAATGGCTTTGTTTATTCATCAAAACTTTTAAATTTTCAAATTTGGGTTTTCGTCCAAAAGATTTTTGAGTTCATTCATGTTAGGTGCATTCTTTATGTTAATTGGTAGATTATTCCACATCTGGACAACACAGTTAGTAAAAAACAGTTTTCTCAATCAAACCACCCGATTGAGAAGTTGAGGCCTTCTAAGAGTATGAAACCAAATGAGGAGAGACCGTCGATCGTGACACAGATGGCGTCATACATGAAAGTGACACTGCAGGGGGGGAAAAAATTGCCTGCAACATTCAGCGGGTCTGTTGTGTGTTAGATTCTACCGAACAAGTCATGCGTTGAATGGAATATACCCAGTTGTGCTCACAACCGTTTGTGATTCTGGAGTGCAGAAGGCGTGAGCATTGAGTGAATTACTTTCTTTTCCTTGGCTTGGGCTGGATCATGCATCAACAGTCCTGTTAATGTTTTCATTTAATGAGTCTCTCTCTTTCTGTTTTTGTCTGGATACATTGCAGACGCCGCCTCTCGTCTCTTGATCCAGTACACACACACACAGAGACACCATTGCACACACACACACACACACACACACACACACACACACACATATGACAGAGAGGAGAGAGATTAAACGCACAGGCCCTTGTTCCCATTCTAATGGACTCCAGCTCTTGTAGAACTGGAAGTTAAAAAAATCATGATTTTTTTAATAAAACAACAACAAAACATTCCTGCAAAGTCTGCATTTTTTAATGTTTTTCTAAAAGATATGGTTCGAGTAAAACGCTGTGACTTTTACCGCAACGATGATTGTACTCATTTTCTTCCTGATTGTACACATAAGAAAAGATTATACATCTGTATCGTTAAAAATTCGGGACTTTCCTGGAGTTGCACTGCCTCCGGGCATTGCCTTCAGGATCGTTCCCACCATATCTACTAATGTCCCATATGTGTCTGTTTGAGACCGGAGGACGTTAAATGGAATTTCATCATCATCCTGATTGTACACATTTTTGTTTACCTTGATTGTACACATGAAAAATGTTGGGGTAATCAGGTCTGTGTGTGTGTATTGTGCATATGTGCGCGAGAGAAAGGGAAAGAGAGAGAGAGATGCATTGTGTTGCTGAGAATTAGTCTGTACACATATATATCTTTCTTGCACTGTGTAGTTAAAAAATCATTAGTGTGTGTCATGTATGACGTATTTTGTTGATAATTGTGGATAGTCAAGAGTATTAGGAGGAGCATCATATTTGTGGGAGTTTTTTTGCTGCCTAGCGTGTCGTGCTAATTTATATAAATAACAAGTATTTGGGTCTCTGTCTCTGGTTTCTTCTTCATTTTCATAATTTTGCATTTAAAAACAAATGTGTTGTGTGTGTTTTTGTATTGTTCATTTTTGTTTTGTTTTTCTCCCTTCCACTTATAACTCACTCAGTACTGGACGACTTGCTTCCCCTTGTTTATGTGGGGACTGGGTGTTTGATTGGGTTCAAAGCAAAATTGCCAAAAAAATAAGTTACGAAGAGTTAGGGTACTGGACGACTTGCTTCCCCTTGGGAACACTGGGTGTTTGATTGGGTTCGAAACAAAATTGCCAAAAAAAAAGTTACGAAGAGTTAGGGTACTGGACGACTTGCTTCCCCTTGGGAACACTGGGTGTTTGATTGGGTTCGAAGCAAAATTGCCAAAAAAATAAGTTACGAAGAGTTAGGGTACTGGACGACTTGCTTCCCCTTGGGAACACTGGGTGTTTGATTGGGTTCGAAACAAAATTGCCAAAAAATAAGTTACGAAGAGTTAGGGTACTGCATGATTTGCTTCCCCTTGGGAACACTGAGTGTTTGATTGGGTTCGAAACAAAATTGCAAAAAAATAAGTTGTGAAGAGTTAGGGTACTGCACGACTTGCTTCCTCCCCATGTGGGGACTGGGTGTTTGATTGGGTTCGAAACAAAATTGCAGAAAAAAATAAGTTATGAATTGTTAGGGATAAATGTTTTCGGGAAAGATTAGTAGCACCTTGCACTAACCGATCGTAAACTATCAGATTCCATGCCTTCATCGTTTGTCTTCTATTAACAGAAACAGCTTATACATAAAAAGATGGTATTATCAACAGCTGGAACTTTGAAGTCACACCGGGTGTTGAGTGGCACAGAGGTAACGCATTCGCCTCGTATACAATAAACCCGAGTTCGGACCTGTGTACAAGGGATTTTTCCTCACTCTGCACTAGGCCTTTCGGTCTGAATGTGGAGTTTCGGATGAGAAGATAAACCAAGGTCCCATGTCCCCATGCACTTAGCGCACATTAAACCCAGTAGCAACAAAAACGTTTTATCATTTGGTCAAAATTTACACACACATCCTTTCCTTCATCATCGCATGCAAATTTTAAAATAATTAAAAATGGGTGGCGCACCTCTGGCTGCGACGCGCTCTCCAGGTGGGAGCAACCCGAATTTCACAGAGACACCTCAGTGACTATAAAGTACCAAATACGAAATAATACCAACTCAGATGTAAAGTCTGCGAAGATTGGTTGATTTCAAGAGGGGAAAGATCAGAGCAAACTAAAAATAGATTGTAATGTCATTCTGGAAAGCTGGTTACACGCCAGAAATCAAAAACCTCTCAAACACACTCATGAGCCTGATCAAGCTCATCAGTCCTTAGCAGTGTTGCAAGCCCTGGGTCTTTTAGAGGCCATCCATCCCGAGTGAGTTAACCTCCGATTGTGCATGTTAATACACAAACGAGCATGTGCATACACTTGCAGACATATTCATAGCTCTCAAACACACTCATGAGCCTGATCAAGCTCATCAGTCCTTAGCAGTTCTGCAAGCCCTGGGTCTTTTAGAGGCCATCCATCCCGAGTGAGTTAACCTCCGATTGTGCATGTGCATACACAAACGAGCATGTGCATACACTTGCAGACATATTCATACGAGTTTTTAAAGAGAAATGCGAAGAATGGTCTCTCACATACATGCATGTACACCAGTACAAACACTCTCTGTTATTGTTATTATTATTATTGTGTTTTGTATGTCAATTTTAAGCTTTGTTTACGTTTAGTTTCATTCCTTTTTATGTTACCCAGATGAAGGGGTTGTGCCCAGATATGTTGATTTTTGTTGGGGGTTTTTTTTTTAGTGTCTTAGATTTTCCCAACCCACCATGTTATTTAAAAAATTTCCTGTCTCTCTTTCTTTCCTGGTTAGATAGTCCATTTATTTATTATTGAAGTTATTGCAAAAACTATGAACTTGTATTAAAAAGTCTGCAAAATAATATAAAATGGGGTTTACGCTTTTTATGTTTCTGCAGATTATTTTTTATGCAAGTTATTACTTTTCGCAATAAGTTCAATAATATGTCAATGGACTATCTAAAGATAGTCCGTTTTGACTCCAAGCCATATACATTTATTTTCCTGTGAAACATGCCTTTTCAGAAACACGTTTCATATTTCTAAACCGATGTAATCAGTTTATATTTTACAAAGTGGTCCTGCAGGCGTCATTAAAAGCCTGTAATGTAGAATGGTGGAAAAACTTCAAAGGTGCCATATGCAGTTGTTAGCGGACAGCTTGCTCTTTTGCATCATGTTGTCATGTGTGTGTGGAGGGGGTTCATTGTTTCTCTGTGTGTGCGCGCACTTGTACGTGTGTCGTTGTTGAATGTGCTATATTGTGCAGGGGGTAACGATGCAAACGTGTATTTTCTTTGTTGATGCATTTTGTAGTTTTAAAAGTATTTCCTGAGAGAGTAGATAAGTACAGTATTAATTGACTTTAATGCATATTTGGATTTTTTAATGAATTTTTTTTTTGGGGGGGAGGGGGGGGGTAAATTTATAAAGTGTTTTGCTTCAGTTTTGGAACCAGAACATTAAGAAACAAACACAAATGTGCACATGTACATATGACCAAGTTTAGGCATTGTCTTCCCTCTCACTTTGCCCCCTCCCTGCCCCCCACCCCCAAACACCTCTCTCTTCTTTCCCTCTTTTCTTTCTTTCCCCTCTCTCTCTCTCTCTCGTCTGCTCCTATCTCTCTTCCTCTCTGACTCCCTGATTTGTCTCCTTATCGTTCCCCAATTTAACAAGATTAGGCCTGAAATTTGTGCCATGGGTCGATTAGTGTGATTCTTTGTACATTTTTTATATAGTTTCATCAATGTTTGTAAAGCACTGAGAGCTTGCTTTTAGCATGACTTTTAACTGTTTTTATAATGAAAAATGATGAAAAAAATAGCATGACTTTTATCACGCTATATAAATGAAATTATTATTATTATTATTTACCTATCAAGCTTTGTGTGCCGCGCTTTCTGGGGTGTTTATTTACTGGTCATTTGTATATTGAAGATTTTTGTGGGGGGGGGGGGGGGGGGGGGACTGAGGTCTCATACATTTTTTGTTTGTGTATTTACACACGTGATGATTTTGTAAGCCTATTTACTGAAAGAACAGCTGAAATTGCTTATCTGTCTGTTCTTTTTTTATACATGTTTGCTTTATACTCTTGTTGATTTTTTGTATACATAGTTTCATTCATTAGTGATCTTTTTTTTTTATTATTCATATTTTGGATAAGATTGACTACTGGTTTTGAATTAAAGCTTAAAAGTGGTAAATATAAAGGAAGACAAGAGCAGGTTTTTGTTCCTAACCCGTATTTTGTTGTATGTGTGTGTGTGAGAGAGAGTGTGTGTGCGTCTTCTTTTTGTTTTACGCATTAGTTATATGAAGTTTACACGAGTCTACAGATGGCTGATTTAAGCTAATGAATAACCCTATATGAAATCAGCGCGTTGATTTTTCCTTGTTCTTTTCCTTTTGGGGGAACTTTTATTTCCATTTTTTCTTCCATGCCCCGCTTATTAACATGAACATTTTGTTTAGCGTGTCGTGTCATTCATGTTGGCAGTGGCAGTTTGTATGTCATTTGTTAGTGATATTCAAAAAAGACTTTAAAACTGTATTCAGTTCTACTCCCTTTCTCTCCTCCCATTCATTCCTTTTCCCCTTCTTTTTGGGCCTGTATGTCTGTCACTGTCTCTGTCTCTGTCTGACTGTCTCACTCTCAGTCTCTCTGAGAAAGCTCTGCTACTTTTTACTTCTTTCTTTTTGTCTTTTCACCCCGAAAGTCCTTTAGTGTGGTTTTGGCAGAATTTAAGGGAAACGAAACTTGAATGTGTGCGAGTCGGAACTGCTTTTGGTTGCTTAGATTTTTGTGTGTGTACATTAGCATTGATGCTATTGCTTTAGACTATTTACTGATTGGAAATATTGTAGTCAATAAAAATGGGAACGATACGTGTTGAGTTTATTCTTGCATTGATGTTCATCTTCTTCTTCAATCACTCAGTTTCCTATCAATTATGAGCGCAGATGTGTCATGTTGCCGTTTTTATGTGTGTGTTTTATGCGCATGTGTTATGCGCCTAACTAAGAAATAGTTTGGCCCAGCAAGTCCGACTTCAGCTGGAGGAAATCGTTTTGAAAGCATTTCGTGAAAAAAGGCAGAAGAATGGACCGGTAAGGCAGAAAGATAGTAGATGACAGTAAGCATGAGGAAAAGGCAGAGTCAAAGAGAGTGACAGATGAGAGGAAGTAATTACAAGCCCAGAACTTCCAGAATGTTGGGGAACTATTTATACAAAAGACCCCCTGGTATCCCCACGGGGGGTTATGTTCATCTAATTATTTAGTTGTAATTCAAGACACTAGTGTCATTCTTTGTGGATTATTTCATATCTGCTATTTACTCTCCCTCCCTTCTGTTTCCTCTCTCTCTCTCTCTCTCTCTCTCTCTCTCTCTCTCTCTCTCTCTCTCTCTCTCTCTCTCTCTCTCTCTCTCTCTCTCTCTCTCTCTCTCTCGTCAGAGGACAAACATAGATCAGGCAGGCAGACAGACTTATGAACCATGCACACAGTGTATAAGCGAAAGGCTGACTTCTCAGCCATCAACCACAGACCAGGGCCAAATAGTGTAGAGATAGCCGCTTTGCTTGCACAGACCTGTTTACCCCCTACACAAGTCTGGAGTAGTCTGGATAGCTGAAATGAGTAGTTTGGGTGTGAAATGGGTAGTCTTATTAATTAAAACCATCAAACACTGTTCACTGAAAATGAGTACCGTATTTTTCGGACTATAAGGCGATACTTTTTTCAAAGACTCAGACCCCTGCGCCTCATATAAGTTATAATGTGACTGATGAAATAGTAAGAAAATATAGTAACAAACTCTGAGAGAAAAAAATTGGGGGGGGGGGGGGGGGACTTATAGTCCCAAAAATACGGTAGCAATCAAGAATTAACCCTTTCACTGCCAATGTCGCATTTTTGCACCACAGTGATTGAACAATCATGTCGTTAAAAGTCTTGAAATGAGGGTCTGTTATCCAATGATCTTGGGTTCTTCATTGTGAGAGGTAAGGATAGGCCTTCAAATATATCACAGAAGAATCCCCAATATTTCAGACAGAAATCTTTTCTCTATCCGTGTAAGCTTAATGGAAAATGTTGGCTAAAAAAAATGGCTGGCGGCGAAAGGGTTAAAGAGCATTCTCATCAATTTTGATGAGTAGTAGAGGTCTGAAATGAGTAGAATACTACTCGAAAAAAGTAGAGTTAACAGGTCTGCTGAGTTGCATAGTCCGCTTTACTGTAGCACCTTTCGACAACAAGTGAATAAAAATTAAACATTTTCATGCCTGTGATTGGTAGCAACCAACACTTTCCTTTCTTATTTTTAAAAACAATAAGAGTTTGAAGCAATACTAGAATTAAAAAGATCTGACTAAGAATGATGAGATAGAATTGTTGTGAAATTGTATCTGATCAAACATTTATGTATGTACCCGATATTCAATCTGTTCAGAAACAACAGTTAGCAAATATCACTATAAAGTTCAGAGGATAGTACACACATAATTTTATACCCACACACATTTTTCCTCATCCATCACTGGCCATCTAAGTGGAGTCCTAGGAAAAAATATGGGGACCAACACAGGCGCTGATAAAAATGGCAGATTTCGGATCTTCTTTTTCTGCGTTCCCAGACCATATCGTACGGGTAAGGTATGTGTCCAGTTTTCACTGGTGTCCCTGCTGCTTTCAGCCGATACATTCCAATTTTGGAGGAGCTCAATGGAGAACATTATTTGGAAGACTTTTTTTTATTAAAAGGCAGGAGACTGGGCCAATAAGGCATTAAAAAAAAGATGACAGAAAAGAAAAGATAGAGTCATAGAGAGTGCAGAACTTCCTGAAGGTGGGTGGGACTATTTGTACAAAACACCCCACGGGGAGAGACTCATGGAGGGGACGGGCTCATCCAGCTCCCCGTATGGAGGCTCGAGGCATCCACCCACTGCTCCGTTTCGGTATCAAAACTGGACTGAGGATTTCTTCTTCTTCTTCACACGGATTCTATACTCAATGTGTAGTGTCCATGTTCTTCAGCGTTCAACCGGCTACGCATCAAAACCTCAGACCGAGTGATGTCGCAAACATGGATGTCCTGCTATGGTCATCTGCCGTCCCCCAGAGTTTGGATCTGAGGTCTGTCCCTCCAAGACAGGTCTGTTGCCGCGTCCCGTCGTAATAATCATAATAATTAATAATGCTTATATAGTGCATAATCTTGCCAAGCAACTCAATGCGCTTTTCACACACCATGCATACAAACATTTATAACAGACTGGTTCACGTATCCTCGCCATACATCTCTGAAAAAGTACATTAAAAAATGCATTGCATATAATCATAACACAACACACTAACACCCACCCCGCCACCCTACTCCCCACCCCCACTCCATACACACACGCGCACGCATTAACCTCATACTCAACGTCAATGAGCTGGAAGACGAGTGGGGAAAAGGATCATAGACTTTACAGAGAGAAAGCTTTCCTGAAGAAGTGGGTTTTTAGTTGGGACTTGAATTAAGGAAGAGTGGACTGGTTACAGGTCGTACAGAGGGCAGTCCTGAAGGATGTGGGATGGGGTCTGGTCAGCTTGTCCACACTGGCACAGGGATGAGTCTGCGACCCCAATCAATTAAACCCTAAACGAGATGCCACAACACTCCATCTTACTTTCTATTAGGGGAAGACGGGGTAAAAAGCCCATGGGCGGATTAACACTCGTCTAATGGGCAAAAGTTGACTGAAATTTGCTTCATTTCATGAGATAATTAGCATGGGCTTCTTACCCGCCCATGGGCTTTTTACCCCGTCTTACCCTACTTTGTTAGTGGATTGGGATGGATTTCTGTACGGAAGTTTTTTTGTAAATGTGCACAGAGCCTAACACAGAAATATTATTCCCGTGGGAAAACGTCGTGAAAATACACACCAAGTCGAGTCAGAGCGGTTTTTGGACCTTCATCAAACAAAGCCGCTCTCCCACTCTCAAATCCGGTAGAAATTTTGTCACTGACTCAAAGTACGAAACGCACTGTTTAAAACTGCTATAGAAACTTGTCTAAAAAAAAGAAGGCCAAGTACCTAATTCCAAAGATTGCAGCAGAAGGAAAGAAATTCAATGCTTCCCGGTTTGGGAATCATAAAAAAAGACACACAAAAAACTTTCAAAAATGAAGAAATATGCTCACATTTTTCCAAAAAGAAGGCCAAGTACATAATTGGGTGGCGAGCCTCTGGCTGCGACGAGTTCTCCAGGTGGGAGCAACCCGAATTTCACAGAGACGCCTCTGTGACTATGAAGTACCTATAAAGTACCTAATACCTAATTCTAAAGGTTGCAGCAGAAGGAGAGCAATTCAATGCTTCCTGGTTTGGGAATTATAAAAGACAAAAATAAACCTTTGAAAACTGAAGAAATACGCTCACCTTTTCCACGAAGTTTTGGCGACAATTGCAAAGCAGAGAGCCAGCCACAAAGAGAATGGCTTAATCATGAATGGTACTACGGGCAAGTCTTTCACTAAAGACGAAATCTGTGATGATGGTGATGAGATTAGCGTCCAATCGGTCAGAGACCCATATGGACGGTAAATAAATATGTCATTCATCAGGCCCTATAAAGACTTAGGTGAAGACGGGGTAAAAAGCCCATGGGCGGGTAAGAAGCCGGGCCATGCCAATTATCTCATGAAATGAAGCAAATTTCAGTCAAATTTTGCCCATGAGACGAGTGTTAATGTTTAAGGTTCGTCTCATGGGCAAACTTTGACTGAAATTTGCTTCATTTCATGAAATAATTGGCATGGGCTTCTTACCCGCCCATGGGCTTTTTACCCCGTCCTACAATAAACCCGAAGCGCCAAACAAGCATTCACCTTTCTTCTGGAGTTTTCGGAGCTGATCGTCCCTGCTGCTTGCCGCAGCCTTGATGGCGGCCATTTCAGTCTTCAGCGCCATGATGTCCACAACTTGGTCCTAAATCACCTGGGACTGGTGCTGGACCAGGTCCCTCAAAAACGCCAGTGACACGTTACCCGATCGTTTTTGGCCTCCGGGTCGACCTCGCTGATCTGCAGGTCCAGCTGAAGAAGCATTTGGGACGGAGAGAAGAATGAAGAGGAGAAGAAAGCTAGGAAACATTGTAATAGGGAAGACGGGGTAAAAAGCGCATGGGCGGGTAAGAAGCCCACCCCAATTATCTCATGAAATAAAGAAAATGTCAGTCAAATTTGCACATGAGACGAATGCTAGACATTAACGCTCGTCTCATGGGCAAAATGAGACTGAAATTTGCTTCATTTCATGAGATAATTGGGGTGGGCTTCTTACCCGCCCATGCGCTTTTTACCCCGTCTTCCCCTATTATAGGCCATTGTGTTGGTTTCAAAGCTTTTTGGCTTTCCTTGTGAAGATTTAGGCCCTGTCTTTGGGTGTGTAGGTTAAAATGATCGAGTGCGAACTGAGTTTGGCGTTATGTAGGGGAAGACGGGGTAAAAAGCGCATGGGCGGGTAAGAGGCCCACCCCAATTATCTCATGAAATTAAGCAAATTTCAGTCTCATTTTGCCCATGAGACGAGCGTTAATGTCTAGCATTCGTCTCATGGGCAAATTTGACTGAAATTTTCTTTATTTCATGAGATAATTGGGGTGGGCTTCTTACCCGCCCATGCGCTTTTTACCCCGTCTTCCCTTAAGCTAGCATAGGCCTAGTACTAAATAAGGGCATCCGGTGGGGTTTGTCCTTGTTGTGACGTAAGTGTCCCGCGCGACCCCTCTTTCTTTAACTACACCCCCCCCCCCCCCTCTCCTTTTCTTTTCTCTGTCCGGCCGCCACGTTAATTGCCACCCACCATCTAAAGAATGCCGATTAAGGGATTGGTCCCTTTCAAGTTCGACTTGTCTCCCCGGTCGGCATGCAACCCCTACCGAGGTTATCTCCCTTCACCCCCCCCCCTCTTATCTACTGTCTCATCACGAGATAGTGATATCAAGAGTCAGCTCCCTTTGTAAGACACCTCGCCCTTACCCATCACAAGAAAGTGACAACCACGGTTATCTCCCTTTGAAGACGGTTTTGCCTTTCCGAGCACGAGAAGGATTTGAATGTCGGCACGTGATAAGGATGTAATAGGCGCGTGATTGTTCTGTACACTCTGAACAGCATCTTGTGACGTGTCGACTGTAATAAACCAATAGCAGGCTTTCATTGTTTGAAAGTGAAGGCTATAATTGGCGTAGTGAGAAAAAGTTTTTCACACAAGACGCTGAAACTGACTAGAGCAACACCTCTCCCAGCCAGAATAGCCCACCTAGTAAGTCTTATTGATGACTGGTGATTAAGACTGGTTGTTTGTTTGACCCTAGTTTTGATCTAGATCCTATGTTCAATGATGAATAAGGAGTAGATAGATATGTTATTGAAAAGAAGTGGTAAACATTCTATTCTATTTATGTGCACTGATTATTTGTGTGTGTGTGTTTTTGACTTTAACACTTTTGGTACCAGAACCGGAGTTTATGCCTACTAACCCATTTGTCTATTTTTAGTAGGAAACCTATGGGCCGCAATCTTGCACTTTATGATACCATTCCTTTCCAGGTGTTGGATGGAGAGTGATGATGGATTGATCACCTTTTATGTTTTACTGATCTCAGTTTGTTAACTGAAATTCAGTTTATTTATTAATTAGTGCTATTGTACAAGGGAAGCCTTCTAGCCGGTTGGGATTCACTAATTCCCTGCCGACTGAAGCCCCTTGTCTCTAAGCCATAGAGATCTACATCCACCTTCTCCTGTGATTATCAGCAGGGCATCGTGGGCCGGACGATCATCCCGGACTCCACCAAGCACCAAGACGGGTCCGTCGCCAAGACGACCCGCACCCAGAATCCGCGAGGAGACCACGCTTGAACCGTGCCATCCCGCGAAGCCGTAACCGGAACGACTGGGAGCTACTCTCATCTGACGAGCAAGCCCAGCCAACCCAGCACTCGCCGATCACCACGGAGGAACTTGAAACAGCTAAGTCCACCGGACTGCGCCAATCATTTGAACTTTCCTACGGACACTGAAGATAATTAGTAACCCTTCCGGCATGGGGCGAACCTTATAGAAAGACAAAAGTCTTGTGAATCCTTTCGGATTTCATTGTTTTTTTATCCATATTTTGTTTTGGCGCCATTGAGCTGCTTTATTATTATTGTTGCATAATCTTATGCAGATTTTGGGAGTAAATAAAATACAAGTGTCAAATAATCCTGAACCCTTTGGTCAGACTGATGAGAGTGGGAGTCTTGTAATTTCATGTAAAACCCTACTTCTCTCTGTCTGCCATTTAGAGCAATTCAACCACTTGTATTTCTTACAACCATACGAGCCAGAACCCGGGCACAAATATAAATTTATTAGATGAAAAGGGGCCGGGAAAGTTGCTCATCTCCCATACCCTAGAGAAGTGGGCTAAAGGCAAATTTTCTAAAGTCTTCCCTAGGGACTTAGCCTTTTAACCCATTACCTCGTCACATCTAATTGGGGGCTCGCGTCCGGGATATTTTTTTTCATAAAGTCTAACAAATTTCAATTCAAACGGTAGTTCCTTTTCAAAACTTATCTTGTGTCCACTGGGAAAGTTATTGTGATTTGGTTCACTGTGTTTTGATTTGATTTGTTTGAATGCTATTTATGACTTTATTTTGATGTGCATGCTATTTCTGTTTATGCTGAAATAGTTAAGTGTTGTTTGATACATTCAACTCAGCAGCTTTGTTTTTATTTTGAATAGTTGTATTTACAACCATGGCTGAGATTGTTAAACTTAGGAGGGAACTTAAAGAATGGGGAGAATCTCTAGGATTGTCAGGCCAAGAGTTAGCTAATTTTGTCATATCTGAATACGACAAAGAGAAAGCTCGCGAGACTCAAGAGGCTGACAAAGCTCGGGAGGCTCAAGAGGCTGACAAAGCTCGGGAGGCTCAAGAGGCTGATAAAGTCCGCGAGGAGGCTCAGAAAGACAAACAGAGAGCTCATGAGGCTCAAGAGGCTGATAAAGCTCGGGAGGAAGCTGAGAAAGACAAACAGAGAGCTCATGAGGCGCAAGAGGCTGATAAAGCTCGCGACACTCAGGAGCAAGAGAAAATCCGTACTCATGAGTTAAGGCAGAGACAACTAGTGCAGGATGCCAAAAATAAAGAACTCGAACTTGAGGCCACTGAGCGAGAAAAGGCGCGAGACCATGAGCTAGCTATGAAGCAGCTTGAAAACTCAGCAGACTCTGAGACTGCTGCCCCTCAAAATTTTCCCCCTCCCATTCATACCTCAGCCATGACCTTCACATTGGAGGCATTCAATGAGGCAACCGAGTCTATCGATGCATTCCTCGATAGATTTGAAAGACTGGCCCAGGAATTTGAGCTTGCTCCGGAAAAGTTCAACCTCAAGCTTGCCCAAAGTCTCAGGGGTGTGGCTTATGAGGTGTACAGCAAACTTCCGTCAAGCCAAATTACCGACTACCCAGCTTTGAAAGAAGCCCTGCTCAACAGATACGAGTTGACAGCGGACGCCTACCGGAAAAAGTTCCGGTCAACCAGAAAAGGTAGGGGAGAGTCCTATGCCCAATTTTCAGATAGACTGGGGAACTATCTGACAAAATGGGTGTCCCTTTCTGCCAAAACTGAGTCCTATGAGGATCTCAGGGAACTGATGGTTGGCGAGCAACTGCGCGAAACCATGTCCCCAGAGTTACGCACCTTTACTGCCGAACAAGGTGCCACAACTCTGGCTGACCTCATCCAGCTAAGTGATAGGTACACTCTAGCCCATGATGAACCTAGCGCCCCTAAAAGGCCAAAACTACAGCAAGTAGTTGGGTCCACTGCTTCACAGCAGAGCAGGTTTAACCCCAACTCCAACAGTGGGTCAAACAGTTCTACCCATGAACGACAACCACTGGGACAACCCTTATTCTGCTCATACTGCAAGTCGAACACCCACAATCGGGATGACTGCAGGAAACTTGCTTACAAGCGGCAAAATGTTGCAACTATGCAAGTCGTCTCGACTTCGCAGAATTGCACAAACCCCTCCCCAATCCAGTGTCCAGGCACACCGTCAGTCGTTGGACAGGCGACTGTCAACAACATCCCTGTTCAGTGTCTCTATGACACTGGACTGTCATGCGACGCCATTGTCTGCGGATCCTTAGTCCCCGCGTCAGCATACACGGGAGACTTCATCTCTCTGCAAGGCCCTGATGCTGCAATCCCCCCATCCACTTTGCCAGTCGCCATAATCAATGTCGACACCAGATATGTTAAGGGACCCATCAAGGCAGTGCTCATGGACAGTCCTGTCTATGACCTCATACTGGGATCACAGTATGTGTTTTTAGGGCACCCCTCTCAACCTGCTATTGTTTCAGCAGGATTCCCTTCTCCCCAATCCACAAACCAACTCCCTCCCTCCTTCCCAAAGAGCAAATCTCCCTCAGCAGGGAAGAAACCTCTCAACGCGGCAAACCAAATTGCCGCGCGAGCCAATCCAGATTGTCCCAAGTCCCCAAGTCCGCCACAACTTGGAAAATCCTTCCCAAGGAATGTCCGCCTAACGACCCAAGACCACTCGCCACAGGTACCTCAGGTGAAAGGCAGCACTGTACCCGCAAACACCCACCGAAGGTACTATCGGGACAGGCCGCCGCACGTACAGCCGTCACCTACCCCTCCCTTTCAGCGAGTGGCAGTCGACTTGGTCGGGCCTCTACCTCAACGGAAGAAGAAATTCCGGTACATAGTCACCGTGGTCGACATATGTACCATGAGGTGCGATGCCGCCCCAATCTCCTCACTTGATGCTAGTCAGGTAGCCGCGGCACTCAAAGCCATTTTCGCCCGAATCGGCCTACCAAACCACATCATCAGCAATGATGAATCCAGGCTAAAGGGGAAACTCAGGCAAGAGGTGTTTGCTATTCTGCAATCAACCTTGGGACAACTCAACACAGGATTGCCGCTCCAACCTCAGTCGGAATCCATTCCACTGATCTCTAACCCACCTGCTCCTTTGAACTCTGTGTTGCGACCAGATGTTCCACCATTCCAGCCGACCCAGTCTCCCCACTAATTTGTCCCTGTCGCCCAAGTCGAAAGTGGAGTCGGCGTTCCACAGGAAGATTCCGGTACCAGAATCTTTTCTTCGGGGGGCCTCTGTGACGTAAGTGTCCCGCGCGACCCCTCTTTCTTTATCTACACCCCCCCCCCCCCTCTCCTTTTCTTTTCTCTGTCCGGCCGCCACGTTAATTGCCACCCACCATCTAAAGAATGCCGATTAAGGGATTGGTCCCTTTCAAGTCCGACTTGTCTCCCCGGTCGGCATGTAACCCCTACCGAGGTTATCTCCCTTCACCCCCCCCCCCCCCTCTTATCTACCGTCTCATCACGAGATAGTGATATCAAGAGTCGGCTCCCTTTGTAAGACACCTCGTCCTTACCCATCACAAGAAAGTGACAACCACGGTTATCTCCCTTTGAAGACGGTTTTGCCTTTCCGAGCACGAGAAGGATTTGAATGTCGGCATGTGATAAGGATGTAATAGGCGCGTGATTGTTCTGTACATTTAGAACAGCATCTTGTGACGTGTCGACTGTAATAAACCAATAGCAGGCTTTCATTGTTTGAAAGTGAAGGCTATAATTGGCGTAGTGAGAAAAAGTTTTTCACACAAGACGCTGAAACTGACTAGAGCAACACCTCTCCCAGCCAGAATAGCCCACCTAGTAAGTCTTATTGATGACTGGTGATTGAGACTGGTTGTTTGTTTGACCCTAGTTTTGATCTAGATCCTATGTTCAATGATGAATAAGGAGTAGATAGATATGTTATTGAAAAGAAGTGGTAAACATTCTATTCTATTTATGTGCACTGATTATTTGTGTGTGTGTGTTTTTGACTTTAACACTTTTGGCACCAGAACCGGAGTTTATGCCTACTAACCCTTTTGTCTATTTTTAGTAGGAAACCTATGGGCCGCAATCTTGCACTTTATGATACCATTCCTTTCCAGGTGTTGGATGGAGAGTGATGATGGATTGATCACCTTTTATGTTTTACTGATCTCAGTTTGTTAACTGAAATTCAGTTTATTTATTAATTAGTGCTATTGTACAAGGGAAGCCTTCTAGCCGGTTGGGATTCACTAATGCCCTGCCGACTGAAGCCCCTTGTCTCTAAGCCATAGAGATCTACATCCACCTTCTCCTGTGATTATCAGCAGGGCATCGTGGGCCGGACGATCATCCCGGACTCCACCAAGCACCAAGACGGGTCCGCCGCCAAGACGACCCGCACCCAGAATCCGCGAGGAGACCACGCCTGAACCGTGCCATCCCGCGAAGCCGTAACCGGAACGACTGGGAGCTACTCTCATCTGACGAGCAAGCCCAGCCAACCCAGCACTCGCCGATCACCACGGAGGAACTTGAAACAGCTAAGTCCACCGGACTGCGCCAATCATTTGAACTTTCCTACGGACACTGAAGATAATTAGTAACCCTTCCGGCATGGGGCGAACCTTATAGAAAGACAAAAGTCTTGTGAATCCTTTCGGATTTCATTGTTTTTTATCCATATTTTGTTTTGGCGCCATTGAGCTGCTTTATTATTATTGTTGCATAATCTTATGCAGATTTTGGGAGTAAATAAAATACAAGTGTCAAATAATCCTGAACCCTTTGGTCAGACTGATGAGAGTGGGAGTCTTGTAATTTCATGTAAAACCCTACTTCTCTCTGTCTGCCATTTAGAGCAATTCAACCACTTGTATTTCTTACAACCATACGAGCCAGAACCCGGGCACAAATATAAATTTATTAGATGAAAAGGGGCCGGGAAAGTTGCTCATCTCCCATACCCTAGAGAAGTGGGCTAAAGGCAAATTTTCTAAAGTCTTCCCTAGGGACTTAACCTTTTAACCCATTACCTCGTCACACTTGTGGAGATCATTTAGGCCCTATTTTGGGGTGTGTAGGTGAATGACCGAGTGCGAACTGAGTTTGGCATTATGTAAGCTAGCATAGTAGCCTAGTACTAATAAGGGCATCTGGGGTTTGTTCAGATATTATATTGCCTGCATAGGCTACGGTGAGCTTCTATAGTTCCGAGTTTCTTTGGTGTTAGGCCAATATCAAGGGTTGTCCTAAAACTTAGGTAGGGGGGGATAGTTTTTCAACATCCCCCTTTTCACCAGCTTTCCAGACATAAAATTGGAACCGGAAAGTTTTTAAAAGTAGGCTTTGTAGACCGTATCACCAGTTTTCTTGACACTATATGGTTCATTTGATCACCCACTCTAATTAGGCTAATCGTTCCTCCTTCTACTCCCCCCCCCCCCCCTCCGATCCCTTGTCACTTTTATATACACGCTTTTTTAATTTTACACAAGCTTATGCGCACTTGTAAGCATCAATCAAGCATGTAATGATTAAGGATAAGTTACAAAAAACAATTGCAGGTGAGAATCTGAACTTAGGGGAAGACGGGGTAAAAAGCGCATGGGCGGGTAAGAAGCCCACCCCAATTATCAGTCTCATTTTGCCCATGAGACGAGCGTTAATGTCTAGCATTCGTCTTATGGGCAAATTTGACTGAAATTTTCTTTATTTCATGAGATAATTGGGGTGGGCTTCTTACCCGCCCATGCGCTTTTTACCCCGTCTTCCCCTAGTACTACAAACATACAAATATTTTCTTTTCACGGCATCACCAAAACCTGAGTACACGCCCCCCCCCCCCCCCCCCCCAAAAAAAAAGCAAAGAAAAAAACCCTCAACAAGTTTTAAAAGGGGGTAGCTGTAAAACTCGTCACTAAAAGCATTAAGTTTGAAAGCCTGCTTGATCCATAATTTACATGAAATTAATATATTAGGCCTACGAGGCAAACGTTTTCGTTGTCACTGGGTTTAACGTGCGCTAAGTGCCCATGGGCGCAAGTACGGGACCTCGGTTTATTGTCTCATCCGAAAGACTCCACATTCAGACCGTAAGGCCTAGTCCAGGTTCGAACTCGGGTTTATTGTATGCGAGGCAACCGCATTACCTCCAGGTCGACCTTGCTGATCTGCAGGTCCAGCTGAAAAAGCGTTTGGGACGGAGAGAAGAATGAAAAGGAGAAGAGAGCTAGGAAACATTGTAATATTATAGGCCATTGTGTTGGTTTCAAAGCTTTTGGGCTTTCCTTGTTGGAGGCGGTCTCCCAACCAACCAACTCCACATTCAGACCGTAAGGCCTAGTCCAGGTTTCAAGTTGAACTCGGGTTTATTGTATGCAAACGCATTACCTCTGGGTGCTCCTCCACACCTGTGTGTACCTGATACAGCCGGTACAAATACCAACTGGTTTTCGTTATGTAAAAAAGTCCTAAACCTTGAAACGTGGAAGTATTAGGCCTAACTACAGTAGAAGCAGATTAGTGCGCAGTTAGGCCAACAGTGCTATCAGACCGTTGATCGTTTTCGCACCTATAACCTTTTTTCACCGTTCCCGAAGAAAAAGAACAAAAGTACGTTAATTGGGACCTTGAAACATGGAAGTATTAGGCATAACTACAGTAGGGGAAGCGGGGCAAAAAGCGCATGGGCGGGTAAGAAGCCCACCCCAATTATCTCATGAAATGAAGCAAATTTCAGTCTCATTTTGCCCATGAGACGAGCGTTAATGTCTAGCATTCGTCTCATGTGCAAATTTGACTGAAATTTTCTTTATTTCATGAGATAATTGGGGTGGGCTTCTTACCCGCCCATGCGCTTTTTACCCCGTCTTCCCCTAGAAGCAGATTAGTGCGCAGTTAGGCCAACAGTGCTATCAGACCGTTGATCGTTTTCGCACCTATAACCTTTTTTCCCCGTTCCAGAAGAAAAAGAACAAAAGTACGTTAATTGGGACCTTGAACATGGAAGTATTAAGCCTAACTACAGTAGAAGCAGATTAGTGTGCAGTTAGGCCTACAGTGCTATCAGACCGTTGATCGTTTTCGCACCTATAACCTTTTTTCACCGTTCCCGAAGAAAAAGAACAAAAGTACGTTAATTGGGACCTTGAAACATGGAAGTATTAGGCATAACTACAGTAGAAGCAGATTAGTGTGCAGTTAGGCCTACAGTGCTATCAGACCGTTGATCGTTTTCGCACCTATATAACCTTTTTTCCCCGTTCCCGAAGAAAAAGAACAAAAGTACGTTAATTGGGACCTTGAAACATGGAAGTATTAGGCCTAACTACAGTAGAAGCAGATTAGTGTGCAGTTAGGCCAACAGTGCTATCAGACCGTTGATCGTTTTCGCACCAATAACCTCTTTTCCCCGTTCCAGAAGAAAAAGAACAAAAGTACGTTAATTGGGACCCAAACGAGTAAACAAAGGACTGCCTGTCTGTCTGTCTATCTCGATCCTCTCCCCCCACCTCTGTCTCTCCCTCCCATACGACTCCCTTGAAGCCCCCCCCCCCCCCCCAATGTTTCTCTTATATAAACTTTGCCCCCCCCCCTCTCTCTCTCTCTTTACTCACCAATCATGATGGTTGGTTGATGGTTGGTTCCATATGTGCTGTTTCGCAGCCGAGTGGACGTAAGCCTAAATTTCACTCTCTCTCTCTCTCTCTCTCTCTCTCTCTCTCTCTCTCTCTCTCTCTCTCTCTCTCTCTCTCTCTCTCTCTCTCTCTCTCTCTCTCTCTCTCTCTCTCTCTCTCTCTCTCTCTCTCTCTCTCTCTCTCTCTCTCTCTCTCTCTCTCTCTCTCTCTCTCTCTCTCTCTCTCTCTCTCTCTCCTCTCTCTCTCTCTCTCTCTCTCTCTCTCTCTCTCTCTCTCTCTCTCTCTCTCTCTCTCTCTCTCTCTCTCTCTCTCTCTCTCTCTCTCTCTCTCTCTCTCTCTCTCTCTCTCTCTCTTACTCAATTTAAACTACCAATTCAAGTTCACCACTCAGTGTTAAGTATTATCCATGTTTGCTTTAATTCCCATTTTTAATTTTTTTTTCAATTATTTCACTGATGTGCCAAATTTTGTTTCATTTTCTTGACTTGATTGTTTTATGTCAAATTTTCTTTGATTGATGCATGCTCTCTCTCTCTCTCTCTCTCTCTCTCTCTCTCTCTCTCTCTCTCTCTCTCTCTCTCTCTCTCTCTCTCTCTCTCTCTCTCTCTCTCTCTCTCTCTCTCTCTCTCTCTCTCTCTCTCTCTCTCTCTCTCTCTCCGCTCTCTCCCGTGTGTGACATTCAGTAATTGTGTGACATGCAGTGTGTGTGTGTGTGTGTGTGTGTGTGTATGTGTATGTGTGTGTGCGTGTGCGTGCGTGTGCCGTGTGCGCATACTGATATGCTTATGCATGTGTCACGCCAGTGTGTTTCAGTATGTGTTTGTCAGTGCGTGTGGCGCGCGCACGCACTAATAAGAGTTTTAGAGAATTTAATAACAATTATTTATTTTTGCACACACACACACACACACACACACACACAGTGGTGGTGTGTTTTTGTCCAGTCCTACCTCCAAGCTGACCTGAATAAAGCATGTTCTTTTTAGTGCATGCCATCTTGTTAGTTTTACGTTATCTCTTTATTTTCTATTCTTTCTCATACTGCAGAACCACCCCCACCCCCCCCCCCTCCCTCGCGTCTAGACTACCGGTTACATCATGTTTCCCCCCCTTTCCCCTTTTTATCTCACTCCCAATCTTTGCTCGCACCTTTTATTTTTTCCCCCCCCCCCCCCCCCCCCCCCCCCCCCCCCCCCCCCCCCCCCCCGTCCAATTATTATTTTTTAGCCAATCAAATCATTGCATTTTGTCTGCCGCGATATGGCTTGGAAAAGCAGTCTCGGGGATATTGAATTCCCAGGCATGTTCCAGCAGCGTTCTGTAGACAGTTGAAACAGAATGGGGTGTGTATTTTCCTGTTTTAGACGCAGAACCGATCTGCAGCAGCTGGAAGATGTGCAGGAAGAAACGCCAAAAGTATATTCTTGGTAAATATCTCGTTGCATACAAAAAGTGTAATCTTTGTGATGATTTTGTTGCACGTGCATTTACTGAGAGTTTTACTTTTAGACATACTTTTTATTAGATCTGGGACAGTCAGACTCGGTGAGTCCGAGCATTGCTTGTGCTCAAGTTTAAATGTTAATTCATTTTACATGTATATATCCTGTTCTCAGCGAGGATACTTTCTTTTTTTTTCTCCAACTTCGGCAGAATCTTCAACTTGATGAAGGAGACCGATCGATCAACGGGAAGAAGAAGAAACTTAGAAAGAAGATCCAAACATTGATTTTCATTTTTGTCTTTTGTCTTCATTGATTAACCCTTTCACCGGGGATTTTCACTGGGGGATTCACAGTACTGCATAATCCAACTTTTCTTTACCTAGGTTAAGTTTGAGGGAACATTTTGGATGAAAAATGGCTGGCGGCGAAAGGGTTAACTGACTAAGAGTAAGAGTAAAAAAACCACCAAACCCCAGTAAATTGCCTCTTCTTTTCTCGTACGATACACATACAGTGTTCTTTTTCGCTGTGCGTGGCCACACATAATACTGATTATTTTGCTACAGAAGCAGGGAGATTCTACCACTTGTGCCGGAATTATAGGCTCAAGGCCTGAGAAGAAAGGTATGGTGAGTGTCGACAGGAGTAACTTTGTGCCTCCATTTGAGCGGCAACGCAGAGGACATTCACAACAGCTCCTTGTCCCCCAGTACCGGACTCGGTACCGCCAGACTTCATTCTTTCCTCACACCATCAAGGAGTGGAATGAGCTGCCAACAGTGGCCGTGGAAGTGAAATCTCCCGAGGGCTTTACAGCTAGGGTCTGGGATAGACACCATACTGCTGTGAAGACCACCTCTGGCAGACCCATTCAGGGTTTGTCAGCATTTAAAGAAACCAAAGACTGCTTTTTTTGGGTGTGTGTATATGTATCCAGTTTACGATCCTCTATCTAACTTTTCTTTTAATTCTCAAATTTCTTTCTCTGACTTGAGACTTCAGAGTCTCATATCAGACTCTATTTTATAAGGATAAGAATTTAGGCTTGGCCTATTCTTAAACTAAAGGCTCAAGGCCTGAAAAGAAAGGTATGGTGAGTGTCGACAGGAGTAACTCAGTAAGTTTGTGCCTCCACCTGAGTGGCCCTTTCTTCCGACATGTGGTTGAACCTCCCCGGTTCCATGGCAAAATAATCAGCGTATTGATTGTGGCCATGCACAGTCAAGAAGAAGAAGAAATATTAGGCCTAAGACAGAAGAGGACAGATATAATATAAGAGAAAGGACTAAGTGCTTGCTCTGGGTTAAAACCATTAACTATTTAAACACCCCATTTCAGGAAGAAACAGGCCCCACTTCCAGCAACAAGCAGAAGCAGAAGAGGAGGGGGAAAATACTTGCAGGTGGATGATTCGATTTTGAGTCAGCAGAAGAAGTTCTAAACATTACACAGTTAACAATGAAATTGAATAGCTGGAGACATGTAAAGACAATGAGTAATTAGTGACATAAACTAAAGGCAATTACTGAATTAGACATTCATATTTTATTAATTGCTGTCCTAGCCTTTACCACTGGGAGCTCTCTAGATGAAGGAGATGTCCTGTCAAAGGACTTGGTGTTGCTTTAAGCGAATTCATTCAAGTGAACAAAAATAAAATATTAAAAACAAGTTTAGGCTTACTCTTTCTTTGCACATGTATACTCTGATAACAGTGATTATACTCTTTGATTTAATGAAGCACACCAACCAACATCTGCTAAGCATTAAGTTGTTTTAAATGGGCTGACATACCAATACCTACTCCTTCATTCTTTTCCCATAACCACAATGACTCCCAACCATTCGAACTCTTTGAATCTGATCCCAGTTTTTTCCAGACCGAGAGAGGGGGCGTCGGTCATCGGTCATTGACTAAACCTTCGAACGTCACACCATCTGAATTGATTTTTTAAAAAAATCACCCAGAATAAAGTTAGTAACTCACATAATCAGAACTAAAAAGTTTTCTGAAACGAACGCATATAGAATAGCGGCATTGATGGTATTTTCCGATCCATTCCAAAGACTAAATACAGTTCCAGTGTCACCTAGTCTTCTAAACCATGAATTGGAATTTTGAAAAATTCCGTAATGGCAGCTCCGAGCATCGCGCCACGAGTAGGAAAGGGGCAAAGAATACTGCGGACTCACATCGTCACGTGGAAAGGTCAAGCCAAAAAAAAAACTTTTTCGCTTCGTGCCACAGCGGTCACTTCGAAAACCATCCGTTCAAAAAGACTATGTCCGGTGCTTTCCATCTTGCTGTTCGCGAGAGTGAACCAAAATTTCTTCGTTGACCAAATCTGACCAGTTCGAGAGTCAGGCAGCATCAAGCCGAAGAATGGCATAACTTAGTATATTGCATTGTGTGTAGGTGTGAAAGTGAAAGTGAAATCTGTTTGTCTAGACCTGGTCGTTCAGCGGGCGCAATCGGCCTGTGTGTTCACTGTGCATGTAGCGTGTGCTTAGCATGTATTTGTTGACAAAATATCGGTCTCTTAAAAATATGAAAAGGACTTTGGCGTCCCTGTGACTCCTAGATGAAACTGTCATTCTTTAAAGTAGATAATTCATTGATGTAAAATTTCAGATGAGTCTTCTTTTTTGTTTATTAGCAAATTAACTTCTCTTACCGGGATCTTATTCTTCCTCTTCTTCTGCGTTCCCAGGCCATATGGCCATAATGGGTAAGGTACGTATGTGTACCGGTTTTCAGTTTTCAATGGTCTCCCTGCTGCGTACAGCCAACACATTCCGATTTCGGAGGAGCTCAAAGGAGAAAAATTATTTGCAGTATTTTTTTGAAAAAAGGCAGGAGAATGGGCCAATAAGTCAGAAAGATAGTACCGGCAGATGATAGAAAGCAAAGGGAAAAGGCAGAGTCACAGAGAGTGGCAGATTAGGGGAAGTTTCAAGCACAGAACTTCCAGAAGGTGGGGGAACTATTTTTTTCGAAAGACCCCCGGTATCCCCACAGGGAGAGACTCGTGGATGGGACGGGGTCGTCCAGCTCCCCGTATGGAGGCACAAGGCATCCACCCATTGCCCCTTTCGTATCAGGATAAATATGGGAGAAGATGAAGTTTAGCTACCCCTCTCATGAATGCTCTTGGTTTTCAGTCTTATAAGTATTGTCTCCTTTTCATGAAAAATTCTAACTTTTAACAGGCGATTTTCAGAAAAACAAATGAGGGGAGAGCATTTCGTGAAAATTAGAGTGGTGGGTTTTTTTTTACCAAGGCGGACAAACCATAGCAACCATGGTTCCGAAGCTTGAAACCTCAGGATGCGAGTCAGCAACTTGCACATATTAAGAAAAATGAGGGGTGGCTAGTGGCCACAAACTGATAGAACTTGCAAAATCAAAATGTGACGTAAAAATATAAATGACATCAATTTTAGAATGACGCACAGTGTTCTAAGTGTTTACTCAAACACACGAGGCGAGAGCTGGGGATCTACCTGATGGTAGAGTAACTTCCCCTGTTGACCGATTGAATTTGGCAAGATCACTCTCACACACCATGAAATTACTCCCCTTAATTATTTCCGAACAATTCCTATTAAGTTAAGTACTACTAACGACGACCCAAGCAAAGCAAACTGTTGTTTCTTTATGAACCAGGCATCAGAATTGTCAGAGGATCTGCAAATTTCAGAGGATTAAGAATTTCTGACAGAGGATTGGCTTCTCTTGTCAGAGGTTTTGCCTTTTTATTCAGTGTTATCTTTTCTGTTAAATAGCATTTTAAAGCAATTTCTGACTATATTAAGCCTTTTTGGTGATGTTGGGAGCTCATTTCAATGTTGTCTCTCCACAGCCTAGGGCCTTGATGGCCCTTTTACTGCGGTTTTCAGAGGATTGGACTTCAGACTATTCTGATGCCTGATGAACAATTTTAGTTCAAGGAGTAAATTTGGTTGGGAGTTGCGAAAACTGCAATTCCTGTTTGTGCTTGTGAATGAACAATAATTGAAAGAACTTATCCAGGTGTGTGCAAAGAAATGGAGGCCTAATCTTCACAATTGCTATCATGTTTTCCCAGAACTAACAAACATGACAAAAAAATACTGGAGAAGTCTGCATACCAGATAAACACACTAGGTTTTTACTTCTTGTTTCTCTAGCCGAAAGGCTGCTCACAGTAACCACAGGCAGACGTGAAATTATGTCCCTTGCCAATAACTGAACATGGTCTTCTTCTTCTTCTTCTTCGATCGCTCAGACAGTTTCCTGTCAATTATGAGCGGAGATGTGTCATGCTGCCGTTATGCGCCAGAGTGACATTAGAGGAAGTTACAAGCACATAACTTCCAGAGGGTGGGGGAACTATTTATGCAAAAGACCCGTCACCCCCTGGTATCCCCACGGGGGTGGGGTGGGGTGTGTGGTGTGTGTGAACATGGTCTAACTCTAGATATTTAGTGTAATACTAAGTAACTAACACAGTATGTTTATTTAGTGTAACTGTTTATAACACTAACACAGTAACAGTATGTTTTCTTGTGATGAGGCAAAGGGTATGATTCTCAAAGTAAACAACAAAGTTAATCAGCATTAGGGAGCTAGGTCACCCACCCACCCACCTCTTAGCAGGCTTACCAATATTGACTTTCACCCTTAGCACACTGCATTTGTTCTGACATTGGGTCCTCTGCCACTGCATTCTTTTTTTAAGGAGTGAAAAGCGCCAACACCCCATTCATTGAAAATGTTCTGCAGATGTTCTGTGTAAATACTTGATTATTGGATTATTTAATGATTACGAGAAGTTTTGATATAATTATGCTTTTTGTTGTCCGTGTATCATGTTTTGTATTTGTGAAGGAAAAGCAAAAACAAAAAGCATGTTTACTCATTGTTTAGCCACACTTTGATGAGTGCAATCTGCTGCGAAGTTCTTCCATTGACTATTAATTTTTTTTTTTTTAAAGTGATATTGAAAGCCTCTCTGATCAAAATAACTCACCCCCTAAAAAATCATGAACTGATTAAGGATGTTTTGAAAGTTTAAATTTTCTTCAAATTCAGTCTGGCAGTGGAAATTGTAGCAACGCAGGCACCAAACGGCACTTTGTAAAATATGCTTGATAAATTCTTCGTCTTCTGCGTTCCTGGGCCATAAGGCCAAAATAGGTACGTATGCATGTGTCCGTTTTCCAGTTTTCAATGGTGTCCTCGCTGCATTCAGCTGACGCATTCCGATTTTGGAGGAGCTTAAAGAAGAAAACTATATGGAAGATATTTTTTGGGAAAAAAGGCAGGAGAATGGGCCAAAAAGTCAGAAAGATAGTAGATGACACAAAGCAAGGAAAAGGGCAGAGTCAAAGAGAGAGAGACAGATTCGAGGAAGTTTCAAGCAAGCACAGAACTTCCAGAAGGTGGGGGAACTATTTGTACAGAAGACAGGTTGTTTCTACGTTTAGCTACAGAATAATGTCAGCGAATCGCAAATTTTAAGTACCCCTCTCGGCGTTGTCGGGTTAAAATTCCTAGCTCGCTATACTATAAGACTGACTATTTGCGGCATTTTGCGACATTGAGCATGAACGACAAATTTCACTTTTTTCTAGGGTTAGGGATAGGGTTAGGGTTAGGTAAATGGTTCAAGTAACGAAAAAGTGAAATTTGTGGTTGTCGCAAATAGTCACTCATAGTAGCGAGCTAGGAATTTTAACGAGCTAGGAATGTTAACCCTACAGGCGATACCGGGCGCCTGTGGAGAGTATCGGTTCGGCGACATGATACACCTGCAGTGTGCTAAGGGTTAAACAGTTGTTAGCTCAGCTGTGCAGAATCCCCCTCATGAAACTCACCAACCCCCCCGTGGGGATACCGGGGGGGGGGGGGGGTGTCTTTTGTATAAATAGTTTCCCCATCTTATGGAAGTTCTGTGCTTGTAACTTCCTCTAATCTGTCACTCTCTTTGACTTTGACTTTTCCCTTTGCTTACTGTCATCTATATTTCTGCCGTACCAGGTCCATTCTCCTGCCTTTTTTCAAGAAACACTTTCAAAAACATTTCTCCATCTGAAGTCGGACTTGCTGGGTCTACCTCTTAGGCGCATAGCGGCAGCATGACACATCTGCACTCATCGTCATAATTAACAGGAAACTGTCTGAGCGATTGAAGAAGAAGAAGAACTAATTTTCTACTGATTCAGGGACAACCAGGACCGATCCAATGCCAAGGACTTCTTCATTGAAAATGTAAAGGAAGAGTCAGTGGGGTTTAGTGTAAATTTGACTAAGAAAGGTTCGCAGGTATGCAGTAACCTCCTCATAATAGTCACCATGTTGTAATTGTCTTGATTCAGGGACACCCAGGACCGATCCAATGCTTAAGAGTAAGACTTCATCATTGAAAATGTGAAGGGAGAGACTGTGGGGTTTAGTGTAAATTTGACTAAGAAAGGTTCTTATTTCATCTTCTTTCAATTGAGCATCCCACTTCAACATTTTGAAGATTTTGATGCTATCATAATAGGTTTGCGGGTATAAATGCAGTAGCCTCCTCATAATAGTCACCATGTTGTAATTGTCTTGATTCAGGGACACCCAGGACCGATCCAATGCTTAAGAGTAAGATTTCATCATTGAAAATGTGAAGGGAGAGACTCTGGGGTTTAGTTGTAAATTTGACTAAGAAAGGTTCACAGGTATATAGTAGCCTCCTCATAATAGTCACCATGTTGTAATTGTCTATTGATTCAGGGACACTCAGGACAGATCCAATGCCAAGGACTTCATCATTGAAAACGTGAAGGGAGAGACAGTGGGGCGCATGCCGGGCACTGTCAACGGACAGCAGATGATCATACAAAACTGCCAGGTAGGAGATGTGGGGTAGACTGTGTTCGTGAATCTTTGTGTGTGTGCGTGTGTGTGTGTGTGTGTGTGTGTGTGTGAGTTTGTGTGTATGTGTTTGTGTGTGTGTATGTGTCATTTGTGTGTGTGCATGTGAGTTTGTGTGTGTGTACAGGTGCTTGCGTGGGTGTGAGCGCATGTATGTGTATGCACACAAACACTTGTTGCAAGAGGCAATCTAGGAATGCATCAGTGTCCTTCACTAGTAGTTTAACCCTTTCGCCGCCAGCCATTTTTTAGCCCCAAAAATACCATTTAACGTAACTGGGTAGAGAAAAAAAAATCTGCAATATTGCGAATTCCTCTGTGACATGTATGACATTAGGCCCATCCTTACCTCCCCAAATTATGAAAATAGGGTCTTCAGGTAGGCTAACAGCCCTGATTTGATGTTTTTTGTGTGTGACATGGGTGTTAAACCATTGTGGTGCGAAAATGCGACATTAGCGGTGAAAGGGTTACAAAGTGTTGGGTTCCGTTTGTACAATAATAAGTGAAAACCAAAAGACACCTTTGTTGGAATTCTTTTAAATTTGGAGATCCCTTTCTTGTTAGATAAAATTTACTAAGAGGTGCAGCCAGAGAAAGAAAGATGTTGCTTGTTTAAATGAGCAGTACAGGATAGGGATAAGAAATATAGACTTTTGGTCACTTTAGGCCACATGATAGCATAATTATAAAAAAAGATAGAAAAAAAAAGATAGAAAACAAAACTGAAATGAAAAATACAGTATTTTACAGACTAGTATAAGGCGCACCTGATTATATGGCGCACCCCATAAATTTGACACAAAATTCTGATTTTGTTGTTATAATTTCTTACTATTTTACTAGTAGGCGTAGGGCTCTCAGTCTGGGGAAAAAGTAGCGCCTTATCGTCGGTAAAATATGGTAACTTATAAAAGTTTGATTAGCTATGATAATAATAATAATAATAGTACATTTATATAGCGCTTTGCCTCAAGTGAGCCCAAAGTGCTTTAGAATCAATTATTCATCGACAAATAGATAACAAAAATAGTATTTAAGAATGACACAAACGCAACAATGCATTATGCAAAGCAACTGTCTCTCTCTCTCTCTCTCTCTCTCTCTCTCTCTCTCTCTCTCTCTCTCTCTCTCTCTCTCTCTCTCTCTCTCTCTCTCTCTCTCTCTCTCTCTCTCTCTCTCTCTCTCACATACACACACACTCACACACACGCACATACACACACACACACACACACACACACATCTTATCTCTCTCACCAACTCATTATTCATCTTTCATTAAGCCATAGCAACTGTCTCTCTCTCTCTCTCTCTCTCTCTCTCTCTCTCTCTCTCTCTCTCTCTCTCTCTCTCTCTCTCTCTCTCTCTCTCTCTCTCTCTCTCTCTCTCTCTCACACACACACACACACACACACACACACACACACACACATTTATCGACACCAACTCATTATTCATCTTTCATTAAGCCATAGCAACTGAGTTTGTATCAAACTGAGAGAAGGCTTTGAATGTTGTCCGATTCTGGATTGTTGCAGGACTCGAATATTTATATTTTTGATCACTCCGCTACCATCACCATAGATGACTGCACCAACTGCAACTTTTTTATCGGCCCGGTGAAACAAAGGTCAGTTCTTTTTTCTCTATCAGTTGATATTGTTGACAGTACTGAGTATTGATAATGGCAGGAGTCTTCTTCTTCTTCGATCGCTCTGACAGTTTTCTGTCAATTATGAGCGCAGATGCGTCATGCTGCTGTTATGCGCCTAACTAGGAAATAGTTGGGCCCAGCAAGTCCAACCTCGGCAGGAGGAAATGTTTTTCGTGAAAAAAGGCAGGAGAATGGACCGGTAAGGCCAGAAAGATAGTAGATGACAGCAAGCAAAGGGAAAAGGCAGAGTCAAAGAGAGTGACAGATGAGAGGAAGTTACAAGACAGAACTTCCAGAAGGTGGGGGAACTATTTATGCGAAAGACCCCCCGGTATGGGGGGGGGGGGTGGCAGGAGTGAAACTGAAAGGGGGTGTGGTTTTGTTTTAAAGCATCCCCCGTGGGGATACCGGGGGGGTCTTTCGTAAAAATAGTTCCCCCACCTTCTGGAAGTTCTGTGCTTGTAACTTCCTCTAATCTGCCACTCTCCTTGACTCTGCCTTTTCCCTTTGCTTTCTGTCATCTACTATCTTTCTGACTTATTGGCCCATTCTCCTGCCTTTTTTCAAAACAAATCTTCCAAATAATTTTTCTCCTTTGAGCTCCTCCAAAATCGGAATGTGTCGGCTGTACGCAGCGGAGAGACCAGTAAAAACTAAAAAAAACGGACACATACGTACCTTACCCATTATGGCCATATGGCCTGGGAACGCAGAAGAAGAAGAAGTTTTAATGCATATTTTGCCTGCATAAAATGAGGAAAACGTCATAGTTTGGCTGTCGTAGGAGAATGTTTTATTTTCTTGCACAGAGCTTCACATTGTTTTTAAACTTCATGGGTCATATGACCCCTGATTGCAGAAAATGATGGGTCAAATGTATATATACAGACAAACCTCTATTTTAAGACTTCAAAAATGTCCGGAAAAATCGGTCGTAAATTGGAGGGGTCGTATGACGGAGGTTTTCACTGGCAGCCGTAGAAAGGAAATGTTCAGCACACATACAATGACATATTAAAACTGGATTTGGGTCTTTCCAATTCCATAGGATTGTGCAATCGATGTATTACAGTTTCACTTCGCCGACTTCTGTTAATCACCTCCACTCTCGTCCAAAGTCAGTGGTTTTCTTTTTCAAAGTCAGTGGTTTTCGTGCTTTTCCTACGCTTTCCGCCATCTTTTCTACAACAAGGGAAGCGACTCCGCTTTCAGGCCCTTGACCGTGGTTGTTTCCCTTTGCTCGAAGTCTATGCAGACGACAACAACGGTCGTAAAAACCAACAAAATGGCGGTCGTAAGTCGCGTTTTAGAGGAAGTCGTTTAAGAGAGGTCGTTTACATAGTAAAATGCATCCGTGCCAACAAATCCGGTCTCAAATGAGAGGTGGTCGCTTAACAACTATTGATCATAAATTGAATTTTAATGCCAGTGTCGATGCAATACACACAAGAAGTGCAATTCTAGAATCTACTGTTTGCAGAAACTAAGAAGTCTTGATGTCAGCAAAACAGTACTACAGGGTTTTTACAGGTGCTTCATTGAGTCCATTTTAACGTTTTCCTGTGAGTGTTGGTTCGGTAGTTTGAGTGTCAAGAATAAGAATGTATTGAATAAAATAGTGAACGTTTGCGGTAAGATTGTGGGAGTGAAACAGAGCAGTATGAATGCGTTGTATGAACGACGAGTGAAACACAAAGGACGAATGATATCGAGTGACTGCAGCCACGGCCTCAGCAAATTTTATGAGCTCTTGCCTTCCGGCAAGCGCTTCCGAACTCCGAAATTCAAGACTCTTAGAAGTAGAAACAGTTTTTTACCCGTGTCCATTTCTTTGTTAAATAAATAAGTGCAATATCTGTCTTAATTAGGCTTCTATACGTTTTAAGATTGGTACACATTTTAACAAGCAACAATCTCTTAGCTCCCGCGCGTGTACCGGTGTGTGTGTGTGTGTGTGTGTGGGGAGGGGGGGTGTATGTGTGCGCGGTCAATGCGCGCGAGCAGGTGTGTGTGTCTTTCAGTAGGCATGGGTGTATGTGTTTGTTCTTTGTGGATTTGCTATAATTTATGCTGGTTTGTGTGTGGATATGTTTGAGTAGGTGCTCACGTATCCAATTTTTTTTATTTTTTTTTTTTTAATATGAATTATGTGGATATGTTAACTTGTTAATATGATAATATATGACTTTGTTTAAATATAAAGTATGCGTGTTTTGTTATAAATAAGACCATTGTGTGTGTTGTGCATTTAAAATTATATAATTAAAGTGATTTATCTTAAACGGTAATATTTTATGTAGTGTTTTATTTTATTTTTTATAATATTAGCAACATTTTGTTTTAAGCACTGCTGTTTTGCTTTCAAGTGATAATTATCATCATGTGTGTTTTGATTTAATGGTATTGTCATTTATGTTTTAGAAGCACATCTTGTTTTTAATGTATATTATAATGTGTTGTTTTAACTGTGTCAATCGCAGACATCACCACACTAAATTTCTCTCTAAGAGATAATAAAGTTGTTTGAGTTTGAGTTTGAGGGTCGTAAAATAGGGGTTTGTCTGTATATATATATTTCCAAAATAATGGGCCAGTAATGTGTCACTGTAGTATTAAGCTTCAGTTTTATTGCACACTTTGCGGGCCTGGCTGCATAAAATGAGGGGTCAAATCATCACAATGGGTCAATTGACCCGGGGTCGCTGACAATCTGAAGCTCTGCATGCATTGCAACCATTTAAAAAACGACAGCAACTAACAGTGATACAAACCTTAGTGTGCTCAATTTCACAGATCTACAAGTAAACATACAACCAGAGAATCGGTTATGCAGAACACTGAAACAGTGAATGAAGAATCTGACTTATGAGTGTTTTTGTTTGTTTGTTTGTTTTTTTCTTCCAAGCTTAGTCCCTTCATTGCCAGAGGAAAACAGAAATTATCGATTTTCTTATTATAGCATTTAAAAGAGACATGTTACTTGTGTTAGACTCAATCTGAGAAAATGGTCTAGAGATATATCTTTCCTGACTTATCTAAACCTAAACCCATCATTCTAGGGCTATGAGTATGACATCAAAAGTTATAACATCATCAGTGACACCACACATCCCGTAGTAGACATGGGACTGGGCAGAGAAGGGGTTAAATGAAAGGGATATAATCATGGGTGCTACTCTTTCATTTTTACACTGATTTCAGTATTTTAAATTTTACCAGAAACTGAACTTCAGTTGGGGGTTTTAATTGATCAACATCAACAAAAATTGACCACAAGCGATTTGAAGCGTTTTGAACTTGGTTGTTCTATCTTGGAAGTTTACAAAGGCAATGTAATAATTTCACAAGGCTTATCAAACAGCTGTCTCTGTCTATCATTTTAACTGTCTGTCTATCTCAAACAGCTGTCTCTGTCATTTTAACTGTCTGTCTATCTCGTTATCTCTCTCATAACTTGCCCCCATCCCCCCTGAATCCTCCGATGGGGCTCTGCCCCTGTACCCTGCTGGGGTCATGGGTCCCTGGATCCCTGCCTTTCAGTTTTTTTTCATTTTGGGAAGTTGCACCCATGTATAGTAAACTAAAAAAATTTGATCAGATTAGAGCACAATTTTGTGATATTGTTATGAAACGAATTAGGATTTTCTAAATTTGGGTTTATTTAAAATATTTTGTGAATATTTCTACAGATGTAGTTATCAAAATATTTGATGCTCAGACGACATTCTGACGGCATGTTTGCAGCCTTTTCATCCGCGACTGCCAGCAGTGTCGCTTTGTGCTGGCGTGTCAGCAGTTCCGCACGCGAGACTGTCGCCACATCGATGCCTTCTTCCTCTGCGAGACCCAGCCCATCATCGAGTCCTCGTCCAAAATGAAATTTTCCTGCTTCAGATTCTTCTACCCTGAACTAGAGAGTTAGTGAAAACTTTGCTTTCTTCTTCTTCGATCGCTAAGACAGTTTCCTGTCAATTATGAGTGCAGATGCGTCATGCTGCCGTTATGCGCCTAACTAAGAAATAGGCTCAGCAAGTCCAACTTCGGAGGAAATATTTTTTGAAAGTGTTTCGTAAAAAGCTGGAGGAAATCTTGAAAGTGTGTCGTGAAAAAAGGCAGGAGAATGGACCGGTTAGGCAGAAAGATAGTAGATAACAGCAAGCAAAGGGAAAAGGCAGAGTCAAAGAGTGGCAGATTAGAGGAAGTTACAAGCACAGAACTTCCAGAAGGTGGGGGAACTATTTTTACGAAGGGCCCCCGGTATCCCCACGTGGGACAAAACTTTGGTTGAGTTGTGTATGTGTTGGGGTTTGTGTGTGTGTGTGTGTGTGTGCAGTGTTTCCCATAATTTACGCACACACACAAAAAAAATGACGCATTATTTTCGTCTGTGTGCGTCATTGTGACGCGCACGTTTCTTTCTTGCCCTGACACGTTTTCGCTGTCCTCACGACTTCGATCGCTAGGAGTCCGCATAGCAGACGATTTTTACAACAGTTCATTCTGCAGACATAATTTATTAGAGTTGCTTCCCTTTCCAAACTCTTTTCTGTTTGCGCGCGAGTTCACAACTATGGCGCTTCACATGTGATTGAAAAGAACTAATGTCCGTTCTTAGACTGACGATGAATCAGACCAGATTATCGATGAAGAAGCCAAAACAAGTAATGTGTCATCAGTAGCAGATGACGTGAATGAATCAAATCAAATCAAATCAACTTTTATTTCAAAAACCCCTGGGGGCACAAGAAAATGCATACACGTACCATTCACACCTGCGGCATCAAACATTACAAACAACAGCCCAAAAGACCCCATAACAGTACACATCAGCATAGTATTACATAGGCTCCAAACAAAAACAACAATAAAAACCAACAAAAACACTTCTTTTTTTTAACAGTACTCATCACCATATAGACAGGCACATTATACCATCATGCACAGATACACCTTCATACACACACACACACACACACACACACACACACACACACACACACACACACACATATACATGCACAACACAGTTGCTGGAATTGCACATATGAATCCTTTTTTTTAAACCGCTAATTAACTTATCTCCATTAACAAATATTGACATATGAAACAAACTCAGAAAGAACTCAGAAGAAAGTGGGTTTTTTAATGTTTTGACATCATCGTGGCAGGTATGTAATTTTGTTTCTTTGAAATAAGTTTTTTAGAAAGCTGATCCGTTATGATTTGACCCTTAAAAATTGTTAAGTGACCCCCAGATTTGGGAACAGGGGGTCATCTTGACTCCCAGTATTTAGGCCTATGGCAAACACTGGTGTGTGTGTGTGTCTGTCTGTGGTTATGTGAGTGTGAATTATTTTCTGATCTATCTCTGTTGTGTGTGTGCGTGTGCATGCATGTTCATTTCTTTTAAACCTTGTGGGTTTCCCTGTTGTTTGTGCAGGCCAGTTTAAAGCCTCAGGTCTTAGTATATTCAACAACAACTGGAGCAACGTCCATGACTTCACACCAGTGCCTGATGAGTCTCCAAACTTCTGCTTCCTCCCAGAGGTGTGTGTGTGTGTGTGTGTGTGTGTGCAGTGATGTCCCAAGGCCCCAGTCATAGGCCATTGACCTATTAAAATTGAAAATGTCCTATTGTGCTCTCCCCTGTCAGGACAAATGTCTGATTACATTTTCAACACTGGCACGCTTTGTCCTATTGATTTCTGCAAGAGCCAGGACATTGTTCTATTGATTTCTCTTATCTCAGGACAGTTTGTCCTGTCACTTTTCAATCCTCGGTACATCACTGTGTGTGTGTGTGTGTGAGAGAGAGAAGAGAGATAAATAGACTGACAGACAGACATGCAGGCAAAGAGAGAGATATTTTGAGTCATCATTTTTAGTTGAAAGAAATGGTTGAAAAGGATGGAAGTTCAGTTTAACGTCGCGTATCGGCTTTCGCCATGTACGACGGGCTGAACAAACCAACCATGGTATAAACAAAAATTTATGTTCCTGAATCACTGTCTTAGCCAAAAGGCCGAGAAGCGATCAGAATTTAAGATTGAAAAGGTGTCTCTGCTACATAATTATAGCTCGCTTTTGGCAACTCATGTTCTTCTTGTGGTTGGAAAGCTTAACCCTTTCAATGCTAGCCATTCTTCAGCCCAAATTTACCATTAAACGTAACTGGGTAGAGAAAAGATTTCGTCTGGAATACTGGGTATTCCTCTGTGACATGCATAAAATAGGGTCTATCCTTACCTCCCAAAATTAAGAACATAAGATCACTGGATACCAGACCCTCATTTGATGCCTTTTAGTGACATGGGTGTTACAGACCTGCCTACTGCTACGATTTGGCCGTAGCAGCTACGAAAAATAAAGCTTTGCTACAGAGCTACGGCAACCTTAACGTTGCTACGGAAAAAACAAATTGCCGCTGCATTTTATCTTTGCTTATGCCATTCCCGGTTTTGTCGGTTTCTAAGAGCAGACGCCGTGTCACGCGTGATAACCTAGTCACTTCCGTTTTTATCAAAGTGACTGCGCATGCGTTCTTATTACTTTCTCTGAAAAAAATGGCGGACTCCAGCAGCAGTAGCGATTCGGGAGATGTTTCAAACGAAGAAAAACGAACCCAAACCAGAAAACGAAAATCATCTGGCACACCATCTTGTTCTAAGAAAAAACATCGGTCTGCCGCACAAGTTTTTAAAATAGCTTACACGGAGGAGTGGCCTTGCATCGTCAGAAGTGGACTCGGTGCGAACCATGCTCGCTGCAGTGCAACCTCTGCCATGCGGACTTCTCTGTGAATCATGGCGGTAGAGACGATTGCCGTCAACACGTTCAATCGGCGAAACATATTAAGCAGTGCGTTTCGGCTCAGGAAGAGAACAAATCGATTGCCGTTGTTTGTGGATGCTACGGAAAAATTTGCCATGCTACTGAAAATTGATGGCTGGGCTACTGATTGGGAAAATTCCAAGTAGGCAGGTCTGGTGTTAAATCATTGTGGTGCCAAGAGGCGACAGTGGCGATGAAAGGGTTAAACTAGTTGCTGTTGTTATCAGCTTCATGCTTTTCATTGGAAGCAAAAAAAAAGTGCTATTTATTTAACCCTTTTGCCGCCAGCCATTTTTCAGTATAAAAAAAAAATTGTTAAACTTACCTGGGTAGAGAATTTTTTTGTCGGCAATCTTGGAAATTCCTCTGTGACATGCATAACATTAGGCCTATCCTTACCTCCCAAAATTAAGAACATATGGTCTTCGAAGAACAGGCGCTGATTTGATGCCTCTTAGTGACATGGATGTTAAACCATTGTGGTGCATAAATGCGACATTGGCGGCGAAAGGGTTAAGAAGATTTATATAGCTATTCAAATAGTATAGTATCTGTTCATCCTAAAACTCTTATCTGTCGATTCTTCTGGACCACACAAGATTGGGTGCCATAAAAAAAAATCCCCTCCTCCAGTGTTTAGAAGATGTGCAGTGCATGTAGAAAGCATATTCTATAATAGTTTCTTAATTGTAAGATACATGCATTTAGCGTGCTTGAGGAAAAGAAAGAAAAATGAGTGTGATCATCTGTCAAAAACTCCCCGTGGGGATACCGGGGGGGGGGGCTTTCGTAAAAATAGTTCCCCCACCTTCTGGAAGTTCTGTGCTTGTAACTTCCTCTAATCTGCCACTCTCTTTGACTATGCCTTTTCCCTTTGCTTTCTAACATCTGCTATCTTTCTGACTTGTTGGCCCATTCTCCTGCCTTTTTTCCAAAAAATCTTCCACTTAACTTTTCTCCCTTGAGCTCCTCCGAAATTGGAATGTGTCGGCTGTACGCAGCGGGGAGACCAGTGAAAACTGAAAACCGGACTCATATGTACCTTACCCATTATGGCCATATGGCCTGGGAACGAAGAAGAAGAATCTGTCAAAAACAGAAGTAGCACAAGCTTTTTTTCTTTCTTCTTTTGCCGTAATCTAAAACTACCACCACCGCTACCCAACACAAAAAACCTCATTCAGTTTGTGTATGAAAGGTGGCAGAGTGGTTAAGATGTTCGCCTGCCAAATGTAATGCGTGACTGCAGCGTGAGTGACACAGGTTCGAATCCCGGCCTCGCTCTTTCTTTCTAGTTCGACAGGAAATCGAACTGAACGTCCAGTCCTTCGGATGGAGACTTAAAACTAGTCTGACCCGTGCGCTTTACGCACATAAAAATCCCACAGCAGTTGAAAGTCGATAAGAGCAGGAAGAAATCCCACTGCCTGGTATGGCCAAATTGATAGCTAGGTTTTCCTCACCCTGTGCCCCCCCCCCCCGCAAAAAAACATTGGGTAGGCGCTGCACTTGCGGCGATGCGTTCTCCAGGGGAGAGCAGCCCTAATTTCACAGAGATAAGTCTCTGTGACTAGAATATACCAAATACCAAATACACCGACGATACAAATTGTATACTTAGTTCACTTGCACTGTTCGTGTCACTGAGTGGGGTCTGTATTGTGTTATGACCTGCAGGATGCGCGAGTGGAAGAGTTAGTGCCCTTGCCGACGGTGGAGCCGTTTTCTACGGTTCAGGTTAACGTGGATCCTGCCCAGAGCGTGGTGCCTCAGACATTGGGCAAGCAACGGAAACCGTTTGATGATGTGAGTGAGAGAGAGAGAGAGTGTACGTGTGTGTGTATTTGTGTTTGTGTGTGGCATGCATGCACACACAAGCACACAGACAGTGTTTTATGTTTTAATTTATAAAATAATATCTGTGTCTAATTTATTATCATAGTCTAAAAACACTTTAATGAAAAGATGTTAACCAAAACAAACACAGAGCAGACATTTACTATCTGAGTTAATTTCCTCTTCCATGCCAGGATGTCATGCTTGCTAATCAATTAAAAAAAACCACAACAACCTTGTTCAGCAATTTGTGTATGTGTGTGCGTTTATTTGTCATCACTCAAACACACACACCAAATCACACAAGCACACACACACACCATACTATACAAACACACACACCAAATCACACACAAGCACACACGCACACCATAATATACAAACACACACACCAACCAAACCTACACACACACATGCCACAAACAAACCAACCAAACCTATGCGCGCACGCACACGCACACGCACACACACACACACACACTCACGCAAACACCATATACAAACACACACACGCACAATATTTTTCAAGGAATTTAGTGAAATAGTGAAAAAATATCTGTTTTATGTGTGTGTGTGCTTTGCACACAATCTTTTTCACGAAATAGTGAGGAAAAAATTGTCAAGTTCTCTTTTTTTGTTTGATTTTCTTTCAGTCTTGCCTCATCGTGTTCTTCAATGACGGAGGATCGTTCGACAGAGCCGTCACATTTCTGGACACCATGAGGAAACAGAATGTGAGTTGGTATGGAGTTAGGGCCCTTTAACCTGAGCCTAAACCTTCTCTAAGACGCCAATGGTGCTTAACCTTTACCGCATTTTTTGGACTATAAGGCAATGCTTTTTTTTCCAGATGGAGGAGACTCCTGCGCCATATAATAGCATGGATGCTCCTGCTTTCAGGATGTCCTGAAATGCAGGATTTTTTTTATTGCCTGGAGCCCGCTTCACCGGATTATGAGAATTTGAGCAGAAATAAATTATCTAATACGTGTAGAATATAAAAGAAATGAATACAGATAAATATTCACATGCCTTTACCAGGAACTTTATATTTTTAGGATTGTTTAAGTCAAGTTGTTAACTGGGTGGCCCCTGGACGAAAATAATGCGTCTTTTTTTTATTTTTGCGCGTAAATTACACGCTACAGTGCATTATGGGAAACACTGCACACACACACACACACACACACACACACACACACACACACACACACAAACCCCAACACATACACAACTCAACCAAAGTTTTGTCCCCTGTGGGGATACCGGGGGCCCTTTGTAAAAATAGTTCCCCTACCTTCTGGAAGTTCTGTACTTGTAACTTCCTCTAATCTGCCACTCTCTTTGACTCTGTCTTTTTTTTAAATTTTCAAGGTGCACACATGTAATAGGACTGATAATATATCAAGAAATTACAACAACAAAATCTGAATTTTGTGTAAATTGGGGGGGGGGGGGTGCCTTATAATAAATTATAAATTAAGGTGTGCCTTATGGGCCAGCCACACGTCCACTGAAATCGCATGACTGTACGATACGATTCGATCAAGTGGTCTCGATGCGCCAATCACATTTGTTCTTTGATACCACGTGATCGAATCGTATCGTACAGTCGTGCGATTTTAGTGACCCTTTATAGTCTGAAACATACGGTGTAGCAGCCTTTTGTTCATTTCTGTGCTCCTTACATCATGTTCTACTTTTTGGTCCTGGGACGGTATTCATGTCGAGATAGCATGAGACTTAGCATGATGCTAACTTAGAAGCTCTTCCAAAAGTCCTATTAAATCTATAGGACTTTTGGAAGAGCTTCTAAGTTAGCATCATGCTACATCTCATGCTATCTCGACATGAATACCGTCCCTGATCTTTTTCAGGTTTTCTGTTATGGCTTTGATTGGTCAATGCAAGTTTTTTGTTTTTTTAAATTAGTAATTGCTATTGTCCTTTGCCCGACTAAGGTCGGCAAAGGAGTAAGTTTGTCGTGGTTCGTTTGTTTGTTGTTTTTTTGTTTAGTTTTGTTGCACCAAGCGTTTGGAATTCTCTCCCTGACTTGCTTTTTAAATTAGTAATTGCTATTGTCCTTTGCCCGACTAAGGTCGGCAAAGGAGTAAGTTTGTCGTGGTTCGTTTGTTTGTTGTTGTTTTTTTGTTTTCGTTTTGTTGCACCAAGCGTTTGGAATTCTCTCCCTGACCATACCCATAACCAGTCCACTCTTCCTTCATTCAAGTCCCAACTAAAAACCCACTTCTTCAGGAAAGCTTTCTCTCTCTAAAGTCTATGATCCTTTCCCCACTCTTGTCTTCCAGCTCATTGACGTTGAGTATGAGGTTGACGCATGCGCGTGCGTGTGTATGGGTGGGGGTTTGGGGGGGGGGGGGGGGGGGGGTTTGAAGGGAGGTGGGTGTTAGTGTGTTGTGTTATGATTATATGCAATGCATTCTCTAATGTATTCATTTTCATAGAGATGTATGGTGAGGATACGTGAACCAGTCTGTTAAAAATGTTTGTACGAATGGTGAGTGAAAAGCGCATTGAGTTGCTTTGCAAGATTATGCGCTATATAAGCACTATTAATTATTATTATTATTATTTTCTTCTTCTGTCTGTCTGGGTTGTTATCTTGTGAACCGCTGGACCGAATCACTTCATATTTTGTGTGGTGGTAGATCATACCCTACGCAGATGGTCCCATAGCAAAACTTTGCTGACCTTGATCTGAAAAGTTTGACCTTGAGAACCTAATTTTTTTCTTGCCATATTTTTCACATCGTTAGATTTTTTTAAACTTGATGATATGCAAGTGCATTGGCTTATGGTAATTCTGAACATTGGGTACCGATTAAGGTCAATGTCAAGATCGTAGACCTTGGGCCTTTCGAATAAAAAATATTAGAGACAGAGTAAGAAAAACTGTCCTTGTTAACAGAATGTCTGCAAAATCGGGGTGCCCACAAGGCGAGGTTCGATGATACTTTGAAGAAAGCTTTTGTGTTTGTGCTCTGGTAAACTTTGTGATACTTCTTCTTCGATCGCTCAGACAGTTTCCTGTCAATTATGAGAACGTCATGAGAGGTCATGCTGCCATTATGCGCCTTACTAAGAAATAGCTAGGCCCAGCAAGTCCGACTTCGGCCTGGAGGAAATGTTTTTGAAAGTGTTTCGTGAAGAAAGGCAGGAGAATGGACCGGTAAGGCAGAAAGATAGTAGATGACAGTTAAGCAAAGGGAAAAGACAGAGTCAAAGAGAGTGACAGATTAGAGGAAGTTACATGCCAAGCACAGAACTTCCAGAAGGTGGGGGAACTAGTTATGCAAAAGACCCCCCCCTGTATCCCCATACGGGGGGGGGGGGGGGGGGGACTTTGTGATACATTTTGACACATGTGTCCTCCCTTTGTGTTCAGCCCGACTGTGTGCTGGTGCAAACAAGGGAGCTAACCATGCAGCCAGAGGACGCTCAGAGGGTGTTCGGATCCGGCTCTTACGCCTCTGCCGTCAAACAAGGTGGGTTCATCAAACGGGGGGGGAAAAAAATCATTTTTTTTCTTTTCCCATCTTTTATTTTGAACTGTACAGTGACGTTGCTCCCACGCCACTCATTCCGAGTCTCAGCTCGCAGCCACAGCCTGGTTTGTCAGGTCGCAGAATCCTAAATCAGCAGTCAAGGGGAGCGAATCTTATCTATGTTAGGTCTAGTGATAGGCATTGAGTTTTGCGGGGAAGACGCATGAGGCATCCATCCACTGCTCCTGTTAATTCTTGTTCTGTGTTGTTTGTTTGCTTTAGGTCCAGTGATAGGCATCGAGTTTTGCGGGGAAGATGCACGAGGTATCCACCCACTGCCCCTGGTAATTAGTCCCCGAGCCGAAGGTTCGGGGAACTATTGTTTCTGTCTGGTTCATCCGGCGGCGTCCGTCTGGCGTGCCTCCATCCGGCTACTCGTCCGTTTTTCTCAAAAACTATTCAGTCTATCATCATCAAATTTGGTATACTAGTTTGCCAATATGCAAGCTATCCACTGATGTATTTAGTTTTACATTAAGGTCAAGGTCGCGCCAGTTACGGGGTTCAAAACCAGAAACACATAATCGCTAATATCTCGCAAAGTTTTGCATGTATTTCAATGCAGTTTTTTTCACAACATTTCTTGATGAATGGTCTATAACACAGTTGTCATGAATTTTTCTGTGCGCACGTGTGTGCATGATCGTGCACGCTCAAATCACGGGTCCGAACCCCAAGGCTATATATAAAAAACTATTCAGTTACATGCTGTTTTTCAGTTACATGCTGTTTTGATGCGTTTTTAATGATTAGTGTGTAGTAAAAAAAAAAAAGCAACACTTGCATCGCCAAGCGGCAGATAAGATCCTGAGTCGCTAAACATGGGATAAGCCCATTGTGCCCTAGGCCCTTTGTGTCACAGGCCCGATATGTCTCACTTCTTTCCGGCCGTCCATCCGTCCGTGCGTGCGTCCTGTTTTCAGTTCTCAATGGTCTCCCCGCTGTGTGTACAGCCGACACATTCTGATTTCGGAGTAGCTCGGCGATGTTGCGAGGGGACTTTGCAGCCGCTCGGCGTTGCACTTGTTCTTTTTCTGTGTTTGTTTGCCTTAGGTCCTAGGTCCTATGATAGGCATCAAGTTTTGCAGGGAAGACGCACGAGGTATCCACCCACTGCCCCTGTTATTTCTGTTTCTGTGTTTGTTTGCTTTAGGTCCTGTGATAGGCATCAAGTTTTGCAGGGAAGATGCATGAGGCATCCACCTACTGCTAATTCTTTTTCTGTGTTTGTTTGCCTTAGGTCCTGTGATAGGCATCAAGTTTTGCAGGGAAGATGCATGAGGCATCCACCCACTGCTAATTCTTTTTCTGTGTTTGTTTGCCTTAGGTCCTGTGATAGGCATCAAGTTTTGCAGGGAAGACGCATGAGACATCTACCCTCTGCCCCTCTTAATTCTTTTTCCGTGTTTGTTTTAGGTCCAGTGATAGGCATCGAGTTTTGCGGGGAAGACACACAAGGCATCTACCCACCGTCCCTCTTAATTCTTTTTTTGTGTTTGTTTTTTGCCTTAGGTCCAGTGATAGGCATCGAGTGTTGCAGGGAAGACGCATGAGACATCTACCCACTGCCCCTGTTAATTCTAATTCTGTTTGTTTGCCTTAGGTCCAGTGATAGGCATCGAGTTTTGTGGGGAAGACACACGAGGCATCTACCCACCGTCCCTCTTAATTCTTTTTTTGTGTTTGTTTTTTGCCTTAGGTCCAGTGATAGGCATCGAGTGTTGCAGGGAAGACGCATGAGACATCTACCCTCTGCCCCTCTTAATTCTTTTTCCGTGTTGTTTGTGTTAGGTCCAGTGATAGGCATCGAGTTTTGCGGGGAAGACACACGAGGCATCTACCCACCGTCCCTCTTAATTCTTTTTTTGTGTTTGTTTTTTGCCTTAGGTCCAGTGATAGGCATCGAGTGTTGCACGGAAGACGCATGAGACATCTTCCCACTGCCCCTGTTAATTCTAATTCTGTTTGTTTGCCTTAGGTCCAGTGATAGGCATCAAAATTTGCGGGGAAGACGCAGGAGGCATCCACCCACTGTCCATGTTAATTATTTTTCTGTGTTTGTTTGTTTTTTGCCTTAGGTCATGTGATAGGCATCGAGTTTTGCGGGGAAGACGCAGGAGGCATCCACCCACTGTCCATGTTAATTATTTTTCTGTGTTTGTTTGTTTTTTGCCTTAGGTCATGTGATAGGCATCGAGTTTTGCGGGGAAGACGCAGGAGGCATCCACCCACTGTCCATGTTAATTATTTTTCTGTGTTTGTTTGTTTTTTGCCTTAGGTCATGTGATAGGCATCGAGTTTTGCGGGGAAGACGCAGGAGGCATCCACCCACTGTCCATGTTAATTATTTTTCTGTGTTTGTTTGTTTTTTGCCTTAGGTCATGTGATAGGCATCGAGTTTTGCGTGGAAGACGCACGAGGCATCCACCCACTGTCCATGTTAATTATTTTTCTGTGTTTGTTTGCTTTTTGCCTTAGGTCATGTGATAGGCATCGAGTTTTGCGGGGAAGACGTGGTGCGGAAGTGTCAGGAACGAGTGGTGGACATCATGACAGGCACCACAGGTAAACCAGTAGAGATTTGATCAAACGAATTTTATAACAGTTTCACTCAGCAAAAATATAGGCTCACCTCAGAGCTTCCGGGGGTGTCGCGCTCCCTTCGTCTGCTGAGAGGCCACTGGCGGTTCAGTGCACACGATCGTGAGTACAGCTCAAGGCTGCACCCATGGCGCATGACTGAACCATGGAAGAATAGAGATTTCTTTTGTGATAGTGGCAATTCTTGCTCATTCAATTATCAGGATCATTTCACTAGATAATGCAGTAGACTTTTTCTTGCCTCTCCTTTTTTTCATTGTTGTAAGTATGACTTTATGGAAGAATACAGTGGGACCTCGCTTATAAGACCTTCAAAAATCATCCCAAATGAGGTCTTGTAAGGGAGGGTCTCATAAGGGAGGTAATTTTAATACTTACAAAGAAGGGCAACGTCTCAGAGAAGTAGGTCTTATGTGGTAGGGAGTCTTATAATGGGAGGTCTTATAAGGGAGGTTCCACTGTATTAAAATTACCTCCCTTATAGGATCCCTCCCTTATAGGATCCCTCCCTTATAAGACCTTCAAAAATAATCCAAAATGAGCTCTTATAAGGGACCTCATTTTGGATTATTTTTGAAGGTCTTATAAGGGAGGTTCTACTGTATACGACCCCCTCCTGGATATGACATACAAAGATTTGGCACGAGGCATCCACCCACTGCCCCCAGGACTCCCAATCGACCCGCAAAACAAGGGGTCCCAGGGACTCCTTCACTTACAGTATAGAGGGTCCTAGAGGCGGGACAGAGGGTCCCAGTGGCATTGCGAATGCTGAAAATAATTTTTCTACTGCATCCCTGGGACCCCCTGCACATTCTTTTAGAGTGTCCTTTAAAATTTTATTTCTTCATAGACCCCCCAAATGGGGGTCCCTGGGAGCCCTGGCCCCACACAAAACATTGACTTTTTTTGGTTCTTTTCAGGTCTGGTGTTTGTCAGTCAAAGCGCCACATCAGCCCAGCAACAGTTGGACAATTTCTTCACCTTCGCTGACATGCAGATGGGACTCTGATCCACGCGGGTTTGGATTCTGTTGTGGGTGTTGTTTCATTTCGTTTTATCATTTCCACGATTTACCCTCTCTCAATCGTCCCGCAAAACAAGGGGTCCCAGGGACTCCTTCACTTACAATACAGAGGGTCCTAGAGGAGGGATAGAGGGTCCCAGTGGCATTGCGAATGCTAAAAAGATTTTTTCTAGTGCATCCCTGGGATCCCCTACACATTCTTTTAGAGGGTCCTTTAGAATTTTAGTGCTTCATAGACCCCCAAATGGGGGTCCCTGGGAGCCCTCCTCGCTTTTCTGGTTATATAGCATGGAAAAATTTCAAACAGTGCGTGTTGACTTCCCAGCATGCCATACCGGGGGTTTGAACGCCGAAAGGAATTAATTACCATTCTTCTAGGGTAAAAGCCTGAAAGTAGTGTCAGCCTTCTTTTATTCCTTTTGTGATAGTTTTTGTGTGTGTGTGGCTGTTGCCAGAGAAAAATGATAGTACCTTCTGAATTCAACCTTGAATTATTTTGTGCGACCTCCACTGACCACGCTCAGTGCTTGATTTGTTAATGACGGCTAGTCATCGTTCTTAGAGGACATATTAGGGCTCCAAATATTTTTTGACCTGTCACTATTTTTCTTCTGTTTATTTCCTCAATTAAGTACCCCCCCCCCCCCCTCCACACACAGATTTTGACACTATGACAGCCCTAATGCAGGGTCCGCACTGTCTTTGAAGGTCTTTGAAAGTCTTTGAAAAATGGCTTTGATCTGTGAAAATCGTGAAATGGTTTGTGTGAAAAAGTCTTTGATGCCTTAAAAAGTCATTGATGCCGTAATTGTTTTGGGTTTTTTTGCTTCCAGAATTGATAAAGAAGCAATTTAATTTCACTTTAAATTTCCATATAGCAGATGTCCTTGATTTGTCTAGTTACTTCCCTTCATTATATCCATGTCTTTTGGCTACACTGGTGCAACTTGAATGATCATGATCGAAGCAATTGCATGTTGTGAGAGGTCTTTGAAAATAGGATTTAAAAATGCCTTTGAAAGTTTGTGAATTTGTATATGAAAAATCTGTATGAACCCGGTAATATCGCCTTGGTAGTTGTCACTGTCTGTTGACGGAGCTGTGAACAACATGATTCGAAGGACAAACCCTGCTCTTCCCTTCGTTTTCATGGGTGGGCTTCGATAGTTTATTCGCTTGGATTTTGTAAGCTAAAGTAACAGCAAATAAAACCCCACATATACAGGCAACAGTGGTTTATTTTACCTTTGGAGCATTATGAATGCGTTAGATAAACCACCAGTACAGGGAGACCTGACTGGCTGGGTCGAAAAAGTAGCTTAGGGTTTTTTGTTTTATTTTTTCTTGTCTGATCTGGAACCTCGATCCGTATTGGCCGCTGCAAAGAACACCTTTTTGCAAGCGTGAATGCCCTTGGTGTTTGGGTGAAGATGGTTGAGTACTGACCAAACAAGGACATAACTCTCGCCAATAACCCTATTTGAGGCCTTTTAATGGCTGCCTTTTTGCAAGAGTGAATACCCTTTTGGATACTGACCAACAAGGGCTTAACTCTCACTGTCAAGGGGGTTAATAACCCTAGTTGTAGTGGCCAATAGTTCCAACGAATCACAGTGTTGATTGTGGGCACTTATCTGGAAGAAGAAGAACAGCAAATGTATTTTGATAAAAAAGGCGTTGCTGAAGCGATTCTTTTTACTTTATGTCAGGGCCCTGAGTGTATTTTTTTGATGTTAGGGTACTTCTGTACCCTTTTGTCTGAAATCCTGAGGTGTGTTGTCGATATCAGTTTGCATGCCTGGTCACGAAATTGAACAAAAGGTGAATACTCTCTTTCTAATTCAATTTCGTTATCTCCTCTCTTGGCCTTACTATTTCATTCTTTAACATGCCTGGTCACCCCTGACACTGTTGATAAACTCAGGCCAGAAGACTTGCTGCGTTGGTCGTGTTAAAATTGAAAGAAGAAAAAAATGCGCGCACACTTTTTACAGATGCACACAAACGCACATGAACGTGGGAACACATCCGTACACAATTGCGCATGAACGCACAGACACACACACACACACACACACACACACACACACACACACACACACACTCTCTCTCTCTCTCTCTCTCTCTCTCTCTCTCTCTCTCTCTTAATTTATTTCATTTTGTTGTTAAGCTTGTTTGAATCTGTTTGTAAAATAAGAAAAAAAGATGTGTACAACCATGTCTGATATGATCAAATTTAATTAGTCAAACTTTGCATGAATCTTCTTATAAATATATTCCATTTCTTCATGAAATCCATATACCATACCATATTTTGTGGGCTACAAGGCGGTTCTAATTATAAGGCGCACCCCCCGAATGTAACAAAAAATGTGAGTTTAACCATACACAAGGCGCAACATATTTGAAGGCGCATGCACAATGATCGAACACAAGCGAAAAAATAGATAGAATATGAGGTCAACTCAAACAAAGGTTGGTATTTTGCCTAGTTCTGTCAAAACAATCTTCAGAACGACAGAAGTTACATTCACACTGCCATCTGGATATCCATAATGATGAAGCACTTTTGCGCGTAGTCTGCGTCAGAGCCCATACTTGTCTGCCATGATAGCTGTCGAAAGCGAGGCTGCTACGTCATATCCTGCTTCAACACCCCCCCACCCCTTTTACTATGTGAATGCTGTTGTCTGCTTCGGTGGCTTCATGCACGATTTCTGCCCGATAATCGATCTCAATAGGTACGATATGAATGGAATTCACAACTTTGTTTGATCAGATTTCAGTCATACACTAGGCGCAACGCATTTTAAGGTGCAGGGGTCTCAGTTGAGGAATAAAGTATGGCCTTGTAGTCCATTAAACACGGTACATAATATATGCATGAATTTGTGTATGTATGCTGCAGCACCTGGCTGTTCACATTTGTTCTTGCTTGAGTCATAAAAATGTGTGTGTGTGTTAAAGTGATTTAAACGGCTCTGGAGTGTTCAATGTTGATGTGTAGCAGTACTTTTTTTGGTTTTGTTCGTTTGTTTGTTTTTGTCGGAGTGTGGCTGCCTATGTGGCGGGGTAATCAAAAACGGTCACACACGTAATGTTCTCATCGCTGGCTGGTGCATTTGTACCATAGTGTTCAGGTGCTTCGGTTGTTGGGATGATGCCTGGAGTCTTTTAGCCAGGGTACAACAACAACAACTTTCTTTTTTTTTGTGGGGAAGGGGTGTGTGTTTGTATCATGTTTCTCAAAGTGTGTATATTAGTTTGGTTTATTTTAGTTTGCATGTAAGTGAATTTGGAAAATGTTATGTGTAATGCATGCAATGCTTTCTGGGACGTTCTTCAAAGCTGCAATTTGTTTGTAAATGTAAGAGTGTTCCTTTTAGAATGAAAATGCACGTTTTTTGTTGCTGTTTGTTTTTTATAATGTATAGAATAGAATGGTTTTATTCATATTGTTCCCGCTTTGTTTGAATTTGGATGTTAGATATAAAAAGTAATGCAACGGTATCAACTCTTTTGAGTAAATAGTCACGTTTCTGCGCATTGCTCAAGTATTGTCGCCATTGCTCAGTTTTATTTTGGGTAGAAGTGTTTCATTTGTGCTGAGTTGAAGCACCATTTGGGGCAGTGGGTGGATGCCTCGTGCCTCCATATAGGGAGCTGGATGACCCCGCCTTCTCCATGAGTCTCTCCCCGTGGCGATACCAGGGCTCCCAGGGAGCCCCATTTGGGGGTATATGAAGTACTAAAATTCTAAAGGACCCTCTAAAAGAATGTGCAGGCGGTCCCAGGGATGCACTAGAAAAATTCTTTTTAGCATTCGCAATGCTACTGGGACCTATCCCGTTTCTAGGACCCTCTATACTGTAAGTGAAGGAGTCCCTGGGACCCATTGTTTTGCTAGACGACTGGGAGCCCTGGGATACTGAGTGGTCTTTCATAAAAAATAGTTCCCCCACCTTCTGGAAGTTCTGTGCTTGTAACTTCCTACAATCTTCCACTCTCTTTGACTTTATTGGCCCATTCTCCTGCCTTTATTAAAAAAAAATCTTCCAAATAAATGTTCTCCTTTGAGTTTGAGCTCCTCCGGAATCGGAATGTGTCGGCTGTGCGCAGCGGGGAGACCAGTTAAAAACTGAAAACGGACACATGCATGCTTTACCCGTTATTGCCTTTTGACAAGGGGACGCAGAAGAAGAAGAAGAAGCAGAAACACCATTTAGTGCTAGAAGTGTCGAAAGTACCTTTCATTACTTTATTCCTCATAATTGTGTAGATCTGAATAGGAATTGTTCGGAAATAATTAAAGGGAGTAATTTCATGGTGTGTGTGGGAGTGATCTTGCCTAATTCAATCGGTCAAACAGGGGAAGCTACTCTACCATCAGGTAGATCCCCAGCTCTCTCCTCGTGTGTTTGAGTAGACTTACATCACTTAGAACACTGCGTCATTCTAAGTTTGATGTCATTTATATTTTTGCGTCACATTTTGCAAGTTCTATCAGTTTGTGGATACTGGCCGCCCCTCAATATTTCTATAAAAAAATGTTTGCAAGTCGTTGACTCGCATCCTGCGGTTTCAAGCTTCGATGCCATACCACCATTGTTGCTATGGTTTTGACCGAGTAAGTCGAGGTAACTAACTATTTTTCACGAAGTGCTCTCCCCTAGTTTTTTTTCTCCGAAAATCGTCTATTAGGGTTGAATGGTTTCATTTTTGTTCCATTTGATTGGAGTTTATTTTTTGGGTTTGTGATTTTGTTTGTTTGCTTTTTGTCTTGTATTCAGAAGATATACTATGATCAAGTCATGTTTAGAAGCCTGACAGTACAAACATTGTATGCTCAAGAGGAGGGATGGCATGACAAAGCAACTGAGAAAGCCAAGTGTACGCCATTGTCTTGTGACATTTTTTTTTAATGAATTAATTTTTTTAAATGCCTACATTTACATGAATCACATTGATTTATAATTAACTTACATTTGTAGCGAGGAAATTTAGAAATAAATAAATTAAAAAAGCAATAAATTACCAAGCTTTTTTGGGGGTTGCCATTTGAGATAAGAATGTGGACTTCAGTCTCTGAATTTATGTGCAATGTTATTTCTCAAAACAATTAATGACAAGATTGCAAACTTTATAAGCTCGGAAATCCCCCAAAGTCGGAGTGTGGCTGCCCACGTAGCGGGGTAATCAAAAACGGATCGCACACGTAATGTTCTCATCCCTAGCTGGTGCATTTGTACCATAGCGTTCAAGTGCTTCAGCTGTTGGGATGATCCCTGGAGTCTTTAAACCGGAGTATGACAACAACAACAACAACAACAACAACAACAACAACAACAAGAAGAAGCTTGGAAGATCAAATATGATATTGTTCATGTTTACTGGTATGAGTTGTAGGCTGTTAGTTTGTGGCTAATATTTCTCGCTTTAGGTTGTGAATGTCATGGTTTTGGCAAAAGTCTGTGATGCTTTTTTTGGTTTTATTTATATATTTGTGATGCGGCACAGGAAAAAGAGGCTAAAGTCGGGCAGCCACAAGAGAGAGAAAGAGAGAGATTTGATTGATTGAAAAATTGTTAGAAATAAACTATTAGAGATAGATGAATTCTGTGTTTTTGCCTGTTAATCTGTTGTCTCTGGCCTTTCTCAAAATATGAATAAGTCCAAAGTGATCATTTACGACATTAGCCTTGTTTTCCTGTGCTGCATCACATTTGGAAGTTGTTGACCGTTCATCTGTTTTAATATTTTAACATTTTCATATATTTCACTTTTTTCGTTTATCTCTTTGTTAATTTATTGTGCTTTTTTGTTGTGTGTGTGTGTGTGTGAGTTTTTTGTTTTGTTTATTTGTATGTTCAATTACGTCGGTACTGTAAGGGTACAACAATAAGAAGAAGAACATAAGGTCACTGGATACCAGACCCTCATTTGATGCCTTTCTTGACATGGGTGTTAAATCATTGTGGTGCCAAGAGGCGACAGTGGCGATGAAAAGGTTAAGGAATGTGATGGGGCAGTGGGTGGGATGCCTCATGCCTCCATTCGGGGAGCTGGATGACCCCGCCCCCTCCACGAGTCTCTCCCCGTGGGAATACCGGGAGAGGGAAAGGGTCTTTCGTACAAATAGTTCCCCCACCTTCTGGAAGTTCTGTGCTTGTAGCTTCCTCTAATCTGCCACTCTCTTTGACTACCTTTTTCCCGTTGCTTTCTGTCATCTACTGTCTTTCTGACTTGTTGACCCATTCTTTTGCCTTTAAAAAAAAAAATCTTCCATATAATTTTCTCCTTTGAGACCAGTGAAAACTGAAAAACGGACACATACGTACCTTACCCATTATGGCCATATGGCCTGGGAACACAGAGGAAGAAGAAAGAATGTGAGCTTGAAATTTGAAAAATGCAGCGTTAATGATCATATATGACTCTGTGCCAAAAGGTGGGCATGAAAAGTGGACATAGAGGGTAAAAAATGAAACTATTAATACCATTTAAATACATGCATATTTAGAAAGGATATAAATGAGGCAAAACATGTGCAAAGTGGCAGGACAATTTTTCAACCGATTTCTGAGAAAATAGTGATAATGTGGTGTCCCCCACCTGATGACGAACATCAATGATTACATCACAACCATGGTGTTATGTCACAGTATTTTCTCATAGCTCCAGCAAATCATGTTGTGTTAAGTTGTTTTCATTGTTTGCTATTAGTCTGTGACATTTCCTGTTGAAATTTGCTGTTAGTATGATGATTATTATGGGTCTGTTGCGGTAACAAATGACCTTCGTCATCACTTTACATTTGAAAGTTGTATCAAATACACTAATTCTGTCTTTAAGTGCTTAAGATGCCATAAAAAAAAACAATTACAAGTTAACTGAATATTTTCTACCACACTATTAATTGATTCATGCCATTGTTTTTGTTTTATTACACAATGTGTGAAAAATGTATGACGAACATCAAAGTTACCTAAATCATTTATTTTCCAGTTTCTGGCCAAAATGTCTATGAATAACTGTATTTTTGTCAACTACAGTAAGCAGAATGCTTTAAAGAAAATAATAACTTGCATGAATAAAGTTTTTTTCAAAAAACTATTGAATTATTTATCATAATTCACTATTTACACCATAGGACATGTATGACGAACATCATAGTTACATTAATAATTTTCATTAAGCACTATTTTTTCATTTATCTTTCTATGAAGGCTGCAAAGTGCTCTAAATTAATTACTACTGAAGTGGTGTTCATTTGTTTATTAGATGGTTAGACCAATAAAACCAGCTAAATTTGATAATTAACATTTTCTTGATGACGAACATCAAGTCCAGTAAAATGATTACATTGAACATTTGGATTAGTGCAGAAGAAAGAAATGAACATGCTGGTGTTAAATAAGGGTAGGGGTCAACTTTATATGACAGTTTAATTGTAAAATAAAAGAGATCAAGTTAAAAATATATATCTTGAGGATTTTATTGAGCATTATAACTTAGGTATGACGGATGTCAAGTGTTACATCTAAGTCAGAACCTTTAAGAGAAAGTGCAATATTATTTAAAATAATATATTTTGTAAGAACATTTTATACTCCTATGATAAAGTAATATCTGCTCCAACAAAGCATGACATTTTCATGTATTTTGGATTTATATAAGTGAAAATTGTTGGGAAGTTTGATTTTGGTTAAATGATTACATCAAAAATGATGTTTGTCATCAACATTGGTTTAAGTCTAATAACTAACAGAACTTTCATTTTTGAATGTTACAATCTTTAGCGTTTACTAATGAGGTACTTTTGCATAACCTGTCCAAATTTCAAGTAATTTTACTGGAGTTTGTGTGTTCTAGCACTTGTTGAAATCATGACTATTTGCAATGTCCACTTTTGAAGACCAGATTTTGGGGCTGATTTGACATTCATTGTCACATAACTAAACAACTACTGATCTTATAAAGCTGATATTGTCTCTAGTGTCTTTTCAGACATTTGTCTATATGTTTATAACATAAGCACAACAGTCAGAAGGTTATGTGACAATTTATTGAGAATGTAAGTACCTGACCCTCTCCGTGCTCACCTTTTGGCACAGAGTCATTATATATATATATATGTGCGTTTCTGACACACAAAACTTTCATCTGATGCTTTTATTTCAGACAAGTGTGTCACTTCTTCCTCTTCGTTCCCAGGCCCTATGGCCATAATGGGTAAGGTACATGTGTCTGGTTTTCAGTTTCCACTGGTCTCTTTGGTGCATACAGCTGACGCATTCCGATTTCAGAGGAGCTCAAAGGAGGAAACAATATTTGGATTTTTTTGTTTTAAAGGCAGTAGAATGGGCCAATAAGTCAGAAAGACGGTAGATGACAGAAAGCAAAGAGAAAAGGCAGAGTCAAAGAGAGTGGCAGATTAGAGGAAGTTGCAAGCACAGAACTTCAAGAAGGTGGAGGAACTATTTTTACGAAAGACCCCCCGGTATCCCCACAGACTCGTGGCGGGGTCGTCCAGCTCCCCCGTATGGAGGCATGAGGCATCCACACACTCTCCCACAGTGAGTCACTAAAGCATATCACATTTTCGCCTGATGCAGAGTTTCTAAATAATTGTTCAAGATTTTATTAATAGAGACCCCGTAAATATCCTGTTGACCCCTAAAAATCTAGGGGCATATTTCAGGCAGTGATTCGGACCCCTTGATTTCAGAAATAGGAACGATTTAACGCTGACATGAAAACAGTTTTGGGTTTTTCGGCTTAAAAATTGATGATTTATGAGAGAGAAAAAAAGACCAAAGATGTCCAAGTTTTGTGTGTGTGTGTGTGTTTTTTGGGGGGAGAGGTTGGGGGTGAATTTGAAAAACGGTGGTAGTAACACTGAAGGTGAGTGTCTGTGGATATGGTTGTGGTTTGATGTATTTGTTGGCTTTATATTCCGTCCATTTAAAAACAGCTTGAACATGTTTTTGATCTGGGACGGTATTCATGTCGAGATAGCATGAGACTTAGCATGATGCTAACTTAGAAGCTCTTCCAAAAGTCCTATTAAATCCTATAGGACATTGGAAGAGCTTCTAAGTTAGCATCATGCTAAGTCTCATGCTATCTCGACATGAATACCGTCCCTGGCTGCTACTCATCATCAGTAGTTAAGATTAAATGAATGAAAAGAAAAAAAATATTGGTTGATCTCTTTTCATTTGTTTCCTTTTTTTTCTTTCTTTAAAGAAAATGATCTTCAGTGGGGTGTGGTTTTTTTATATACCAGGTGTAGCTTAAATAATTGTTATTTACCATCATGGATTGCATTTGGTGTGGGGGGTGGGGTACTTCTTATTGTCATAGTTATCATGCGTAGTTATGGTGGGGGTTTTTTTCCTTAAGAGATTCATAACTTGCTTTTCATTTTCATTTTTTTCTGAGTGATTAACTTTTCAATAATTTAAAGCTGCCCTGTTGTGGTTTGGTCTGTGATAGTTAGTAACTTATGCTAGTGACATACTTGTGGTGGAATTCCTGTGTTTGCGTTGAATGTAGATTTATCATGTGCATGTTTGGTTTTGCTTGAACTTTGAGTGGTTAGTGCTATGTTGTGCAGCTTTTGGCTTGCTTCCCCCCCCCCCCCCCCCCCCCCCCCCCCCCCCAAAAAAAAAATCTATTGAATTTTGATTCACTAACATTTTGCTGATGTTGCATGATTATCATTGCTTTTTTAAAATGAGATCAGTCAGTGATGCTCCGAGGATGGAAAAGTGATGGGACAAAGTGTCTGAGACAAGAAAATTGATAGAACGAAACAGAACAGTGTAGAGTGGCACAGTGATAGCGCGTTCGCCTCGTGTCAAGTTAACCCGAGTTCGAACCTGGGTACAGGGGATTTTTCCTCTCACTTTGCACTAGGCCTTACGGTCTGAATGTGGAGTCTTTCGGTTCAGACGATAAACCGAGGTCCCGTGTGCCCATGCACTTAGCACACGTTAAACCCAGTGGCAACGAAAAAGTTGTCATTTCCCTTTCCTTCCTCATCATTCACACAAAAACCGCATGAAAAAAAAAAAAATTTGGTTGGCTGCGACGTGCTCCAGGTGGGAGCAACCCGAATTTCACAGAGACGCCTCTGTGACTATAAAATACCTAATACCTAAAAATGCCCTGGCTCTTGTAGAAATCAGTAGGACAAAGTCTGCTAGTGTTGAATTCCAATAAGACGTTTGTCCTGATGGGTAGGAACAGAATAGGACATTTTCAGTGTTAACAGGTCGGGACTAAGTCTTATGACCTTAAAAGTCATGGGGATCAGTATGTTCTGGGGAGCTGTCGGTGGAGGACCTCACTCACGCTGGCTCCGCGACTAAGAGAATAGTGTCGTCAGTAGGTGGTGTCCTGAACAGGCTCCACTGAGCTCCACCGAAGTGACTCAGCAGCAGTGCAGTGTCTCCTCGGTTGGTTGCCTCCTGACGGCCTAACATAGATTCGCTCCCCTTGGACTGCTGGTCTCAGATTCTGCGACCTGAACAAGCTGGGGTGTGGCTGCGAATTGGGATTCGGAATGAGCGGCCTGGGAGCAACGACACTGTACGGCCCAGAAGATGGGACAGCTACAAAAAAAAAGTTATGACCTGAGCCACGGGACATCACTGAGCTGAACCATTTTTTCTTCTTCTTTAAAATAACAAATTTGTGCTTACGTGTAATTACCTATTTATTATGGGACAGTCAGTGGTATAGTAATGATGGAGCCTCATGGATCAATTCCGATATATCAGTTAGAAGGAAGCGAAGAGTATAGGCCGCTGTGCAACGGGTATGGAATTTGATGGCTCTTTCTTCATCTACATCATTTGATTTTTAAAATGTTTGGACACTAATGTAGCAAATGCCGATACAAATGTTGGATTGTTTGTATCCCTCTCTCTCTCTGTGTCTGTCTCTATCTCTCTGTCTATCTCTCTCTTTCTCTCTCTCTCTCCATCTCTCTCTCTCTCTCTCTCTCTCAATCTCTCTCTCTCTCCCTCTCTCTCCCTCAACACTTTTTACATGCTATTCATGGTTGTTTATTATTTTCTTTCATTGCATGGTTGTTGTTTTTTCAATTGTTTATTCAATATTTTCGTTTACCACAGGGCTGGGTGTAAAAAAGTATGTATACTTATCTCATTACCCTGTATAAATAAAATTTTGTTCGTTCGTTTGTTCTACATCCTTCATCAGTCAGCATAGCAGTAAAGTGTAAGATTTTTTTGTGGGCCTCTCGTGCTCACATTCACAGTGACTTGGGTAGTTTTTATATTTTTTTTCTCCTAGTCCAATCGATGCTCTGTGTTCTGCTGTTCAGGTTTCAGATTGGGGGATTTTTCGGTTCATCATAGAAATGTTGGTGCCCCCCTTGCAAATTTAACTCACTCTGGCTCTGTAATTATTTGTGGGTTAGCAGCTTGTGTCCTGCATTTGTTAGATAAAAGAAAGGCTGCACTTGAGGCAACTCGGCAGCAGTGCAGTGTCTTCTCTGGCGGGTGGCTTCATGATGACTGGACATTGATTGCTGTTTGTAGATTTCTGGTTTATCGCTGCGACTGCACAAACCAGAATGTGGCTTTTTCTTGCAGTGAATGATTAATCTTTGTGGAAGCATTACTTGAACTTGAAGCAGTGAAATTGGACTGATGAATAATAAGCATAATTAAATACAGTGGAGCCTCCCTTTTAACCCTTTCGCCGCCAGTCAATTTTCAGCAAACAAATTCATTTAAACTTAACTGGGTAGAGAACAAAATGTATCTGCAATATTGTAAATTCCTCTGTGACATGTATAACATTAGGCCTATCCTTACCTCCCAAAATTAAGAAAATTGGTTCTTCAGATAACTGGCCCTGATTTGATGCCTGTTAGTGACATGGGTGTTAAACCATTGTGGTGCAAAAATGCGACATTGGCGGCGAAAGGGTCAAAACCTTCAAAAATCATCCAAAATAAAGTCTTAAGTGGGAGGGAGTTGTATAAGGGAGGTAAATTTAATACTTACAAAGAAGGGCAATGTCTCAGAGCAGTAGGTCTTAAGTGGGAGGGAGTCTTATAAGGGAGGTAAATTTAATACTTACAAAGAAGGGCAATGTCTCAGAGCAGTAGGTCTTAAGTGGGAGGGAGTCTTATAAGGGAGGTTCCACTGTATGTCCTATGTCCGCGTGTGTGTGTGTGTGTTTGATATAATGTGTGTGTGGGGGGGGGGGGGAGCGTTTTTTCTCTGTCCATTATCTCCTCTTCTTCCTTCCCAACCCCCCCCCCCCCTTATCTTTTCTTGTTTCCCTTTTCCTCTCCCCTCCTCTCTCCTTTTCCCTCTTGCTAGAGGCGTGCAAATGTGTGTATGTGATTTTGAGAGGCGAGTGGTTTTAAAGAAAATTTCAACGGTAATGCATCAACCCGTTTTTTACTTGTCAGTCCATGGTTTGTACTCGTAAAAGAAAATAAATTTGAAATATTGTACGGTCGTAGATGCGGGCGTTGGGGTGTTTTGTTACATACATACATATATGTTTATATGTATGTGCACACCATAACTATAAAAAATATGTTTAAATCTCTTTGACTTGAATGTTGCGTGTTCTTTTATTGCTCTTCTCATTTTTGTCACGTGTTTTTCTTTTTTGCACGGAAATAAACTCATGAAATATTTTGTGTTCTGAATGTCGTGGAATCTTGTGTGTGCTTGACGTTGCAATTGCGCTTTGATTTTGATCGCTTGAGTTGCTGATCTGTCTTTGTTCCATTTTCATGGATGTGAATGTTGTGTGGGCTTAATTATTTGCATGTATTTAAAACTGTTATGTATAAATTGGCTATGACTTTGCTTCGGGATAAGAATTCTGTCAGAATAATTCAGAATTATGCGAGAGAATGTGAGATCTTTTTAATTGAAGACATGTTTTGGGCATGCCATCTTTCTTTCTGTTTTATAGATCTGGGCCTGTATTCACGTTGAGATAGCATGAGACTTAGCATGATGCTAACTTAGAAGCTCTTCCAATGTCCTATAGGATTTAATAGGACTTTTGGAAGAGCTTCTAAGTTAGCATGATGCTAAGTCTCATGCTATCTCAACGTGAATACAGGCCCTGATTACATGGATGCTCCTTCTTTCAGGCTGTCCTGAATTGCATGATTTTTAAATTGCCTAGAGCCGGCGTCGCCGGATTATGAGAATTTGGCAAACAACGATTTTCTTGCACACATACACAAACTTGTACAATAAAAAGAGCCTATATAAGCATTTGCTTATAAGCATATAAGCAAAGGAATGTAGTACTTGTACTAGCCTAGAGAGGGGAAAAAAGAGCAGTAAATGTGTGTGTGTGCGCTGCTCCTGCACTCCGCTGGGGTCGCCCCCTTGCAGTTTTCAGGAGCAGCCATGTGATTAATATGAGACAATATTTTAAGAATGGTGAAGAAATTAAGTTGCCTTGTTGGATCTTTGCTCTTTCACAGTTATAAATTAATACAGTACCTCTCTCTTTCTCTCCCTTCCTCCCTCCCTCTCTCTTTCTTTCTCCCCTTACTCTCCTTTGTTTCCTCCTTTACCCTCCTTTCTAACACCCTTTCCCCTCACCCTTTGTATTCCCCTACCTTAAAATGTTTCATGCTGAGGTAGAGTGCGTTTTCAAGATCATTCTCATGAAATGTTGCAGCAATGATTTAACTGAGGTAGAGTGCGTTTTCAAGATCATTCTCATCAAATTGTCAATGAAATGTTGCAGCAATGATTTAACTCTTCTATCACTATGGGCGAATACATTCGTCCAAGACATCACTCTACACTCCCACCAAGTGCATAGACGTTCACTGCCAAGCACCCTGCCATATGATTCTCTTCCTTTTGGGAGCATTTGTCACTGTTTCTGCCGTCAATACATGCATACTTGAAAGAAAAAAATTACTCCCCTCATGATGATTGAGATGCAATGGACAACCAAGAACTTCAAAAAAATGCATGGCGTTAGAAGATTTAAGATTCACAGGTCAAGGTTCACCAGACCTGTACACCAAATAGGAAGCTGACTGACAACATAACCTGCAAACTTCCACTATTTATTAGGACATTATAAGGCCCCGTTTCCCGTTGGCGCTGCTCTAAGAGTGACGCGCTCTCTCGATTCTCTTCTGTCAGGCTTTGCCCTGGCCATAGCAAGCCTGACAGCAAATTTGAAGCGATTCGGTTAAAAAACGGCGGAGTTATTTGTGAAAAGGTGAAGCGGCGTATAGCGCACGCGTTTCTGAACCGATTCGCTTCCGGTTTGGCACACCAATAGTCCCCGTCCCCGGTCATCTACCTGCCAAATTCGAAGGCAATCGGCCCAAAAACACCGGAGATACGGACGCCGAGAGGCCGGGGGATGCGAGTTTCGCGCATTTGCGAAACCGCACAAATGATACGGCCGCCTCGGTTGCTGTTGCCATCGCCCCGTTAGGGCTCACAGCAAATTTGAAGCGATTCGGTCGAAAAACGGCGGTGTTATAAGGCCCGTTTGGTGTTTCACACACACGCACACACACACACACACACACACGGGACACTTGGCTTTTTACTATATGATGATGATTAACTCTGTGCACCATGTCTGAGAAACACCTGCCCAGTCTGGGAAAGGAAAATCCAGGGGTACTGTGTTCCTACAAATTCCAGGCATCAGAATAGGGCATTTGCCACGAGTGTTCGTTCACTATACTGGACAACTAATTTGCCCGCACTCGTTCTGCCCGAGTTACGCTGACCTTTCTAATTCAACTCAGTGAAATTCAAGGTCGCCAGCGCGTGGCAAATGCCCTATTGTCAGAGGATCTGCAAATTTCAGAGGATTGGCTTCTACTATCGAGGTTTTGACCTTTTTTTTTAATTCAGTGTTATCTTTTCTGTTAAATAGCATTTTAAGGTGATTCTCACTGCATTAAGTCTTTTCAGTCATGTTAGAACTGATTTTTTATTGTTGTTCCTGTACAATCTGCGGCCTTTGTACCATAGTTTTCAGAGGATTGGACTTCAGAGTAGTCTGATGCCTGAAATGTATCTGGTGCAGGTGCTGATAGCTGGACTGTTGACTGATAAGTTTGTTGGGGGCAGGGCAGAATGGGTTAAAGAAGAAAGAAATGACATTAGAAATGTATTAAGTCGATAACTGGAAAGGACTGAAATGTAGTTTTGAGACAACTGCCTGATATTTTGAGATTTAAAAAAAAAGAAGTTATGCTGTAAGGATTAGAATGGGACGACAGAAATTGTGAATTATCTGATTTTGTTTTTGGTGGTACCCAATTTTGAGTCCGGTGGGGATACCGGGGTGGGGGGCGTTTTGTATAAGTAGTTCCTCCACCTTCTGGAAGTTCTGTGCTTGTAACTTCCTCATCTGTCACTCTCTTTGACTCCTGCCTTTTCCCTTTGCTTACTGTCATCTACTATCTTTCTGCCGTCCATCCTGCCTTTTTTCACGAAACGCTTTCAAAAAGATTTCCTCCAGCTGAAGTCGGACTTGCTGGGCCTAACTATTTATTAGTTAGGTGCATAACGGCAGCATGACGCATCTGCGCTCATAATTGACAGGAAACTGAGCGATCGACGAAGAAGAAGAAGAGTGGTGGTTTGCATTGTATTGAATAACCAATTTTAAAAACAAAATGTGAACATGAAGTGGTTAAGATTTTCTTGACATTCGCAACAGTGACAGAATAGTCAAGTTTGACTGTGGTCACTTACAGGAAGGAAGGAAGGAACAGCAACTCAACTGCGGCACTTGTAAAGTTTTGTATTTGTGTATTTTAAGAGTTCCGTGCAAAAACTGACGCCTATCAGTCATATCTTTTGAGATAATCTGTTTGGCCTGGCAGCCCTTGAAACAGCAACAAAAGTTTGGGGCGTGAGAGCGTCCTACTGACACGGATGATAATAATGATGGTGTAACTTGTCGCATGAAAAAAGGTAGCTCGTAAAAATAAGTAGCTCGCTACCTATGACAGTGTGTATTTGCGACATTGAGCATGAACCACACATTTCACTTTTTTCTAGGGTTAGGGTTAGGTAAATGGTTAAAGTACAGAAAAACTGAAATTTGTGGTTGTCGCAAATACACTCTCATAGGGGAACTGGTCATTTCGTACCCTTTACCTATTTTTCGTTGGGATAGGGTTAGGGTTAGATGGTCTTTTCTTTTGCCACAAGCATCTGTTTTTTTGTCAAAATCATCTCTCCTGTCTTTAAAAAACTACTAAAATTTGGTACGAAAAGTCCAGGGTACGAAACGACCTGTAACCCTCTCATAGTAGCGAGCTACTTATTTTTACGAGCTACCTTTTTTCATGCGACATAACTGACTTCCCTGAATGTGCGCGTAACTTGCTACGTGCGATGGAAACCGTGCGCATGATGTGTGTGTTTGAACAGCCACATTGTTATGACTTCATTGATGAAGTAATACACCTAGTCCGTCCAATGGTGCGTGTGTTCTGTGCGTGTGGCGTACTGATTTTTCTGTTTCCTTCGCGCGGTTGTTTGTTGTTGACTGTTGTGCTGTTGGCTTCGTTACTGCTTAACCCTTTCACCGCCAATGTCACATTTATGCACCACAATGGTTTAACACCCATCTCACTAAAAGGCATCAGATCAGGGCCTGTTATCCAAAGACCCTATTGTCGCATGAAAATAGGTAGCTCGTAAAAATAAGTAGCTCGCTATTATGAGAGTCTGTATTTGCGATAACCACAAATTTCACTTTTTCTGTACTTTAACCATTTAACTAACCCTAACCCTAACCCTATCCCTAACCCTAGAAAAAAGTGAAATTTGTGGTTCATGCTCAATGTCGCAAATACACACTGTCATAGGTAGCGAGCTACTTATTTTTACGAGCTACCTATTTTCATGCGACACCTATTCCATTAATTTTGGGAGGTTAGGATAGGCCTAATGTTATGCATGTCACAAAGGAATTCCCAATATTGCAGATACTTTTTTCTCTCTACCCAGTTAAGCTTAAATGGTATCTTTTGCTGAAAAATGGCTGGCGGTGAAAGGGTTAAATTGCAAGTACGTTTCTTATTATTAGCCTTCTTAGACTATCCAGTTTTGTTGAGTGATACAGGTTAGGAGTATCCCGTGGTAGAGTGGCACCCTCCCCCCCCCTTCGCTATAAGTCGCACAAAAACCGCATGCAAAAAGAAAAGAAAAGTGGCACAGCACTAGCTGCAACGTGTTCTCCAGGTGGGAGCAACCCGAATTTCACAGAGACGAGTCTGTGGCTATAAAAGTAACACCAATAACAATACAGTGGAACCTCCCGACCTTCAAAACATCACGAAAATGGTGTCTTACGTCCTCTTGGTCTGAATCAGACACATATGGGACATTCATTTGTAAATACAAATATGGTGGGAACAATACTGGAGGCAGTATGAAACCAGTAAAGTCCCGATTTTGTATTAATACAGATAGGTGTAGCGGTAACCACGCCTCGGTTAAACCTCATCGGCTATGGCACCGCTACAAGTATTTAATAGTAGTGGAACCTCCCTTATAAGACCTTCAAAAATCATCCAAAATGAGGTGTTATAAGGGAGGTAATTTTCTTTCTCAGAGAAGCAGGTCTTATGTGGGAGGGAGTCTTATAATGGGAGGTTTGTGTCATTATAAGGGAGGTTCCACTGTACTCAGCAATGAATGTTCAGTAACAAATTCATTGGAGTGAAATGCATAACCTTTTACCCTTGACTTATTGGGTTAAGAGGCAATGTTGTTGGGGTTTTGGGGGGGTTGCGCTCTGTAACTTGCTCTAATCTGTCTGTCTCTTTGACTCTGCCTTTTTCCCTTGCTTTGTGTCATCTACTATCTTTCTGATTGTTTGGCCCATTCTGCCTTTTTGCCCAAACAAATCTTCAATATAGTTTTCTCCTTTGAGCTCCTACGAAATCGGAATGTGTCGGCTGAATGCAGCGAGGAGACCAGTGAAAATTGGAAAACGGACACATACGTACCCATTGTGGCCGTATGGCCTGGGAACGCAGAAGAAGAATCAAGTGCCACTTCTGAAGAATTTTGAATGAACATTTGTTTTCTATCTTAACATCTTTATCATAACAATTTTTACATTAAAAAAAGGTTGTGTTTTGATCTTCAACAAGCTATACATTGTGGAATCCGGGCTATCAAAGTGAATTTGTAAGGAGCATGAAAATCTATCCTTGTCCTCCAATGGGGATGCCAGGGGATCTTTTGTAAAATTAGTTCCCCCACCTTCTGGAAGTTCTGAATCTGTGCTTGTAACTTCCTCTAATCTGTCACTCTCTTTGACTGCCTTTTCTCTTTGCTTACTGTCATCTACATGTACTATCTTTCTGCCTTACTGGTCCATTCTCCTTTTTTTCTATAAATCCTTACAAAGAATTTCTCCAGCCGAAGACGGACATGCTGGGCCTAACTATTAATAGTTAGGTGCATAACAGCAGCATGCCGCATGCGCTCATATGACAGGAGACTTGAGTGATCGAGGAAGAAAAAGAAGACCCCTTGTTCCTTTGAGAAACGTTTGTAAGAAACTATTGTTGTTGTTCTTCTGCACTCATTTATTGTTGTTGGCTGTTATTGTTCAAACCACGCGCTCACTGACTGATGAAAGTAGTGTCAGAAAAGCCTCAGGCTGGTGAGGAGGGCTGCTCTTGTGTTGGTAGGGGAGGTGGGGCCAGTGCTTTTGGGGTCCCATTGGGTGTTTCTTTTCGACTGACACTGACGGGAGTTATTGTCTTTATACAACTTCATCAATTACTTTCTTTTTAAATCGAACCCAATAACCGTTTTCTGGGTAGTAATTTTTATTCGTCACCATTGTGCAATGTTACCAATTGTGTATTCAATATGGAGTTTATTTTCACCTCTGGAACGATTTCTTCCGTTTTGTTGTTGTTGTTGCTTGATTGTTTGTTTTCAGGATATTCATCAGGAAATTGTACCTCCATTGACCTAGCACAACATTCACGTATTATTGTGTTTGCATTTGTCCTTACTTATTTATTTGCTTATATGGCAATATTTGCCATAATCTTTATAGTCCGAGACTGATTTGAGTATTGTTATGACTTACTTATTTTCATATTTATAACTTCAGTGAATTGCTATACTATGTACCATGATTGTGCGTGAATCAAGTCAAAATGATCTTTTTGGAGGGTTAAAAGTGTGTGTGTGTGTGTGTGTGTGCGCGCGCGCGCACGCATGCGCTTTTGTACCGAGTGATGTAGTGATAAATAAGAAAGTTTCACTATAATTAACAAATCTGCCTGGCTATACCTTTTTTCTTCTTCTCTTAAATATACATTCTTGTGCTTTTTATGTCTTGGAACGTTTGTTACGCTTCTTGGTGCCATCTTGTGAAATGTCTGATATGTTTGAAATTGGTATGGAAGTGATTGCGTTTTCTGGTCAGGCATAGTGTTTGCTTATAGATGATTTATAAATTGTGTGGTATAGGCCATGAGTAAGTCATAAAGGCCTAATTGAATAACCAAGAAAATACTAATCATGACCATCTTGCTTGATGTGGATAACATGAACTTACATTAACTTTGCAGTGTTTTTTCTGTATCAGTATACCATTGTCGGTTTGATTTATTTTATTAGAGGTTAGGGGAAGACGGGGTAAAAAGTGCATGGGCGGGTAAGAAGCCCACCCCAATTATCTCATGAAATAAAGAAAATTTCAGTCAAATTTGCCCATGAGACGAATGCTAGACATCAACGCTTCATGAGATAATTGGGGTGGGCTTCTTACCCGCCCATGCGCTTTTTACCCCGTCTTCCCCTAGTCACTTAGTGTCTTCTTCTTCTTCTTCTGCGTTCCCAGGCCATAATGGGTAAGGTACGTATGTGTCCGGTTTTCAGTTTTCACTGGTCGTGCAGCCGACGCATCCGATCTCGGAGGAGCTCAAAACAAAACAATTATTTGGAGGATTTTTTTATAAAAAAGGCAGGAGAATGGGTCAGAAAGATTGTTGATTATAGAAAGCAAAGGGAAAAGGCAGAGTGAAAGAGTGGCAGATTAGTGGAAGTTTCAAGCAAGAACTTCCAGAAGGTGGGGGAACAATTTTTACGAGACTCCCCGGTATCCCCACGGGGACAGTGTCATCAGTTTGGAGGTATTTCAGTTGTTACTTTTTTTTATAGCCAATGTGTGTTGTTTCACTGATGCATAATTATACGCTTATGGGAAAACATCTCTGTCACAGAGAGTTAGATTGCTGTCAATTATTCCATTTGTTTTAGTGGATTTGGGGGGCTTTTATGGAAGATTTTACTGTTTTCAATATGTGTGCTTTGTATTGCCCCAAAACCAATTCAGGCTTAAAGACCCCCCCTCCCCCCTCCCATGTTACGCGTTACATTCCCTCTTATGCTGGGAAGATTTCTTAAGACTTCTTACCAGCTATAAGAGGGAAAACCCGCGTGAAAGCCATGATTTTGACACGTGACGTGGTGGGTCTTTAAGAGCTTGTGTATCACTAATTTGTCAAATTGTTACCAAGTCCAGTCTATATTCCCTCCAATTTTTCTTTTATCTTCTGCCTACTAACAGCCTTTGAGCAGGCCTGTGTGCTACGCTGTGTGTGTGTTAATTTAAATCCAGTTATATGGGGCAGTGGGTGGATGCCTCGTGCCTCCATACGGAGACCTGGACGACCCCGACCTCTCCACTAGTCTCGCCCTGTGGAAATTCCCCCACCTTCTGGAAGTTCTGTGCTTGTAACTTCCTCTAATCTGCCACTCTCTTTGACTCTGCCTTTTCCCTTTGCTTTCTGTCATCTACTATCTTTCTGACTTATTGGCCCCCATTCTCCAGTCTTTTAAAAAAAAATCTTCCAAATAATTTTTCTCCTTTGAGCTCCTCCGAAATTGGAATGTGTCGGCTCGACGCAGCGGGGACACCAATAAAAACTGAAAACCGGACACATATTTACACATATATGCGGAAATATCCCCTGGCAGAGGCTTTTCCTATATAAACTTTTCCTTTACGACTGACTCATGGGTGAAGGTAGTCCAGGCATGCTCCTGAAATCAGGATGGATAAAGCCAATATAGAAAGAGTTTTCAGGATTGGCCGTCTTGTCATCCGGAACCACAGTCTTTTAAAACCAAACATTTATGCCGAAATTGATTGCACAAATAAAACGAGAGATTATAGATATGTAATTCTGACACTGTCCCCTATATGTACACACACACACATTGGAAATTATTTTTAATGTGCCGTCACCACGTCAGGATTGGGAAGATTCAGAGAACATTTTTGCCACGTCAATTCAGGATTGAGAGGATTTTATTTTATTTATTTACACATTGTTACCACTCCAACTCCATTTTGTGGTTGACTAGATTTTGTTCATTTAAAGCTTGAGTTTCTGTAATCGTTTTCTCTGTTTCTCATCTCTATGTCTGTCTCTGCACACCTGTCTGTCTCTGTCTCTGTACATGCATGCAAATGCATGTCTCAAAGCATGGGTGAAACTTTTCCTGGTATACAAGGATTTCCTGTTTTTGAATTTTGAAAGAAAAGCAAATTCCTTTTCTTTCTTTTTTTGTCAAACAAGATCTTTGTGTGTCTGTCTACTGTATTTTTGAAACACTTTAAAATAAGCATTTGTATAAATTGTGGAAAAAGCAAACTAAAATACCTTCATAAATCAGTTTTTTTCTTCCGCTGCAGACCCCTAGACCCCGGCCTTTCAGGTTTTTTCATTTTATGTAGTTGCGCCCATGAGACTGTCTGTATGTGTGTTAAGATGATGGTTTGAAGATAAACCGGTAAAAGACTGGCATTGTATGTACATGCGTATGATTAACACGTATTGTCCTAGCAATGAAGGCCTGTTATCCTCCTTTGTTGAAACGCACAATCCGTGACGCCTACACTAGGCTTCATTTCTAATATCACTTTGGGGCCTTTTTCCTATTATGCCCCTTGGCTGTGGAAGCTTTTTTTGTTTTTTGGTTATCATTCTCTTTACTCACCCCCCACCCATCTTTTGTTTGGTTTTGGTTGTTGTTGTTGGTCTTTGTTATTTAAGTAAAGAAAACATACCATATTTTCCGAACTATAAGACGCTGCTCCCAAGTCTTACACAAAATTCAGATACAGTGGATCCTCGTGTGAAAATGATATTTTACGTCCTCGTGTGAAAATGATATTTTACGTCCTCGTGTGAAAATGATATTTTACGTCCTCTCGGTCATAGACACATATGGGACATTTGTAAATACAAAGATGTTGGGAACAATCCTGGCTGCAATGCCCAGAGGCAGTACAACACCAGTAAAGTCCCGTGTTTTTTTACAATATAGATAGGTGTAGCGGTAACCACGCCTCGGTTAAACCTCATCGGCTATGGTACCGCCACAAATGAACTAGTTAGGCCGCTGCTCCCAAATCTTACACAAAATTCAGATACAGTGGATCCTCCCTTATCAGACTTCCCATTATAAGACTCCCTCCCACATAAGACCTACTTCTCTGATCCGCTTATTTCTTACTTTCTTTTACTATTTTGCGGAGAAGAGCGTGAGGTTCCCGCATGTAATGTGCACATGTCTTTTTTTTTTATAAAGTTGGTGATGTGTGCCAGGTGGTCTTAAAAAGCTTCATGTCATTGTAGTGTCAGTCGATGGCTTGGAGTCAAAATGGACTACCTTTAGATAGTCCATTGACGTATTATTGGATTTATTACAAAAACTAATAACTTGTATCAAACAATGACTGCAGAAATATAAAAAGGGGGTTTTGCTTTTTATATTTCAGCAGTCTTTTTTTTTTATATACAAGTTATTAGTTTTCGTAATAAGTTCAATAATGTGTTTTGACTCCAAGCCATCGCATTGTTTGTTTAACATCATTTTGTGAAAACAAAAATTACGTCTAGAACTACATAAATGTCCGACTGCCTGTCTATGACTAAATTCAGATATGTTGGTTAAGGTTGAATTTCACATAGTTAGTTTCCACTGTTTTTAAATTTTGTATAGTTTCCACTCTTTCCCCATGACAACACAGTAATATAGGTTAGTAAAATCACTATGTTGCCATGGGGAAATAATGAAATATAACAATGTGTATTTCGACCTTTAGCAAAGGTATCTGTACTGTACTTTTGCATGTTCTTTGCGCATCACACGTTTTATTTTTTGTTTAGCTGTAGGATTTTGAATATTAGCTACAATTCGAACACGTATTAAGAAGTGTGGGAAGTGTTCGTGTGTTTTTTTCATTTTGTTTTTTTGTTTGTTTTGATTTTACTTTAAAAAAATTAACCGACTGAAGTTTGGTCTTTATGGGCCATAGGCGGTTCTGTGACTAATGAAGGACAACTCTCAAATCAGAAGCATTGAAAAGGAGACTGTTCTAGCTTGTTTCTGTATTGTGATTTAAAATAAACAACTATATTTTTTGTGTGGAAAACTGTGACAATTCAATCCATTTTGTGGATGTAATAAATTTCTTTTGTTTTTACTTTGTTAACGATTGTAAGTGTTTAATTGTTTTGTTTTTAAGTGAAAGTACCTTTCTTTTGCCTCATGTTACACATATCCAATATGTACATATGTAGTTGTGCATTTATTTATCATTATCATCGTCATCATCATCATCAATTGACTTGTCCTCATCTTGGGAGTACATTGTGGCCATTGCAGCAGGATCCGTTTGTTTATTTATCTATTTATTTGTTTTATTGTTTTGTTATATGTATGAATAATTTTAACATGTTAACCATAGAGCTACCCTATCATTATATCATCCTCATGCTAACATGCTAACAATATAAGATACACTATTCTTCTATCAATCGCATGCTAACCGTTGTGCTTGTCCATGTACTCCTCATGCTAACAATATAAGATACACTATTCTTCTATCAATCGCATGCTAACCGTTGTGCTTGTCCATGTACTCCTCATGCTAACATGCTAACAATATAAGATACACTATTCTTCTATCAATCGCATGCTAACCGTTGTGCTTGTCCATGTACTCCTCATGCTAACATGCTAACAATATAAGATACACTATTCTTCTATCAATCGCATGCTAACCGTTGTGCTTGTCCATGTACTCCTCATGCTAACATGCTAACAATATAAGATACACTATTCTTCTATCAATCGCATGCTAACCGTTGTGCTTGTCCATGTACTTGATTGTTTTGGGTATTGTGATTCACAGAATTGTGTCGGATTGTTATTAATTAATGAAGACAAGGGCTCTGTCGGATTATTTTTAAATGAAGGCAAGGGCTGACACAACTATTCCTCTTCCGTTTACTACGACACATAGGTGTGTTTCTGTGTTTTGTGTGTAAATATTATGTAGCTTTTTAAAAATATGTTCTTGATTGTTATGAGTTTTATTTTGGCTTGCTTTGCTTTTGCTAAAAAGTGCTTGTTGACAACAGTTTGTCATTTTGAAACTGGGTGAAGAGACAAACTGCACAGAGAGGGCAATACTGGAGTTAACTTTTTCCCTCTTTTTTTTTTGTGGTCTTGAATTGCTTTGGATGTCTGGTTTTATTGTATATTATGGTTGATGATCCCGATGATGATGATGGTGATGATGATGATGATACTGGATACTGATGATGATGATGATACTGGATACTGATGATGATGATGATACTGGATACTGATGATGATGATACTGATGATGATGACATTGAATTTCACTTTTGAAATGGGGCCCGACTGATGATCCAATCAGACATAGGTTTTCTTTCCCCCGGCCTTCCCTAGGCCAAATGGGTATTTTTCGCGTCCGCATTTCAATTGTACATAAAACTATATCTATATCCGTGGCATCAATATTTGGCCTTCAAATTCGGGCGTGTAGCGAGCGCATATGCAAACAACAATATTATAATATTATAATCACGCACAAGTTTTTTTCTTTTTTTGGATTGTCTCTCCGGCACAAGATGAGCTTTCGAGTACAAGCACAAAAAAATTAATTGTCAGTTAATTGTTGTCACCCTTGTTCATTCGTTTAGTTGGGGCAGTGTCAAGGTCTTGGTGAGGATTGGCAAATGTTTGCGGCACACGTTAATTGATTGGAGACTATTTTTTTTAATGCTTTTGATTTTGTTTTTATTTGATTTGTAGTCAGTCACTCGGGGCACTCAGTTTGTGATTGTATCGATACGTTTGATTTTATTTCAATAATAGCATGACATGAAAGGTTTTGACAGTATCAATGAGTGTTGGCTGGTTCTTGAATTGTTTGTGTGATCGGAAGATGTCTGTCCTGTCGTGTGTTTGTGTGTACACAGTTATGTGTGTGTGTGTGTGTGTGTGTGTGTGTATGTGTGTATGTGAGAGATATATATATTGTCCACTCTTGCTTTCAGTTTCATGTACAAACGTAGGTGAATGAGGCTTTATACCGAAAATTATCTGCCCCTGTCTCGTGACCTGAGATGCAAACGCCACCTACTTAAGATTATTACCCTTGCCTGTCAGGAACTAGTAGTATACAGCCACACAAAATTATCTGCTCCTGACTCGTCTACTGGACCAGTAAAGCAGAAAGATAGTAGGGGAAGACGGGGTAAAAAGCGCATGGGCGGGTAAGAAGCCCACCCCAATTATCTCATGAAATGAAGCAAATTTCAGTCTCATTTTGCCCATGAGACGAGCGTTAATGTCTAGCATTCGTCTCATGGGCAAATTTGACTGAAATTTTCTTTATTTCATGAGATAATTGGGGTGGGCTTCTTACTCGCCCATGCGCTTTTTACCCCGTCTTCCCCTAGGTGACAGTAAGCAAAAGGAAAAAGGCAGAGTTAAAGAGAGTGACAGGTTAGAGGACGTTTTGAGCACAGAACTTCCAGAAGGTGCGGGAACTATTTATATGAAAGACAACTGACCTGATATCCATCCCCAGGGGGGGAAATGGTTCATTTAAGATTTAACAAAATATCCCCCCCCCCCACCCCCCAATCTCACATCCGTGCATATTCCTCAACTAAACTATTTCAGCTATCATTTAGTGGCCCTTGAATAACTTTGATCGATAGTAACCTAAAGTGGGGGCTAATGATAAAGAGAAAGCTGTAGGAGGAGTACCGTATTTCTTTCAGAATATCATTTGGTGAAATTCACAAACCTTGTAGGGGAAGACGGGGTAAAAAGCGCATGGGCGGGTAAGAAGCCCACCCCAATTATCTCATGAAATAAAGCAAATTTCAGTCTCATTTTGCCCATGAGACGAGCGTTAATGTCTAGCATTCGTCTCATGGGCAAATTTGACTGAAATATTCTTTATTTCATGAGATAATTGGGGTGGGCTTCTTACCCGCCCATGCGCTTTTTACCCCGTCTTCCCCTATCTCAACTTTGGTAGTTTTGAGATTAAAATGACAAAAACTTTTTTTAAAAATTAACCGCGTTTACCACAACTTATTATTAACTATGATGAATATGTTGTTCGAAAGACATTGTAAGTTCAGTCCTGAATTATGGTTGGTAACAATTCTTCCCCCCCCCCCCCCCTTTTTAATACTTGGAAAGAACGAAAGATACAAGGCTTTTGTCCTTAAAGGCTGGATCTGAATTTAGGACTTGAGAGGGGTTTTTTTTCTATTATTTTACACAACCTCATTTACCCCAGATAGAAAGTCGTTAGAGATACGAGCTTTTGGTGGAATGTGGTGGGAAAAATGAGAGAGCTGACTATGTATCTAACTAAAAACAAAAACAAAATCGAGATACGAGGTTTGTGAATTTCACCAACGATATTAGGCACACCTTGTCATAATAATAATAATAATAATAATAATAAATAACATTCATAGAGCGCCCTTTCTCTCTTGAGCTCACGGCGCTTCACAATTGTTTAAATAAATACATAAATCATAAATAAGCTACTACAATATCAACTATTACAAACATGCACACAGCCACAACACGCACGCACGCACGCACACGCACACGCCCACATACGCGCGCACACCCACCCACCCACACTGTGGGGGACATCATTTTAAGGCAGGAAACAGGACAAGGAAGAAATCAGAGGTATTGCCGGAAGAGGTGATTTTTAAGAGCGGTTTTGGAAAGATTGGAAAGATTTAGCAGAACGAAGTTCATATGGTAGGGTGTTCCAGACAGAAGGGGCGCTGAAAGAAAATGAACGTTCACCATTTGTCTTAGTGTTTGTACGAGGAATAGAAAGGATAAGTTTGTCAGAAGAGGAACGGAGAGACCTGGAGGGTGAGTACAGGTGAACGAGATCAGAGAGGTAGGCAGTGTCGCATGAAAAAAGGTAGCTCGTAAAAATAAAAAGCTCGCTACTATGAGAGTCTGTATTTGCGACAACCACAAATTTCACTTTTTCTGTACTTTAACCATTTAACTAACTCTAACCCTAACCCTATCCCTAACCCTAGAAAAAAGTGAAATTTGTGGTTCATGCTCAATGTCGCAAATATACACTGTCATAGGTAGCGAGCTTTTTATTTTTACGAGCTACCTATTTTCATGCGACAGGCAGGACTAGATGAATGGACAGCTCCCCCCCCCCCAAACCCCCCCCCACACATTTTTATATATTTTTTATCTTGCTATATTATTAGTCATATAATAAGGCGCAGGGGTATCAGCTAGCCTGCCTTAGGCCGGGTTCACATTAGACGCGTAAGTTCCGTACGGAGAGCCCTAAATAAGTGGAAGAAAGAAGGATAAAAGTGTACGTATATAGGGGAAATTCGGACACGTGCGCAAATCTTTTCCCTTCTTTGTTTCACTTATTTATGGATTGCGCACGGGTTTCCGCACGGAATATCCGCTTAGTGTGAAAAATACAGTATTTTTTTTACTACAGGCCTGAACTTTACGCTTAATGTCCTCCCGGTCAAAAGACCCTATGGGACATTACTATTTATGCAACAGCAATGGGACATTATTTTATAAACTGGTGGAGATAAGAGTCGATGGACCTGAAACTAGGCTTTGCATTAGTGATCGCTATTTATCAAGGGCAAGGATTCTCCATCATAAACAAAACAAATACAGTACCCCAATTTTCCAGAATAGTGGTTGTGTTTTTTGCTGTTTGGACACGACTGACACCAACACTGTGGTCAGATAAAAAGCTGCTTTCTAAGTAAACAACTGGAAAGCAGCAACAGTGCATTATGCCGGGTTCACATTAGACACGTAAGGTACACGGCCTTAGTTTCCACAGAAAAAGTTAACACAGGCTAGTGCTTGGCTGCTTAGAAACTGGTAAAACTAATATACACACAAGTTTTGTTTTTTCCCACCAGACTGTGGACAGGTAAGTCTTGCATTTTTTTTAAGGCATAGGGACCCCTTTCTTCTTAACCCTCTTGCATTTATTCCGCCCAAAACCGCCCAGCCGGAAGTTGCCTCTGTGTATTCAAGCCGCCCAAAACCGCCTATAGCTTGCCCCCACTCTGAGACCCCCTTCTGATGGCATTTCCATCACGCACTAAGTTCTGGCTTGTTAAACGCACACTATGGAGAAGCTTCTCACTTGCAATGATGTGATAGTAACTGTATGGTGCTCTGTGTGCTTCAAAAGACAGATTTTCCCGAAAATGTGTGAAAGAATGTGAACACTAGAGGATTAATTCTCTCATTTAATGATGTGTCATCTGAGTAACTTTGACCAAATTTATCAGATTGTTCTTTTAGCGTGGTACCATTAAGTTTGGTGAGCAGTGAAAACAAACAAAAACCTCCTCAACAATATTTTTTTATTTATCCATTTCTCTCCCTCCCTCCCTTTCCGTGTTGATCTCTTGTCTCTCTCTGTCTGTCTATGTGAAGCTGTCTCTCCTCTCCCTCCCTGTGTGTGTGTGTGTCTCTCTCTCTCTCTCTCTCCCTCCCTCCCTTTCCGTGTCGATCTCTTGTCTCTCTGTGTCTGTCTATGTGAAGCTCTCTCCTCTTCCTCCCTCCTCTCTCTCTCTCGTGTTGATCTCTTGTCTCTCTCTGTCTGTCTATGTGAAGCTGTCTCTCCTCTCCCTCCCTGTGTGTGTGTGTCTCTCTCCCTCCCTCCCTTTCCGTGTTGATCTCTCTCTGTCTGTCTATGTCTCTCCTCTCCCTCCCTGTGTGTGTGTGTCTCTCTCTCTCCCTCCCTTTCCGTGTTGATCTCTTGTCTCTCTCTCTCTCTGTCTATGTGAAGCTGTCTCTCCTCTCCCTCCCTCTGTCTCTCTCTGTCTCTCTGTCTCTCTCTCTCTCTCTCTCTCTCTCAAGCACAGATAACAGAAAGAGGGTAGCAAACTAAATTTATTCTGTAATCAACATCTTTCTTCTAGGACACAGAATTTACAGCTTGTAGTTGTATCAAGAGCGGGCAGCACAAAACTACAACAGCATGGAAGTGCAAAATTATTCTCTCTCTTGCTCTCTCTCTCTCTTGCACTCTCTCTCTCTTTCCCCAAACATGAAAATGATCGTGCATATTTTTTAAGAGCAATGAGAAAAGTTGCGAACCTTCCCAAAAGCGAACATTATTTGCAGTTGTGGAATTTTCATTACATTTTTTTTTATTACTGTCCCCCTCCCTGTTTTCTCTCTCAACATTTTTTTCTTCCATTTTTGTACACACTAACATACATGCACGTACATGCAATATACACACTCAAAGACACTCATACATTTTGCTAATATCACTGTTGTGTTAACAGATATTAAATAAAACCCTTTTTTGCTTCATTTCTTTGTTTTTCAGTATTAGAACATGTATATCCTCGGTGTGAACAGACTTTCAATAAAATCAACCAATAAACCAATCTCTCCTTTCCCTAAAAATCCATAATTATCACCAAATTAAGTGTATACGAAGGGACAGAACATCGTTTACCCCCCCCCCCCCCCAAAAAAAAAAAAAAAAAAAAAAGTTTTGGCCAACTTTCCATAGATAAATATTGTGTTTAAAAAAAATAAATAATGGAACAGTTTTTTGGGAACGGCATTTCTGTGCAGTTATTTACCCAAACTTTTATTTAAATTGTTAATGTGGGTGACACATTTTGAGGCAGAATTCACTATCAAAGTACTGGTGACCTGCTAGAGTCAATAGGATACCCAATCTGTACGACCTTGTCACATCACCATGGCGCTGTTTTAAATCAACAATGTATGCGATAAACCAATGAAGCTTTATACTGAAAATTATCTGCCTCTGTCTAGTGCCCTGTGTTGCGAACGCCACCTACTTAAGATTATCGCCCTTGCCATCGACAGTTCGGGCCTAAAATTATCGCCCCTTCGCGTCGGCAAGGAGTAGTAGCAAGCAGAGATGTAGAAAGACTCATCTCCATGTCTATGGAGAATTAGTAGAAAGGTAAAGGTTCCCATACCCTACTGGCCGTAAGGTCAGTGAATTAATTATTAACCGTTGCTAGGACTCGTTATTTGAAAGCGCGGCCCAACCCTCTCCATCTACCGCCTATACCTACACCAACTGAAGTCAGGTACCCATGGTGGAGTGAGGAAAGTAGGAGTAAAGTATCTTTCCCAAGGACACAACATCACACCTTGTCTAGGACTCGGTATTGGAAGGTGGAGCCTGACCTCTCCTAACCGAAGTCAGGTACCCGTTCCCCCACCTTCTGGAAGTTGTGCTTGTAACTTCCTCAAATCTGTCTCTTTTTGACTGCCTTTTTCCTTTGTGTCATCTACTATCTTTGACTTTTTTCCAAAAAAAATCTTCCATAGTCACTTTTCTCCTTTGAGCTCCTCCGAAATCGGAATGTGTCTGCTGAATGCAGCGAGGAGACCAGTCAAAACTGGAAAACGGACACATACGTACCCATTGAGACCTTTTGGCCTGGGAGCGCAGAAGAATAAGAATAAGAATCCCTGACCGGCATACTTTCAGATTATGACACAGCGGCTTTACCCACTACTTCGCCTTGCGCCCACCAACTGGTATGCATACTACTAATAATCATTTAATTAACTTGTGGCTGAATTAAACTCAGTAAGTGTTATAATATTGTTAACATTTTTTTCTTCTTTTTTTTCGTTTTTATTTGCAGATAATTTTGGACCCAATTTAGATTACTGGTACTGTATCCAACCATTCCTGAACTAACAGAAAACAATTTAAGAGCAATGTAAGAAATTATTTTGATAACAACATTGTGAATACTCAAATGTGTGTGTGTTTGTTTTAGAGAGAGAGAGAGAGAGAGAGAGAGAGAGAGAGAGAGAGAGAGAGAGAGAGAGAGAGAGAGAGAGAGAGAGATTGATTGTGTGTGCATGCGTGTCTGTGCATATGTGGTGTGGGCATGGACAAAAAAGCAAAGTGTACTGTCTCAGCATTATAGGCGAGTCTCATTGTACACGATTAATTCCCCACTCATTCCTATAAATAACATGCCAGTAACAATACATTACCTTGGTTTCTGCTTTGAAGCCTACGATTAAGAACTGATACATACTGAACCGATACATTGGGAACCATCAAAAGAGCTTGAAATCTGCATTATTTTAGGCTTACAACATCAGAATGTTTCCAAGACTACGCAGCAGGCAACAGTTTAAAGCGACAACACGAGGGCAGGACCAATATCACAGTACACACAATAGTCTATGCACATCACAGTGACAACATGCCCACAAAGACAACACTGCCAAAATCTACAGCATCGTAAAATCACACCAGTAAACAGCCAAGAATAAACAGAATTGCGTGAGAAACATCGTAGACTTAAGAGTCTGTGGAAACAGGTACATAGTTGGAAGATAGGACAGGGGACCCACAAAATTGAAGATGACAACAGAATTATATTGAAATATCTTTGACCTCAAATCTTCGACCACAAGTATGTCAACTGTCAGGTAGGTAGGTAGGGACAGGCCTCAGCCTTCAAGCCTCGTGGCTTACAAAACGGGTGTGCCTAATATACAAAAACGAGCGAAAACAGAAGCGAAAGTGCATTTTTGATCGTAAACAAGAACACAAAATGTTAAATTTGTCTAAACCCTACCAAATGTTGCATAGATTTGATCTTTAATCGACTGTTGATCCATATTTAGATGTAATTTTCGATCTGCATTTTTTTTTATAAACCAGCTTCCTCTATCCATTACTTCCGCCGACTGAACTTTTTTCCACTTCTCACAATTGTACCATACTATTAAATCTTAATGAAACTTGGCAGAAAGGTTCATTAGATGCTGCCCATGGTGTTAAAATTGACGTAATGACCCAAGATCAGCGTAATCCCTTTGAATCAGATTCAGTCTCTTATGTCTTCGCCCGTTTTCGTATATTAGGTAGACCGTACAAAACGTCCCATCCATTTGAAATTCATTTTTACAGGTATGCTTATTGCACGCAGTAAAAAATACGATTTGAAATCAATCGTCAAAATAAAAAATATTTGACTAAAAATATTGTTACTGTCCAGGTGATTTTTGAATTGGTTAGTAGATTGTGCTATTTTAAAGTTAACAAAGTTGACAAAGAGTGAAGAACGAAGAAGAAGAATATGTACAATACGAGACAGGATGACTGATAGAAAGAAATATAAAACTGGCGGCTGAAGAAAAGGAGAGATAGAGGGACAAAGACAATGCTGAAGAACGATATATCACGATACTGGTACAATAGGATGCAAAAATACCTTAGTGTGTGTGTGCGGAAACACGCACTAATGCAATTTAAAATGGATTTTGAAAATAAAGTTCTATCTCTATCTCACACATCATTCAAACATACCCACACCAACATCACTCCACAATATAACATTGTCTGAATCACTTTTAGTGGAAGGACGTAGAATTGAAGAACACACACACATTCCATCCCCACCTCAACACACACGCACATTTCTGTCCACTTTTGCTTTCTTTTTTTCCCACAGACAAGCCGAGTTGTAAATTTTCAAGTCTTCCCTCAACATTTTGCATGGTGCATATTTTCAGTTCATTTCTCCTACTCACACGATCGAGCAAGGATGCATAGTTCTTTCAACATTTTAATATACCATTTGAATGATGCACACACAGAATTGTGAGGAACAAATTGCTTCCTCACTCTTCAACGAAAGCAACATTTATTATTGTTTTATATATTATATACAATTCATTAACACATGCATGCGCGCACACATTTATGGACTTTGTATGCAATTCACATACAACACACAAGTTAGAAAGGAGAAGCAAGAAGCCAAACATCCATTGTGCTATCCTTTTTCGGAAAAGATTAGACCCAAAAACATTCTCGGGCCAAAACAAAATGCGTAAAAAAACAACAACTCATAAACTCACACAACAACAGAAGAACTACAAAAAGTACTGACAAGAGTGCAAACCTCAACTAGGGGTCAACTTGTCTAAAATTATTATACATTATAAAGCCAAGGCAAGTTTTCTTTTTCTTTTTAAAGGGGGCTTACTTTAGCGAAAGTGTAGAAACGCAAGTTAAAAAATAAAATACAAAACTTGTCTGTTCAAATTACTGACGATACGAGTTATGATTCACGTGAAATTCATGTATCGGATACACTTGAGCATGTAGAGCGAAAGTAGTAGAATTATTTTTAGACGGAAGTATTTCACGTGAATCAAGACTCATGACGCAATCGCATCACATTGAAAGCGAATCATATGTAGTGTAGCAGGCCCTTAAGGGAGATTTGGGCAAGAAGAAAGATCAAGAAAGTCAGAGAGAGACTAACAACCAGGCATCAGAACTGCCTAAGATTCAATCCTCTGAAAACTGCGGTAAAAGGGCAACCAAGGCCACATAGAGTAGAGGGACAACACCGAAAGTTTGTTCCAAAAAGACATAACTTATCATGCAATTTCTTTAACCCTCTTGCATTCATTCCGCCCCAAACCGCCCAGCTGGAAGTTGCCTCTGTGTATTCAAGCCGCCCAAAACCGCCCATAGCTTGCCCCGCCTCTGAGACCCCATCTGATGGCATTTCCATCACGCACTAAGTTCTGGCTTGTTATACACACACTATGAAGAAGCTTCTCACTTGCAATGATGTGACAGTAACTGTATGGCGCTCTGTGTGCTTCAGAAAACATATTTTCCTGAAAATGTGTGAAAGAATCTGAATAATAGACAATGGTTTTTTCCATGGGTGCAACTACACAAAATAAAAAAAACTCTGAAAGGCCGGGGTCTAGGGGTAATGTCCCCCTGCAGCTAAAAAAAAAAAAAGATTTATGAAGGTATTTTAGTTTGCTTTTCCCACAATTTATACAAATGCTTAAAGTGTTTGAAAAATACAGTAGACACACAAAGATCTTGTTTGACAAATTAAAAAAAAGGAAATTCCTGTTCTGGTAAAATACAAAAAACAGGAAATCCTTGTATACCAGGAAAAGTTGCACCCATGCTAATCCCTGTAACAAATGCAAAAGGGTTAAAATGCTATCTGACATGGAGATTACCCTCAGAAGCAACGGCAAAACCTCTGCCACCGCTAACAAATTCTCCACCAGCAATTTTCAATCCTTTGAAATTTGCAAATCCTCTGACAAATCTGATGCGAGAGACAGACACACAGAGAGGGGGTGGAGTGGCACAGACTACATTGCTGACAGAGAGATGAACAAAAAGACACAGACAGAGTACCATATTTTACAGACTATAAGGCCGGGTTCACATTAGACGAGTAAGTTCCGTACGGAAAACCCTAAATAAGTGGAAGAAAGAAGCATAAAAGTTTACGCATTATAGGGGAAATTCGGACACGTGCGCAAATCTTTTCCCTTCTTTGTTTCACTTATTTATGGATTGCGCACGGGTTTCCGCATGGAATATTCGCATATGTGTGTACACGGCCTAAGGCGATACTTTTTTCCCCCCCCCCTGCGCCTTATAATGTGACTGATCCCCCGAAGACGGAGTATGGCTGCCCATGTGGCGGGGTAATGAAACACGGCCACACATGTAATGTTCTCATCCGTAGCTGATGCACTTGTACCATAGTGTTCAAGTGCTTCCGAAGCTATGATCCCTGGAGTCTTTTAGCCAGGGTAAGTCAACAACATGTGACTGATAATATAGTAAGAAAATAGATAAACAAAATCTGAATGTTGTGTTAAGTTTTGGGGGGTGCGCCTTATAATCAGGTGCGCCTTATAGTCCGTAAAATATGGTAATATAAAAGGGGGACAAATGCAGCGCAAGAAAGGGTGGCAACACAATCATAAAACATGGCACCACGGAGATCAAATCAAAACAACATGCAACAACAATTTTCGTCTCTTTCCTTTCAATTTTAATGAAACAAATCTACAGCCGACGAAGACGCCGTTCGTTCGACCGTCCAGCTCTTCCACAGTTCATCATCATAACAGCAAATACCAATATTGCAACAGCATCATACATAACATACAGATCCAGCATCAAGCTTAAAGATCACAATATACAAGCACAGGGAAACTTACACACACACACACACTGAGCGATTATTAAAGCTAAGTAAGAAGCAAGAGGGATACATATGTAAAGAACAAGGGGAAGGGAAGCACTGACGCAACATTGAACAATAAATAACTACAGCGGAACGTCCCTTGTAAGATCTTCAAAAATCATCCAAAATGAGGTCTTATGCGGGAGGGGTCTTATAAGGGAGGTAGTTTTAATACTTACAAAGAAGGGCAATGTCTCAGAGAAGTAGGTCTTATATGGGAGGGGGTCTTATAATGGGAGGTCTTGTAAGGGAGGTTCCACAGTATCATCAACAATACCCAAAACCAGCTCTAAAGCAGAGGGGTCAAACTGATAGATCCTCGCATTCAATAGATCCCCGCATTGTCATTGTATTGGCCACTGCAACAACCACCTCTTGCAAGAGAGAATGCCCTTGGTAGATGCTTGAGTACTGACCAAACAAGGGAACAACTCTCGCCAATAACCACATTTGAGGCCACTGAATGGCTACCTTTTGCAAGAGTGAATGCCCTTTTGGATACTGACCAACAAGGGATGAACTCTCGCTGTCAAGGGCGTTAATAACCCTAGTTGCAGTGGCCAATTGATAGATCCATGGGCACTTTTGAAAAAAACTAATGGAAAACATGAAAAGCAGGGGTCTAGGGGCTGCCTAGTCCCCAGTGAGGTACAGAGGCAGCCCCTATGTTAGGGGGTGAGGGGAGCAATGCCTGGAAGGGAAAATGCTATTTCCAAGGCTCTCCTTGAAGCATAGTACACAGCTAAGGTATAAAAACGACAAGTGGCAATAGGGACTTCTTCAAAATTCTTCAGAAGTGGCACTTCATTCTTCTTCTTCTTCGTTCTCAGGCCAAAAAGCCACAATGGGTACGTATGTGTCCGTTTTCCAGTTTTCACTTATCTCCTCACTGCATTCGGACGACACATTCTGATTTCGGAGGAGCTCAAAGGAGAAAACCATATGTACGAATTTTTTTTTAATGAAAAAAAAGACAGGAGAATGGGCCAGTAAGTCAGAAAAATAGTAGATGATAGAAAGCAAAGGGAAAAGGCAGAGAGAGTGGCAGATAAGCACATAACTTCCAGAAGGTGGGGGAACTATTTTTACGAACGCCCCCCCCCCCCCCCCCCCCCCCTGGAGGCTTCCTCCTGAAATACTGCTAGAGAGATCCACCATGCATTGTTTGTCCATCAGTTTTGAAGAAGATACCTAGCACGACGAAATAAGGTTTAACGCCCTCTGCGGCCTTTCGGCCATAGATACCTGGCAAGTTTGCCATTCTCTTTATCAGGGATGTATTGGTCCTCCTATCCAATCAGTATGCACCCCTTCTTCGATCGCTCAGACAGTTTCCTGTGAGTGCAGATGCGTCATGCTGATGTTTTGCGCCCAAGTAAGAAACAATTAGGCCCAGCATGTCCGACGTCGGCTGGAGGAACTCTTTTTGAAAGTGTTTCTTGAAAAAAGGCAAGGAGAATGGATCGGAAAGGCAGATAGTAGATGACAGCAAGCTAAGTGGAAAAGGCAGAGTCAAAGAGAGTGACAGATTAGAGGAAGTTATAAGCACAGGACTTCCAGAAGGTAGGGGAACTATTTATACAAAAGACCCCCCCGGTATCCCCACGGGGGAAGAGTATGCACCCCCGTCAGATAGAGCAGGGGAGGGAATATTAGGGAGAATCAAAGCAGTCACGGGAACAAAAGCAATACTCGTTCATTCAACAAAATAAACAGCACTGTTGTTTCACGCGTTTTGAAAGCCCCAGCAAAACACTCCACCACACCGACACAGAAGAATGACTTTGTCTAGCAATCCCACCGAGACAAAATTACATTACCAGAGCTTCAGATTGTCGGTGCGCCAGCGTCATTGACCCATTCTTTTTAATAATGACGCATGTCAACACCTTGTGATGCGCCCTTAAAGCGCATCCCATTCCATGTGAATTCTGTTTTGGCTTTTTCCAAAGGTTGCTAGCCTCAAATCGTTTCCTGTCTTTATTTTTTACACAGACAGACGTGTGCACCCACAAAAATCATTGCACCACACAAGTGGCCCATCATTTTGAAAAATTGACCCCTCAATTTGTGCAGCCATGGGTCATATGACCCATGAAGTCTGAAAACAATCTGAAGCTCTGCATTACATGGCATATGAGACAAGAATACTGAAACGGACATCAGGCTCACAGGGTACGTAAATGCATAAAGTCAAGAGCGAAAATGAAAAAAAAAAGTGTGTGTGTGTGTGTGTGTGTGTTTGTGTCCGTAGGGTGTGTGTAGAAGTACATGAAATTATAAAATCGCAGTTTCAATTTCATACCATTTTAACAAGCGACTCATGACTTCTTTTTTTTTAACGAAGAAGCTCAATTTATCACAATGAATATGCACACAAACGCCACCACAACGAAAAAAGAAATGAACAAAAGATACAATCAAGATCATTCATAGCGGGAATATGCACACAAACGCAAAAACAACGAAAAAAGAAACGAACAATAAAATACAATCAAGATCAATCATAGCGATGAAACTGTACAAAAAAGCAGGAAGAGATCATAGGTTTCTTGGGATGGGATAAGGGATGTAAGGAGGAGGGTCATTGACATTCATTTGAGCGGTTTGGTGATCTTGGCATCACTTTCCACCTTGTGTACAATTTAACCTGGGCACAGGGGATTTTTCCTCTCACTCTGCACTAGGCCTTATGGTCTGAACGTGGAGTCTTTCGGATGAGATGATAAACTGAGGTCCCGTGTGCCCATGCACTTAGCACACGTTAAACACGAAAAAGTTGTCATTTGGTGAAAATTTAACACACATCCCCCCCCCTTCCTTCCTCACCATTCACACAAAAATTGCATGCAAAAAAGAAAAGAAAAGGGTGGCGTGCCTCTGGCTGCGACGCGCTCTCCAAGTGGGAGCAACCCGAATTTCACAGAGACGCCTCTGTGATTATAAAGTACATAATACTACCAATGTAGGCAGTTTTTCTAGCCATGACATTTTAACACGAGCCCTCTATGCATTGAAATATTCAGAGGCAGTAATATTCTACACAGCTGGTAAGATTGCCGCCTTCTAATTTATTTATTTATTCATCCGATTTCTGTTACTTTAAAGCTCTACCCAACAACTGCTGAAGTTGTAGGTTCAAATCCCGTCAGAGATCCTTTTTTTCTTTTCTTTTTTAAAGTGATGACAGCAGAGCGGCATCCTGTAGTCATGATCTGAGTGTAAACTAAAAGTCGCCTCACACCATCCAACCAAGTCGGATGAAAATGGTTGCAACCTTTCCACAGTGTTCCTTTCTTTTGACAGACTGAGTAAAAATTACAAATGCAAATTTTGGTTGGATGGAACCCTTCCAACAAGGTAAGGAATTGGCGACTGCACCATCTACTTCCGACTCACCCAGGCAGTTGTGGGAATACAGCCAATGCTTGCTGATAGCGAAGTTGGCACACGGCCACAAGTAGTTGAATAGAGTTCACAAAGTGAATTTTCTTCAAACTAAAAAGGTTGGACAGTGTGAATGTGAGGTGGCTTTAAAGACCCCCCACGTCACGTGTCACATTCCCTCTTATGCTTGGAAGATTTCAGATTTCTTACTAGCTATAAGAGGGAAAACACGTGAAAACCGTGATTTTGACACATGATCTGATAGGTCTTTAAAGACCCCCCACGTCACGTGTCACATTCCCTCCTATGCTTGGAAGATTTCAGATTTCTTACTACACGTGAAAACCGTGATTTTGACACATGATCTGATGGGTCTTTAAAGACCCCCCACGTCACGTGTCACATTCCCTCCTATGCTTGGAAGATTTCAGATTTCTTACTAGCTATAAGAGGGAAAACACGTGAAAACCGTGATTTTGACACATGACGTGATGGGTCTTTAAAGACCCCCCACGTCACGTGTCACATTCCCTCCTATGCTTGGAAGATTTCAGATTTCTTACTAGCTATAAGAGGGAAAACACGTGAAAACCGTGATTTTGACACGTGATCTGATGGATCTTTAAAGACCCCCCACGTCACGTGTCACATTTCCTATGCTTGGAAGATTTCCCTATAAGAGGGAAAACACGTGAAAACCATGATTTTGACACGTTACGTAGTGGGTCTTTAAAGACCCCCCATGTCACGTGTCACATTCCCTCTTATGCTAGGAAGATTTCTTAAGATTTCTTACCAGCTATAAGAGGAAAAACACGTGAAAACCGTGATTTTGACACGTGACGTGGCGGGTCTTTAAGGAGATCAGGATGAAATGCTTGAATGAGGAAGGAGCTTCTTCTCTGAAGACTCTATTGTCCAGCTTTCCAAAGAGTTTCGTTGCATTTTACTACATTTAATTCTGTCACAGTGGCAGGACACATTTCAGTTGTTGTTGTCTTACCCTGGCTTAAAGACTCCAGGGATCATCCCAACAGCCGAAGCACTTGAACACTATGGTACAAATGCACCAGCTAGGGATGAGAACATTTACGTGTGTGACCGTTTTGGATTACCCCGCCACAGCCACACTCCGACTTCAGAGGACACACACACATTTCAGTGTAAGGACCACCCTTCACAGGTGCGCAAGCATTACATGCATGCATCAAAACCGCCAGTCTACAACACTGCTAAAAGCACATCACCTAACAGTACACTGTACAGAAATATTAGGGCTCCCAGGGACCCTCTATGAAGCACTAAAATTCTCAAGTACCCTTTAAAAGAATGTGCAGGGGGTCCCTGGGATGCATTAGAACAATTATTTTCAGCATTTGCAATGCCACTGGGACCCTCTATCCCGCCTCTAGGACCCTCTATTCTGTAAGTGAAGGAGTCCCTGGGACCCCTTGTTTTGCGGGACGATTGGGAGCCCTGAATATCTTACGCATTCCTAAGACAACATTCTGATTTAGGCTGGGAAACTTGCACTGCTCATATTCAGACCACACGGACTAAAGAAACGTTTCAAATCATCAACCACTGCCTTATACTGGCTCGTCCATTCCCTTTTACTAGAAAACACATATCTAAACTACTGATAAAATCACGCAAGTTCAAATTTCAAGACATATGCATAATAATTTGTTGAATGCATATTTTTAGACTGCCTTCAAGAGTTTGTTTTCAGGAAATCTGGAAAATCTTGAGTTATAAACATAATATAATTTTTTTATGAAGAACAAGAAAAACTTGGTAATTCTGCCTGAGCTACAGAAATCAAGGGTTAGTAAGTAGAGAGGTGGAGTGGTGGGGAAGGGGGGGGGGATGAACATATTTCTTGATTACAATGTATATATTTTCCTTTGCGGCTTACATGGAGATTCTAGTTGAATATTTATAATAAGAATATTGTGTCCTTTATAAGAGGATAATATATTTTACGCTAACATCTCAAAATGCTTAAAATAAATGGTGAAGATATTACTTGCATATACATGGGTGCTCCTGGGAAGTTTCAACAATCCTGCAAAGGGGGTGGCCCGGCTGAGTGCAGGAGCAGAGCCCCCCCCCCCCCCCACATTTACTGTATTTTCCCCCCATCTCTCTAGACTAGTACAAGTGCTACATTCCTTTGAACAAAGCAAATGCTTATATAGGCCCTTTTTATTGTACAAAAGTGTGTGTGTGTGTGTGTGTGTGTGTGTGTGTGTGTGTGTGTGTGTGTGTGTGTGTGTGTGTGTGTGTGTCTGTGTCTCTGTGAGAGAGAGAGAAAATTGTTGCTCTCAAATTCTCATAATCCGGCGACGCCGGCTTCAGGCAATTTTAAATTCCTGCAATTCAGGACATCCATGCGCATATGGTATATGTCATGGTTTAGCTGTTGTTTCTTTTTTTGCAGTGTTCCATTATTCTACACTTTACATCATTATGGCTAGAATAACGGTAGAAACTACTTTGTGGGGTTTTGCAGTCCACAAGAAGTATTTACACACAATGTTGCACAAACTATATATATGAAAAAGAAAAACAACAAACAATTATAAAATAAACAAGTGCAACGCCGAGCGGCTGCAAAGTCCCCTCGCAGCATCGCCGAGCTACTCCGAAATCGGAATGTGTCGGTTGTACACATACATAAAAACGCATCAAAACAGCACGTAACTACATAAAAACAGCACGTAATTGAATAGTTTTTTATATATAGCCTTGGGGTTCGGACCCATGATTTGAGCGCGCGCGATCATGCGCACACGAGCGCACAGAAAAATTCATGACAACTGTGTTATAGACCGTTCATCAAGAAATGTGAAAAAAACTGCATTGAAATACATGCAAAACTTTGCAAGATATTAGCGATTATGTGTTTCGGGGTTTGAACCCCGTAACTGGCGCGACCTTGACCTTAATGTAAAACTAAATACATCAGTGGATAGCTTGCATCTTGGCAAACTAGTATACCAAATTTGATGATGATACACTGAATAGTTTTTGAGAAAAATGGACGAATAGCCGGACGGCCGGAGGCACGCCGGACACCGGACAAAAATAATAGCTCCCCGAACCTTCGGCTCGGGGACTAACAAACAGTAGGGAGAAAGATTACAGATTTTACGGACTATAAGGCGATACTTTTTTCCTAGACTTTAGACCCCTGCGCCTTATAATGCGACCGATAATATAGTAAGAAACTATAATAACAAAATCTGAATTTTGTGTAAAATTTGATGGGTGCTCCTTATAATCAGGTGTGCCTTGTAGTCCGTAGGTACGGTACTTAACATAGGATAAATACAATTGTAATGACTTTAATAACGAAAAGAATGAATGTGCATGAAAATTCATTTGCCCATGAGCCTCCACTTAAGAAATCAACGAGGGAAGAAAGCAGAGGAAAGAAAGAGACCGTGCAAAAATAAGAACGCTCCAAAAACATTATCTGTAAAAACATGCACATAGCATCATTCCATGCAATTTGGAGGAGAAAAACAAAACCAAAACCAACCAAACAACAACAAAAATAAAGACCCACACACAAAATAATCTAATTCCAAAACAACGCACCAAAATGACGCTTTCAAGTGCAGGTTCATCATTGAAAATTTCTATTTTTCATCCATCAAAACCAACATTATTCTGCTAACATGACAAGAAACAGACTGGCATGGAAAAAAAACCTCACAGAAAAATAATTTTACGACAAACATACAACACGCATAAAGGGAAATATTTGCAAAACGTTTATGAAATACATTGAGTGTAAGTGCGCATGCACACACACACACACAGGGCAGGATAAAAAGAAGCTTTGTCAGCTTATTCTTTAACCCTCAGTAAAGATGATTTTGACTTGACTTGACACACACACACGTAATCTACATACACGCACATCTCTTGCAAGATACACAGATCTCTTGCAAAGCCTTGGCAAGTCATGCAGATCCTTGCCAAGAGAAACACCACTCACCTTGCAAGACAACCACACAAATTCCTTCCAAAAAGTACACACCTAATTCTTTGTAAGGTCTCCCTTGCAAAAACACACACACAAACCCTACACAGCAAGGTACACACACACACACACACAAAACCCTTGCAAGACAAACATGCATTTGTGCACACACCCACACATCTCTGGCAAGATGTATAAAAATCCCTTGCGAGATAAACGCACAAATCCCTTATGGTCTCAATACATGCAGACATTTTTCACTCTTTCCCCATGGCAACACAGTGGTAGGCCAGTCACAACATGGCTTGCATATCAGTGCTGCCATGGTGAAAGAATGAAAAACGTTCACATGCACAGACCTTTACAAGGCGCAGACACAAATCCCTTACAAGGTAAACGCACAAATATCTGGCAATACAAACACACAAATCCATCGCAAGGCATACACCACACACAAAAATCCCTTGCAAGATAGAAAAACAAACATACACAAATCCATCGCAAGGCATACACCACACACAAAAATCCCTTGCAAGATAGAAAAACAAACATACACAAATCCATCGCAAGGCATACACCACACACAAAAATCCCTTGCAAGATAGAAAAAAAGAAGAAGAAGAAGAAGAAGAAGAAGAAGAGTATCTGTTGCCCTTGTTTGTTCATCACATGTTATATTAGTCAGGACTCACCAGTCAAACAACCACGCTGCTACAACAGAAAAGTAATCAAAAAAGACAACATACCATAACAAAATGCTATGATACAGGGACATTCTCTACATTTCTTTTCCTTTAAAAAAATACAAACAACTTTTAAATCCATTTTTGTGTATTTGCCATTCTGTAACTTTTCAATAACATTATCTACAATTGCATATTTGTAATGGCCTGTCGAAAAAAATAAATCTTCCTTTCTACATCTTTGAACATGGCTGGAGACTTATGAGAACAAATTTACATAAAAAGCTAACTTCACCCCTTTTTCTCTCTCAAAAGAACAAAAAGATGAGCAATGTGAACTTTGACCAGTGCATCCTTTCTTATGTTACTTTTGATATTTAATACGAAACACAAACAATTTACCTCGTGATGTAAACACGAGCGCAATTTCACTCAGTCATTCGATAGAGCACCTTAGGAAACATTACAAATATTACAAACGTCAAAGATGCTGGGAGGAAAAGAAGACAAACAAACAAACAGAAATTTTTGTAAAACATTTTATAGCCATGATTTGAGTTTCAGCACTCTGCCTTCCAACAGATACTGATTTAAATAGTGAGGGCAACAATGTGGGAATGAATGAATGAACGAACTCGAGAGCTCCAACGCAGATCTCTATCACAAATCAATCAACCAATCGATCACCAGGTTGTTTATTAGTCTTCCACGTACGTCTGACGCCTCAAAAACACAATGTAAAAATCGCACCACTGAATCCCTTTTTTTAATGCCCCTGAAACGCACAGTAAAATAACACTATGGAATCTTTTTTTAAAAACCTGTTTTTCTTAACATGTCTATGTACATCTTTCACAAACCATTCAGCAACAAATTCTTGCAGCAATCTTTATTTTTGCAATATGTGTCAGTGTGTCAGGGGTTTCCAGGGACAAACTGCTTAAAAACCAGGGACAGAGACTTATTTCCAGGGACAAACATTGCAATGTCATACGTCTGAGTCAAGACGAACATTAACTTATGATTGTTTCGGGATGTAGCAAAATTTCTGTGACTGATGCTTTTCGGTGCCAATGTGCTTCAATATTCAAGATCCTTTGGTGTTCAGTAACCTATGTGTAACATGTCTGTTCAGAAAATGTTAACATTGTCTGTTGTTTTGTGTGTTCCTGTGTTCAACAGTAAGGTTAGCTAACAAGACAAGTGACTGCTCGACAAACTTTTGATTCCACTTAGTTTCCAGACACCAGACAAGGGATTCCAGGGACAAAGTGTCATTTTTAACTGTTTCCAGGGACAAATACCCCTTAGGAGGGATGGTAGGCAGCCCTGGACTCTGTGTGTGTGTGTGTGTGTGTGCGTGCGCGCGCATGTGTTCAGATAAGACTGCCATAGGTCATGGGTGAAAGTAACACATTCTCTCAATCCAGAAACGACGCGTTCTAATGTCCTCTGAATCTTCCCAGTCCTGAAGTGGTCACCACATTATCATTAATAATAATCTTCATTGTGTATGTGTGTCTGCGTATACAGGATGGTTGGGTATAGCATTAGAAGTGCATATCTATCATCAATTTTGGCAGAAATGTTTGGATTTTATAAGACTGTGGTTCCGGTTGACAAGATGGCCAGTCCTAAAGACTATTTTTAACAAAACACTTTCAAAAACGAAACACTTTCAAAAAGATTTCCTCCAGCCAAAGTCAGACTTGCTGGGCCTAACTATTTCTTAGCTAGGCGCATAACAGCAGCATGACGCATCTCCGCTCATAATTGACAGGAAATTGTCTGAGCGATCGAAGAAGACTCATCAGTTTTTCCAATCCTGATTTCAGGAGCATGCCTGAACTACTTTCACCCATGATAGGTCATCTAGTCTACATGAACCAGTGTATTGGACAGGGGAAGGGTGGAGTGGGGAGTCCTATTTATTTGTGAATCAATCCTCTCCACAGATCTCAACTTATTGCTGTATACAATTGCATACACAAAGCCATAGCTCTTCTGGAACTCGTCTTCACCCCCTATCTTGTTAACACCTTAGTACACAACTTTACTTTTTTATTTTCTTTCTGAGAAACATTCAATGTTTATTATTGCTGTTATTGACCAGGCATGGTAGTGGGGGCAAAGTGGGTTTCGCGGAAGAATATCCAACCGATTCATCATTTCATTTGAAAGATGTCGACTCAAACTAAAATGATGAAGTTGGGCGTCAAAATGAAGAAGAAGAAGAAGAAGAAAAAGAAGCACTAGGATCACAAATCTGGAAACGTGTGGCGCGAACTAGGCCGCGCACGACTGCAAACTTCGGCGGGAAGTTGCTTGCTCAGTCATTCACATCCGGTTCCGCGAAGCGATTGCATAGGCTTTAACGCAGGTAATTATTAGGTACCCGAGCGAAATCGTACCCCGGCTTTTTTTGTTGTTGTTGTCAATTTCACTTTCGCGGATTTTCCGCGATTCGCGGAGGTCTACCATGCCTGATTAGCACGCCCATCCAGACAGTACATATTTCGGGGCCTTTCTGTTCGTGATAAATTAAAGTCAACAAACAACAATGATGTAAAAACACTTTGAGCGATACGAACGGTGGGTACAGTTAAATTCAGTTTTCCATCACATAATTATCAATTGTTGTTTTCTTTCTGCTTCTTAATATCTTAAAAATTGAATGACATTTATGGTATGTACACAACTATTTGCAACTTATAACATTAGAGCACATTTAATAATTTTTTTTATTTTTTTTAATGATTCTCCACTGAACTGAAAATTTACATCTTCGTTTGGAAAGAAAAGGGGAGTGATGGTGGAGTTGAGGGGATGGGGGAGGGGAGCATAGTACCTTGAATATTTAATTTCAATCCACACCCAGGTATTTTAGCTCGATTTCGATATGAATTCATTCATACACATTTGATCTTTACTCTGAAGCATTCAGACCATTAAATAATTCGCTCACATGAATTGATTAGGATAATGTCTTGACTGAGGTGAGAGAAGAAGACGTCTATACGAGTAAAATTTAAAACAATGACCTGTCAGGGCTTGTAACAAACAGAACCCGTGACAATAAGCTATGAAATTTCTCCTATAATACAAAACCAATTCGGAGATGATAATTGAAAAAATAAATGTAAGTCTCTTCTACAGCTGTCCACATCAATGCTTAACATCACTGTGCGATGGTTAACTTACGACTGACATATCATAAAATCTGCAGACCCCCCCCCCCCTTTTTATCTCCCCATACTAGATTCTATGAATGATTTTGTCAAAAAATAAATAAATTAAGCTAATATATATATAACAATGAAGTAATGGCATGAGGACAAGACATGAAGTGCTTTTTATCCCCTTGACTGCCGTATAATGTATCACGTACTGACTTGATGACATCACTGATGACGTCATCAGATGCATAACTCTGATATGCTGGCTTTTGCTCTAACAGTCAAGAGAGTTATACCCCCAGACCATTTTTCCAGGTTGGCTCTACCAGGGTTTTTTTTCATGTCATGATTTGCCCAATGATTTTTTTCTTTAATTTTCTCTGGCAGTTAAGGGGTTAAAACAGTCAAACCATGATACAAAAACACGGCTGGCTATGTCTGATCTACCACCACCAATAAAATTATTAAAAAAAAGCATTTCGCTCAAGCCGTTTAACTTAATGCATACAATACTTCATGATGACAGCGGATTACGGTGTTGGGGTTCAACAAAATGGTGTCCGGATGAAGGGGAAACAAACTGGCAGGGAGGGGTGGGTGGTGGGGTTGGAAGTAATGATGAAAACTAAGATTGTGAACTGCTTGAAAAAAACAACTAACAAGAGACATACCAACGACTAGTACATGCTAGGTTCTGCCATCAGATCACTATCCCCACTTTTCCCTTGACTGCCTTCTTCGCAGGCGGCAGCGGACGAAGAAGCGCCGCCTGCAATTCCCACCTCCATGCTCTCCCCTACGTTGGACTCTCCCTCTGAGGGGGGAACAGGGATCTGGGAGTTGTTTTCGTCTTCGTCGTCCTCGTCTTCCTCCATGAGCTTCTTGGCCAGCTGCACCGCGGCGAACTCGTTGTAGTGCAGCTTGCGCTTCAGCTGAAAGTCCTTGCGTTTGGCTGTGCGGCGTGGCGTGGCGTGGCGCAGGGGCGGGCAGACACACAGGCAGAAAAGTATGGTTGTGTGTTAGAATCAACGAGAGATTGACACTTTCACCGCCAGCCATATTTCAGCCCAAAAATTCCATTACATTTACCTGGGTAGTCAACAAAATCCTTCTGCAGTATTCAGGATTCTTCTGTGACATATATAAAATACGGTCTATCCTTATTTTCCAAAACTAAGACAATAAGGTGTTTGGATAATGGACCCCAATTTGATGCCTTTTAGTGACATAGGTGTTAAATCACTGTGGTGCTAAAATGCGACTTTGGCGGTGAAAGGGTTAACATGAAGGGAAGATGTTTGTTAGATCACAGACGTTGTTGTTTCTGTTCTCTGGCTTAAAGACTTCAGGGATCATCCAAACAGCCGAAGCAATTGAACACTATGGCACAAAATGCACCAGCTAGGGATGAGAACATTACACGCGTGTGACCGTTTTTGATTACCCCGCCACGTGCGCAGCCACACTCCGACTTCGGAGGAATTTGGACTGATGACGCTGCTTACTTTGTAAAAGCAGTGGGAAAACAAAACATTGGACTGTCATTGGTATGAAAGACATGTTTCAAGTACAATATCAGTGGTTTTGCACTTTAGACACTCTACTTCTCTTCAAATTTCTTTATAAACAGTTCTCAAAAGTGAAGGCAAAAATGGGCAAATCAACAATACGTTGGCTTCATCTCGAGAACCACTAAACAGGTCATGTAATCATCCCATAACATCATTTTTATTCCCACAGACGCCTCATGCTTCCATACGGGGATACCGAGGGGTCTTTCATCAAAACTGTTCCCCCACCTTCTGGAAATTCAGAGCTTGTAACTTCCTCTAATCTGCCTCTCTATTTGACTCTGCCTTTTCCCTTTGATTTCTATCATCTAGTATCTTTCTGACTTATTGGCCCATTCTCCTGCTTTTTCCAAAAAAATCTTCCAAATAATTTTTGTCCTTTGAGCTCATCCGAAATCGGAATGTGTCGGCTATACGCAGCGGGAAGACCGGTAAAAACTGAAAACCGGACACATAAGTACCTTACCCATTATGGCCATATGGCCTGGGAACGCAGAACAACAAAATTCCCACAGACGAAATCACCTATGCCAGTTCAAGTCTTGTTTCAGCCATAAAAGTTTACAACTCTTTTCTTGGCTGTAAAATTATGTTTTCATTTGAAACTATTTTCAGTAGTTTAAAAAAATCTGTTTTCAAAACATACACTTGATTTCATTCAAAGCAAAATGATTAGCAGTTAATATCAAGTGAGAAGAGGTAAATGAATGGATACAAATTGCCAAACAACGCTTTTTCTTTAATTTCATAACCACTAAGCAAAAGTTAATCAGGAAGATATCTCAATCTCTTTAATTTGAACTGCCTCACACAAAAAAATAAAGATTTACAAATTACGCTAATTATAAGATAAAAAGCTAACAGCATGCAACTGTTTTGTTCTTACCTCTTTCTTCTGGCGTTTCATTCTCATCTTCTGAGGATTCTTCTTCCTCTTCCGCTACTATTGCTGATTTGCTAGAATGACCAGCTGTTGCTAATCTGCACACACACACACATACATATGCACATGCAAACACACACACACACAGATAAAACAATTTCTAACACACAAGCATCCAAAGACAACTCTGTAGGGCATAGCAGCACGATTATCAATAACCTTAGTTTAACCCTTTCACCCCCGATGTCTCATTTCTGCACCACACTGACTTAATAATACCCCCGTCACTGAAAGGCATGGAATTACAATCTGTTATCCAACGGCCTTATGTTGTTAAGTTTGGGAGATTTGATAAGGAAAGGCCTTATTTGATACGTTATAGCGGGATTGTAGACACCAACTTTTCTTTGCCCAAGTAAAGTTTGACAGAAAGTTTTCGCTGAAAAATGGCTGGCGGCGAAAGGGTTAACACTATCGACACAGGCGTTTTGGCTCTAAACACCCACCAGATCACATGTCCAAATCACGGGTTTCACATGTTTTCCCTCTTATAGCAGGTAAGAAATCTTGTTTTGACCAGGTTTGGCTCCCATACAAATGCTCCCAAATTCAAAGCGAAACATCACTTTAAAGAGCAGCCTCAATTTGAAATTGGGGGCATTTGTATGTGGGTCACAGCTACCCAGAAAAAAACCCAAGGGACTTAATCGTGGTGGGTCAGTGTGTCTTTTAGTTCAACTGCAGTAAAATTCCCAGGGGACACCCAATTGTGGCATTTTGGCTTTAAAAGTTTAACTTAGTTACTTAGATATATTAGGTACTTTATAGTCACAGAGGAGTCTCTGTGAAATTCGGGTAGCTCCCACGTGGAGAGCGCGTCGCAGCCTGAGGCGCGCCACCCATTTTTTTAAAAAAAAATTTTGGCATGCGATTTTTGTCACTGATGGGGGGGGGGGGGGGGTGTACATTTTGACCAAATGACAACTTTTTCGTTGCCACTGGGTTTAACGTATGCTAAGTGCATGGGCACACAGGACCTCGGGTTATCGTCTCATCCGAAAGACTCCATGTTCAGACCGTTAGGCCTAGTGCAGAATGAGGGAAAAATACCCTGTACCCAGGTTCGAACTCGGGTTTACTTGACACGAAGCGAACGCGCTACCACTGTGCCACTCTATAACTTGTAATCATCGTCAGAAAGTTTGAGAATACAATGACTTGAAATGCAATTATACATCAGTTGCACACCCATAATTTTACGAATGACAAAAATATTGCTTTGATACATGCACTGAACCTACAAGGGCCAGAAGAAAAATGTGGCCTTATCTTCCTCAAGCACCTCCACTTTGTAATCTGACACCAAAACTGAACAAAGGGGGAAAACTCTCTTTCTAATTAACTCCCCTCCACGAAAGTTGATTACGATACCAATCATCTAGCAATGCGTGGGTGAAGGGTCATAAAGGTGAACTTCGCACATTCTTTTTTTTGAGAATGATGCTTTGTTTGTCTCACTTTGGCTCTGATCCACGCATTGCTAGATGATTGGTATCGCAATCAACTTTGGTGGAGGGGAGTTAATTAGAAAGAGAGTTTTCACCCTTTGTTCAATTTCGTTATCTCCTCTCTTGGCCTCACTATTTCATTTTTTGATTACCGGTAATCTGATACCCTTCCGTTTTATTTTTAATATGACTAATGCTATTAATAAGGAACAGTTATTACGAAATAAGATGTTTGTTAAACGCTGAGATGCTGCTTTTGTATTTTACAGTACACTACACCTTATACACAATCTGCAAAATAATATGGTACTCAAAAAGACTGAAATAAAAGAGACAACAATGTTCTGTCTACGTTCGTTTTGTAAATGTTTTTTCCTTATTTTACACATCTTAATAGTAAACATGTCCCATATCCCGGGTCGAGAGGACGTAAAACACCAACATTTCTTCAAAAGAGACAACAACAAAATCATCCTACTCATCACATTGTGGCGGTACCATAGCCAATGAGGTTTAACCGAGGCGTGGTTACCGCTACACCTATCTGTAGTTAAAAAATCGGGACTTTACTGGTGTTGCACTGCCTCTGGGCATTGCCTCCAGTATTGTTCCCCACCATCTTTGTATCTACAAATATCCCATATGTGTCTGTTCCAGACCGAGAGGACGTAAAACACCATTTTTCATTCTTCATTTCAGACAACAAAAAAAGACAAAAAGACAGGAGCTACCTGTTTACAGTTGTGCCAAGATGAATATCACCAACGCTAATGGTGTGAAACTGAAAGAATAGAGATCTATCTAAGGGACTCTGACTTCTAAGCGCTTTAAGGCCTTCGCAGACTAGCATCAGGCGTCAATTGTTTCTCAGAGCAACGCCTTGACGCGTTGACGCCTGCATCACAGCACACATTGTAGCAAGGCAGTGGTGTTCTCACACACGACTATTGTCGCTTCGCCTCTTGTCGCGCGAACTTCCTTATTTGGAACGCAAGGAAAGATTACTCTAGCGTCAAACCTCCTCCTAGAAACAACAGTATGGCTGACCACGATGATTCGTCTTCTTCAGAAGATGAAATGTGTGTCATTGTTTGTGCTGCTTTATTTCGGGTTCGAGCAAGTCTGCCATTTTTTTCTTCAATCAGAGTTATGTTCCTTCCGTCCGTTGTGATTGGCTAGTTTCACGATCTCTGCGATCTTGAGCATCAAAATTAGAGCCGGTTCTATTCTCGAGCAACAAAAAAATCGCGCAGCTACGCATAAAAAATCCTGCCGTGCCGCGAATCTCTCACACGCAAGCGGCGCAACAAAAAATCGCCGCGATCTCGAGATCTTGACGCTAGTGTGCTAAGCCCTTTACTTAAAAAACAAACTACAAACCTAGAGGCTAGCTGGGAGGGGTCCAGAGGGGGCTCTTTCAATCCCGCAAAGCTGCTGCGCCTCTCCGTCCCTTCTTCGTCGCTGGTGTCGGAGTACTTGTTGTAGGGCGTGGGGGGCTCGTCGATCTTCATGTGGCCGTAGTCCTTGTCAGGGGGGTGGTGGGTGGCCAGGATGTTCATCTCGTCCCACTCCACCTCACGCCTCCTGTCACATCATAATAATTAACATTTATAGCGCCTAATCTTTAAAAAAAAAGCCCTAAGCGCTGACAATAATAATTGAAAAGACCCAGCAAGCAATATAAATAAATAGATGACAAAAATATATTATACACACACGCACGCGCACGCAACAAGTATGTGTGTGTGTATGCATTTCAGTTCAGTTCAGTAGTTTAATTTAACGTCTTTTCACGCAAAGACACACCCCCCCCCCCCCCCCCCCCCCCCCCAACAACAAAAAATCAATCAAATTTATAAAAAAATAAACGTGTTGATAATTAACAAAATGAATGCATAGAATACAACAATTTCTAGTAACAAAGCGTCAACAAATAACAATTTTGCTATCTCAGAACTGGCTATAACAGTAGCAATATCAAAGATCAAAGGGCTAGATAATAGTTGACGATCATTCTCATAATTAGCTAGATTCACTGTACAGGCAGCGCACGTACCCACACACACATAGAATTTACTGCTCTTTTTTCACCCCTCTAGACTAGTACAAGTGCTACATTCCTATATAGCAAATGCTTAAATGTAGGCCCTTTTTATTGTACAAGTGTGTGCGTAAGAAAATCGTTGCTTTTCAAATATTCATAATCCAGCAACGCCAACTCTAGGCAATGTAAAAATCCGGCAATTCAGGACATCTTGCAAGAAGGAGCATCCATGTGGCCATATGGCCTGGGAACTCAGAAGAAGAAGAAGAAGAAGAAGAAGAAGAAGAAGAAGAAGAAGAAGAAGAAAAGATTAGATAGGCTCTCCCAAAGGACAAAGATAAAGCATTACCGTATATTTCAGACTATAAGGTGCACCTTTGCATAAGGCGCACCCCCCAAATTTTAGATTTTGTTACTATATTTTGTTACTATTTCATCAGTCACATTATAAGGCGCAGGGGTCTGAGTCTTGGCAAAAAAGTAACGCCTTATACTAGTTATAGTCCGAAACATACGGTACAACCATCAACAGGGCGAGTGGTGGTAGGGACAAAATATAGAGAAAATGAGTTTTACGTCCTCCGGCACTGGCACAGGCACAGATAATGATATATGGGACATTTTTGAAAGACAAAGATAGAAAGACAAAATATAGGAAGGCTAGAAAGGGATGTTGCTCGTCTACCTTAATTTTTTAAAAGCCTAATCATCAAGCAGATGCCACTCTAAAAAACAAAAAACAAACTGAATTCAGGCACTTAGCCAGCAGAGAAGCACCCATGCAACAAGAGTCTTGTATTGTAACAAGGTAGAGACTTACGGCCCCAGATCTGTTTACCCCATAAACTGCTAAATGTGTACTGTTATGGTTAAAAAATGTGTACAATATAGATTTAGATATTAGTACAATCAGCACTGCGTGATGATCAACTCATAACAAATGTCTTTCTTGAAAATGCACTAGTTGCTTCCTTTATCTTTTTTCGTTCACATGACATAAAGGTGAATAACAAACATTAACAACCAGGGCTCCCAGGGACCCCTATTTGGGGGTCTATGAAGTACTCAAATTCTAAAGGACCCTCTAAAAGAATGTGCAGGGGGTCCCAGGGATGCACTAGAACAATTCTTTTTAGCATTTGCAATGCCACTGGGATCCTCTGTTCCGCCTCTAGGACCCTCTATACTGTAAGTGTAAGTGAAGGAGTCCCTGGGACCCCTTGTTATGCGGGACGATTGGGAGCCCTGACAACAACAAAATTTGACTTGAGTCTGAATAAAAATTAGTCATCTTAAATGAACTTTTCCTTGGAAGCAAACCTTCACACAGTGTACTTTAATGTTTTCAGGTAAGTGGATCAAGTACAGGATGAAGAGAGATAGAGAGGGGGTGTGGGAGTGGGAGAAAATAGAAAGAGAGAGAGGAAGGGAGAAAGTGTTTATGAATTTGGGTGAGAAGAGAGAAAGACTCAAGGGAAGAGAGAGAGAGAGAGAGAGAGAGAGAGAGAGAGAGAGAGAGAGAGAGAGAGAGAGAGAGAGAGAGAGATCTAAACAGAGAGAGAGAGAGAGAGAGAGAGAGAGAGAGAGAGAGAGAGAGAGAGAGAGAGAGAGAGAGAGAGAGAGAGATCTAAACAGAGAGTGTGAAAGACAGAGAGAGAGAGAGAGAAACAGAGAGAGGGAAATTACCACTTTATTAGTTTATATCTTTTTAAGAAAATAAAACCATATCGCACAAAGTTAAAAAGAATGTCAAACAACACAAAATAACCAAATTTTTAACATGCAAAACCAGGAACAGACACAACAAACTGTTGTGTCAATCAAACTTTTCAAAGGTAAGCATGCAAAATTCTACTCCTATTGGACATTTGTTGCAGAGGTTTGATTTTGTTGGATTTATGCATGTTGTGTTATATTTTTAATAATTAATTTTATATCTTTTTTTCCCTGTCACATATAACGTGAAAAGATATTAAAACAATAAATTAAAGATTCATTAATTCATGCAAAATTCAAATACTATAATTACAAAATTGATGAATAAAATGAGAACGTGATGGCCTTAAAGTCTAATCTCACAATTCTGATGCTTCCTTGGCCTGGGATGGTCTAAATTAAAAAATAAAACAACAAACATGAAAAATAATAATCGATCAACCATCTTCTCATGGAGCAAGTATTATGCTAACTTTGTTTGACACATACAAGACACAAGGCGTTCAGGTAGTATTTGGTCCTTTAATGAAAGTCAATAACCAGACGTTTCGTTTCGTATGGCACTTACGTTTTCGATGTAAAAAGAAAGACTGACAGACAGCAAGCAAAAAGTAAGAGTTCAAAATAGAAAGAGAAGACTGAGTTGAAAATCAGATATAAAAGGAAGACTGAGTAGATATCAAGGGAGTAAGGCAATATTCATGGCAAAGTTGAGAGAAAGATACTGAGTAAGTGTTAACTCTAAAAAAATAAATGCGTACAAAAAGTTAGAAAATGTTGCTTGTGAAAGAAGCTCTCTCTCTCTCTCTCTCTCTCTCTCTCTCTCTCTCTCTCACACACACACACAGTACACACACTTTGTTTGCTCGTAAAGACATAATATTTGAAAGGTCTATAAGAAATGAAGTTTACGTACACTCCTTTTTCTAGGTTCAAATAATCATACTCATATGTGATCTTTTCTACTTCTAGCAGTTGTGTGTTATTTGAATTTAAAAAGTGAGCTATGTATGAGAGATGTTGTTGTTGTTGATGTTGTTGATGTTGTTGACACACCCTGGCTGAAACTAAAAGACTCCAAGGATCATCCCAACAGCCGAAGCACTTGAACACTATGGTACAAATGCATCAGCAAGGGATGAGAACATTATGTGTGCGATCGTTTCTGACTACCCCACCACGTGGGCAGCCACACTCTGTTTTCGGGGGAGAATGAGACTAATGAGAGATAAACACAAAGGCTGAAAGAGTGTGAGGAAGACTAGGAGCCTATATGCCGTATATATGATATGATGATATGATATGATAGGAGAGAGAGAGAAAGAGACAAAGAGAATAACAACACAGACATGATAGAGAGAAGAGAGAAAGAGAGAGAGACAGATAAAGAGAGAGACATGATAGAGAGAAGAGAGAAAGAGAGAGAGACAGATAAAAAGAGAGATTGAGAGAGAGAGAGAGAGAGAGAGAGAGAGAGAGAGAGAGAGAGAGAGAGAGAGAGAGAGAGAGAGAGAGAGAGAGAGATAGCGAGAGTGTGTGTATGTGAGAGAGAGAGAGAGAGAGAGAGAGAGAGAGAGAGAGAGAAAGAGAGAGAGAGAGAGAGAGACAGATCCAATCCAATAACTTTTATTGATTAGGCCTTTCTGCCCGTATCAAGTAGGGAAAGGGGGGGTGGGTAAATATAACGAGAGATAAAGAGAGAGAGAGAGAGAGATATAGAGAGAGAGAGAGAGAGAGAGAGAGAGAGAGAGAGAGAGAGAGAGAGAGAGAGAGAGAGAGAGAGAGAGAGAGAGAGAGAGAGAGAGAGAGAGAGAGCCTTGTTGTGATAGCAGTGTTTGCCATAACGCACATTTGTGTGTCCCTGAAGCACTAGAATCCTGAAGAGACTATTCAATTTCAGTGCTGCGCGTCCCAGGGACACACACATTTTTCAGAAATCAAGTTTAATCTCTCACTCAGTTGATTTTTGATAACACCTATTACCCAAGAGGTCTCACTATCATCGACAGTTTCATTTCATTCAAGTTCAAGTATACTTTAATATCTCCAAAAGAGAAATTCAGGTTAAGTGCAACAACATGACAGAGATACAACATAACTGAAAGAAAGAACATTAATCAAACGTGTGAAGCAAAATTATACCAATCAAATAATTATTAAAATTCATTACATGAACTGAGAAATGTGCACATTTAAAACAGAGTAACCATTATTAAGTTATAACAATCAATCAAATTGTGACCCCATGTCCTTATGACTATGCATAACATTGTGACCCCGTGTTGTTATGACCTTTTGTTGTGACCCCCATGGGTACAACACGGCAAACACTGACATGGGGGCACAATGATATGGTCATTGGTGCAACTCCCCAAAATGAAAAAAAACCTGAAAGGCAGGGATCTAGGGACCCATGCAGGGCATAGGCCTCTGCAATTAGGGTTATTAACTAAGGCCTTGACAGTGAGAGTGATGCCCTTTCTGGTCAGTACTCAGTACTGACAAGTGCATTCACTCTTGCGAAAGGCAGCCATTTAGTGCCATCAAATAAGTGTTATTGGCAAGAGTTATCCCCCTGTTTCAAAAGTTAGTGTTTGGTCAGTACTGAACCATCTTCCCTCACCCGCCAAGGGCATTCACTCTTGCAAACGGTGTTCGTTGCAGACCTCAATAGTGGCAGAGCCCTGTCGGACAATTCAGGGGAGGGGGGCTTAAGAGAGACTCAGACTCAGACACTTCATTTTACGAGGAAAAGAATTTAGGCTGGGCCTAGTCTTCCATTCTGTCCTTGAGAGAGATAACGAGACACTCAGACAGACAGTTAAAATAATAGACAGACTCAGAGACAGTTTGAGTCTGATAAGCCTTGTAAAATTATTACATTGCCTTTGTAAACTTCCAAGACAGAACAACCAAGTTCAAAACGCCCCAAATCGCTTGTGGTCAAATTCTTAAAAAAAAACCCACCTAAAATTAGTAACAAAACTGAAGTTCAGTTTCTGGTAAAATTAAAAAATACTGAAATCAGTGTAAAACTGAAAGAGTAGCACCCATGCATGGTGGCACAATGAAAAAGGGGCACAACAACAGGGGGGCACAATGACATGGGGGCATGACACAGGGACACAATGACACAGGGGCATAACAACACTGTGGCACAACAGCACGGGGGCGCAATGACACACTGGGATACAATATGTGAGCACACTGACACTCTGTCACACAGGGATACATGTGAGCACATCGACACATCTACTCAGTCACACTCACAATGACACATGGACACTCAGTCACATTGACACGTGGACACTTCGGCATGACCGCGTCACACACACACACACACGCTCGGTTGGGGGAACACCAGAACTGGGGGGGGGGGGGGGGGGGGGGGGGGGGGGAAACTTCGGGACGGGGAACTTTGGAATAACTAAGGGGAACATCGGAACGTAGGTATAACTATTGGGCTATTTATACTTATAGTTGCATTTCCTAATCTAAATCTAATCTAAAAGTAAATGTTTAAACTAATTAAAGGAATGGCTATGTTCATTCTTCAAAACTAAAAATTTTGATTTCAAATTTGGGTCTTCATCCAAACGATTTGTGAATTTGTTAATGTTAGTTATGTGCATTCTTTACATAATTATAGGCAGTGGCTATTTATCCTCATGTGGCAACAGGCTGCTTAACTTCACCTCACTTATGCGTTTGACGTCATAAAAAATTGTTATCCACCTTCCCATTGTTCTGCTTTGATGCGAAGCACACACACACACACACAAAGACACAGACCCATTCATCATCTCTCATTCAATAAGTCATAGCTACTGGGTTGCACGGACATACACCAGCACTCATAGTCATACACACACAGCACACACACATTCCAGAGGATACACACACAAGTACACTTACACACACGCACACATACATATATATAAACACGCATGTGAAGGCGGATTTAACCATTTTTTATGACATCAAATGCATTTATAACTGAGATAAAATAGCCTGAGTTCTACTTCTATTTTGCCAAACAATTACACACACAACCTTTTCAAGTACAATTCAACACACACATGTACACACATGCCCGCGCACACACACACACACACACGTCTACACAAAGTGAATAGTTCTTTCAGATTGCATCTGCCATCAGCTTACTAATGATTCAGATGCCATCAGCTTACTAATGATTTCTGTGTAAAGCGCCCTGTAGCCTATATAGTAGGATGGGCGCTATATATACATTTTTCTCATCATTATTATTATTCATAATTTAATTAATTAAAATTAATAGTAAAATTAACTAAACACTTCACTCATTCAAGTCGTTCCTCACTCAGACAGAGGTACACACTGACACAGTCTCTCTCTCTCTCTAGTAGCCATAAAGGCTTATGTATGCTAATGGCAATAAAAACCTATTTGATTTTATTTGATTTGATCTCTCTAGTAGTCTCAGACTCTCTCTCTCTCTCTCTCTCTCTCATACACACAGAGACAGAGACAGAGAGAGGCACATAATGACATAAACATAGTTCTACAGTGTAACTTTAAGACTAACAGTAACACACAATGCAATGAGCGACGTGAGTTGTACATTGTATTTATTATAATCTGTAACACACACTCACTCTGGATTCAATATTTTCGGTTGCTCATAAAACTTTGTTTGCAGAACTAGTGAATAAACAACAGTTTATTGAATTGAAGGCATGTGTTGTGTTTTGCGGCATGTGTGTGTGTGTGCATGCGTGTGTGTGTGCATGGTTGTGTGTGTGTGCGCATGCATGTGTGTGTTACTGTGTGTATGTGTTTGTGTGTGCGTGCTCAGGCAACTCCAGGCGGCTGTGGCAGGGCATGCGCACCATGACTGGCATCAGACCATCCAAGAAAGCCATCAGCACCCAGGACAGCCAGGCCCTGGCCAACCAGCTCAACACCTTTTACGCCAGGTTTGATCAGCAGGACTTCCGCACTGAGCAGACGAAGGTGTTGGGAGAAGTGGCAGAGAAAGCCAGCTTGCCATTACTTTTGGACGAATCTGAGGTCAGGAGCTGCTTCAAGCGTCTGAACACACGCAGTGCTCCTGGCCCTGACTCCATCACCGGCACCATTCTCAAGTGGTGTGGAGACTCCCTGTCGCCTGTCTTCACGCGGCTCTTCCAGTGGTCCATGGACTCTGGTCAGGTGCCGCCTCTCTGGAAGATGGCCACAGTTGTCCCTGTCCCCAAGAAGCCAACGCCTGCAGTGTTAAATGACTACAGGCCTGTGGCGCTCACGTCAGTGCCGCAGAGATGAAACAGCACCAAGATCCCCATCAGTTTGCCTACTCTGCAAACCGCAGCTGTGAGGACGCAGTCAACCTTCTCCTCCACCAGACGTATGAGCACTTAGAGAGACCCAAGTCATATTTTCGGTTGCTGTTCCTGGACTTCAGCTCGGCATCCAGCCGCACCTCATGATGTCCAAGCTGCTGAGGATGGAGGTCAACCCGCTGATCATCCAATGGGTATTCAGCTTCCTCACCGACAGACGGCAGAGGGTACGCATCGCCGGTCCCACCGACGTCTGGTCGGATCAGACGGTCACCAACATGGGTGCTCCTCAGGGGTCCTTTCACCTGCTCTATTTACTCTCTACATGGCTGACTGCACGTGTGGGGAGCCCGGAGTCCTACAGATCAAATTCTCCGACGACACCTCCATTGACAAGACAAGACAGGACAGGACAGCCTACAGATCTGATGTTGCTGACATGGCTGCCTGGTGCCAGGAGAACCATCTGCTTCTCAACGTCAGTATCGGAATTTTTTAAAAACCTTTTTCGCCAAACTTTTGTACTTCATCGGGTAACGGATAGGGTTAGAACCAGCTTAGGGTTCTTTTCATGCCACAGAAAGTTTAATCAGCAAGGAAAAACGAACATAAACCCTATAAATTCAGTGTTGCCATTGTTAGCATGGGAAATTCCCGAAAAAATGGCGACCATTAAATACCAAGATCGCATATACGGTAACGCTTTGACCAGTTGTTTATTTTCTTAAATTATGATTATAAATCTTTGATTCTTCAGCCTGATGAAGTTGGCTGCCTGAGGCGAAGAAGAAGAAGATTCTGAAGAAAATAACCATAAACTGATTCTAACCCTATCCCTTACCCGATGAAGTATAATTTGTACTTTTGTACAACAAAAGTTGGGCGAAAAAGGCTAACAAAAATCCGATACTGTCGTTTGTGTTAACCGTTTAAAAAAAAAGTATTAAGAAATAACTTACCATCACTATTTCTTGTTTTATCTAATGTACTTTTCATGAAAAAGTAATTGGGGGGACCTTCGGGACAGGGGAAAGCACTTTTAGCATAGCATACTATAGCATAATCAGCTAAAGGCCGACCTTATGGCCACGACAGTCGTGGGGATAATGAAAACGGGTGAAAAACCTTATGGCCACGACAGTCGTGGGGATAATGAAAACGGGTGAAAAACCATATGGCCACGACAGTCGTGGGGATAATGAAAACCTTATGGCCACGACCGTCGTGGGGATAATGAAAACCTTACCACGACAGTCGTGGGAATAATGAAAAGGGGTGAAAAACCTTATGGCCACGACAGTCGTGGGGATAATGAAAACGGGTGAAAAACCTTATGGCCACGACAGTCGTGGGGATAATGAAAACGGGTGAAAAACCTTATGGCCACGACAGTCGTGGGGATAATGAAAACGGGTGAAAAACCTTATGGCCACGACAGTCGTGGGGATAATGAAAAGGGGTGAAAAACCTTATGACCACGACAGTCGTGGGGATAATGAAAAGGGGTGAAAAACCTTATGGCCACGAAAGTCGTGGGGATAATGAAAACCTTATGGCCACGACCGTCGTGGGGATAATGAAAATCTTATGGCCACGACAGTCGTGGGGATAATGAAAAGGGGTGAAAAACATTATCGCCACGAAAGACGTTTAATACCTGCACGCCATTTTTTTTCTTTTCCCGTTATTATTTCATTTCCGGTAGGCCTATTTTCTTGCCGTTTTTGTCCTTTGCCCAGTTTTTCAAAGGCCATGGCTAAATAGCCACCAGTGGCTCTATAGAATGCAGGCTACAGAGCCGCTACTTTCCATTTCCGGTGAAAAACGAAGATAAAAATAGAAAGAAGTCTAAGTGTAGACTGGACTTTCCTCTTTATTGTTTGTGGCTCAAGCCACAAACCTATAACTCACTTTGTCGGTCGGTCGGTCTGTCTGTCGGTCGGTCCAAAATTGTCGCACTTCAAATCGAGGCTACACTTCAAATTGAGGCCGCTCTTTAAAATGATGTATTTTAAAAGCGTACAAAATAATAAACATACGTAATACAGACACTACAACAGACACGATGAGTATGCAGTGCTTCTTTCGATGAGTATAATTAGGATACATAGTTTTAAATGTTTTCCAAAAGATATAAAAAGTTACGAAATGGTGCAGAGATAACATTCTGGTTTACAGATTAAAATTATTGAAAAGCCAGGGGAGGTGACTCATGATTGGAGTGATCAAGCTTTGGATGAATCTGAACTTCAACCAGCTATAACTTGCTTATTGTTCGACCAATTAACATAAATTTGGTAGCAAAATGAAGCTTATTCAATAGAGAATGTGTCTTTAATAATAATAATAATAATAATAATAACAGTACATTTATATAGCGCTTTACCTCAGATGAGCCCAAAGCGCTTTACAATCAATTATTCATCAACAGATAACAAAAAACAAGATTCAAGAGTGACACCAACCACCAACAGCGCATATGCAAAGCAACTAACACACACGCACGCACGCACGCACGCACACGCACGCACACACACACACACACACACACACACACACACACACACACACACACACACACACGCGCACACGCACGCACACGCACACGCACGCACGCACGCACGCACACACACACACACACACACACACACACACACACACACACACACATAAACACACAATTATTGACGCCAACTCATTCATACCCCATTCGGTAAGCCACAGCAACTGAGCCGCATGGACTGACCACATACACCAACACACATACACAAACACCCTCACACACAACGTACGCACACAGACAGACACACAGACACGCACACAAACACACACACACACACATGCGTGCACACACAACCCACAAAACCAAAATACACACAAGCACACATTCATGCTCACACACACACACACACACACACACACAACACACACACACTCACCACACACACACACACACACACACACACACACACACACGACACGCACACACACGCACCACAAAACACAGCACAAACCTCTTAAATCAATCTTCCCTCACGTGCACACAACGATAGACAACTGATCAAATATTTAGGGTGCAGCAGGAAAAAGATGGGTTTTAAGAGAGGTTTTGAATGAGGAGACTGAGTTGGAGTGTCGGAGAGGAGAAGGCAGAGAATTCCACAGAGATGGTGCTTGACAAGAAAAAGAACGTTGGCCAGCAGATTTGAGACGGATGGAGGGAATGGAAAGGAGACGAGAATCAGAAGACGAACGTAGTTGGCGAGCTGGGACATAGAGATGAAGAAGATCAGAGAGATACAGGGGAGCTTGATCATTCAGTGACTTGAAGGCAAGGAGGAGAATTTTGTAGTCAATACGTGATTGAACTGGGAGCCAATGTAGGGAACGAAGAACCGGAGTGATGTGATCGTACCTAGGGGAGCGAGAAATGAGACGAGCAGCATTATTCTGGACCCGTTGGAGCTTAGAGATGAGAATTGATGGACAGCCAGCAAGAAGTGAGTTACAGTAGTCAAGGCGAGACAGGACAAAAGCACATACTAGAGTCTTCAGGGCATCCTGAGAGAGGAAACGGCGGATGGAACTAATTCTTCGAAGTTCTAGATAGCAAGCCTTGCAAACATTGGAAACATGCTGTTTGAAAGAAAGGGTTTGGTCCAAAGTAACACCTAGATTGCGGACGGATGCCGATAGCTTGATCTCAGTGCCATCAATGTCTACAGAACCTGGGAGAACCTGAGTTTTAATTGTGTGGTTAGAGGCTACAAGAATCATCTCTGTCTTATCAGCATTCAGTTGCAGTTTGTTGTAAAACATCCATGTTTTAACAGCAGAGATGCACAACTTAGAAGAAGAAATCATTTGATCTAATTGACTCAGGTGGGCAGAAATGTACAGTTGATTGTCATCAGAAAAGCTATGATGTAGAATAGAATGCTGGTTGATGATGGCGGAGAGAGGTTGGGTATAAAGAACAAAAAGGATAGGGCCTAAGACTGAACCTTGGGGCACACCGAACTGAAGACCTTTTGGAAGAGATGGAGAACCATTGACAACAACTTTCTGTGTGCGATCAGAGAGGTAGGAAGAAAACCAGGAAAGAACAGCCCCAGATAGACCAAAGGAGGTGTGAAGTCTAGAAATGAGGATGGAGTGGTCGATAGTGTCAAACGCTGCAGAAAGATCAAGGAGAGAGAGAAGAGAAACCTTGTTTTCATCCAAGGCAGTGAGCAGGTCGTTCGTTATCTTTAAGAGGGCTGTCTCAGTACTGTGACCTGCTCGATAAGCAGACTGGTTTGGATAGTAGAGATCATTTACCTGAAGATGGTCAGACAGCTGTTTAAGAACCACCTTTTCCGTAAGCTTAGAAAGGAATGAAAGATTAGAGACAGGCCGATAGTTCTTTAGATTTTCAGGATCAAGACTAGGCTTCTTTAAGAGAGGTTTGACAACTGCAGATTTGAAATGAGTTGGAAAGCGGCCTGAACATAGAGATTCATTGATGATGGATGTAAAGTAAGGAAGGAGATCATCAAGACACTGGGAGAAGAGAGATGAAGGTAGAGGGTCTAGTTCACAGGTTTTAGTCTGAGTTCGGGTCAAGATCTTCTTAACCTCATCAGTGGAAACAGAACGGAACTCAGACCACATATTGCCAGAAAAGGAGGGATCAGGGACAGAGTCGGTTGATGGTGGAGCAGATTGAGAATCAAGATTGTGGCGGATGGTGGCTATCTTGCTGTGAAAGAAATCAGAGAAACGTTGAGGGAGTTCAGACACAGGGATAGAAGAAGGTAGAGGTGTGGACTTTGGTTTACCAAGGAGGGAGTTGGCTAAACTAAACAATTGACGTGAAGTGGTACAAGCGAGAATTTGGGCATTCAAACAAGAGCATTTGGCCTTATCTATAATGTCAGACACAATTTTGTTCATGGCTCGAAAAATCTGTTTGTGAATTTCAAGTCCAGTCTTAACCCACTGGCGCTCTGCACGGCGGCGTTCTTGTTTACCCTGAGTCACCTCAGGTGCCACAGAAGCATACCACGGTGATGGAGGCCTACTGGAGATCTTGCGACGGATGACAGGGGCGTGGAGGTCGAGTAGACTGGTCAGGAGGTGGTGGAGCTGGTCGGCAGAAGGCTGTAGAGAAGAGTCCAGTCTGGCCCTGAGGTCAGACATGAAGGCAGTGATGTCGATGGAGGAGATCTTCCTGGTCTCGGCATACACAGGAGGGCATGAAGGGCGAGATAAACGGAGGCAGGAAAGAACACAGAGATGGTCAGAAAAGTCCAGGAAGGAGTCAGGAGCAGTAGACCGCAGGACATCTTCGTCGTCACGCCTGACGATAACCAGGTCAAGGGTGTGACCTTTCTGGTGGGTGGGGAAGGTCACAGCCTGGTGCAGGTCGAAGTCATCCAGCAGTGCGGTGAAGCGGAGGGTGAGGGGGTCAGTGGGAACATCAACATGAATGTTGAAGTCGCCCATGATGATTGGAACACCGCTGATAGTGTTGCAGTGCTCCAGCAAAGAGGGAAACTCGTCGAGGAAGAGGGAGTCCGACAGTTTGTTTTTCTTGTTGGGAGGGGGGCGGTAGAGGCAGAAAAGCTGGAGGCAGTGCTGACAGAGAGTAACGGAGAGCTGGGCCAGTTCAAAGGAGGAGTGTGGAATGGGGAAGAGGGAGGTAGAGGTGAGATGGAGGCACAGTTTTTCACGCACGACAAAGGCAATGCCTCCGCCACGTGAAGAGCGAGGATAGGAGATGGTTTTGTAGCCAGGGGGAGAGAGATCAGCGCATTTAGCTTCATCACCCGAAGGCAGAAGCCAGGATTCAGTGATGCAGAAAATATCAACATCGTTCTCTACAATGAAATAATTAATAGAAGAACGTTTCTGTGGGACGCCAACGGAACGGGGGTTAAACTGGGCAACAATAAAATTAGCATATTTTGTGTGCGAAGCAACGGGAACAGTAAGTAAGTTAGAAATACTCATCCGTTTGGTAGGTGAAGGGGGAGGGCGAGGAATTGAGCAGACGACAGAAATCTTCCGTTGCTTCCTTTTTCCTCCTCTGCAGCCTCGCGTGCGTGGAAGATTAATCCCTATACACAGATGACATAGCGTGGCAACAAGGGCAGAGTCAGGGGTCGAAGGTTGTACAGCCAGTAACGCATTGCTGCTGTACTGCAGTGGGGGAGAGGGGAGCTGGCAGAGTGGTGGCGCACGCACGCGTGTTGCGTGCGTGTAGTGGTCAGGCAGAGGGAAGGAAGAGGGAGACTGAAGAAAAGGGATGGTAGGCAATTTAGGCATGGCGTTGTTTGGCCGGTGCTGGAAACATGGCTGGCTTGGAGAATCCAACAAGCCAACCAGTCTCGTCAAGAAAATAAACCAAATTACTCTCATGTCCGGAGGCAGAGAGGCACAGAAAGCAGCCCAAAATAATGTGCAGTTCATCACGAACACACAGACACAAAACAGCAACTCAAGCACTACTGGAAACACACCAACAAAAGAATATTGACGAGAGTAAATGATTCAGCCGGCTAGGCGAAAAACTCCCGCTAATAATATATTTTATTTGTATTCAACACGTTTGTTATAAAGCGTCTGTTTGTCTGTCTGACTGCCTGCCTGATTGTATGAAAGCGAGTTACCATAACTAAAAATATAGTAAAATAATGTTGATTTCAGATCCCAAAACCCACATATAGTATACTCATGATCAGTATCAATTAAGGAGTACAATGAAGCATGTTGACCAGTATAAACCTCCACAAAGGAGCCTCTGACTGTCTTAAGACAATGAGTCTTACCAGTACTATTAGACTTGGTTGTTATACAACTTAAAACTATTGACTGTAAGTCCCCCCGTGGGGATACTGGGGGGGGGGGGGGGGGGGTGTCTTTCGTACAACTAGTTCCCCCACCTTCTGGAAGTTCTGTGCGTGTAACTTTCTCTAATCTGTCACTCTCTTTGAGTTTGACTCTGCCTTTTCCCTTTGCTTACTGTTATCTGCTATCTTTCTATCTTACTGGTCCACTCTCCTGCCTTTTTTCTATAAATTCTTACAAAGATTTCTTCATCCGAAGTCAGACATGCTGGGCCTAACTATTTCTTAGTTAGGCGCATAATGGCAGCATGGCGCATCTACACTCATGTGACAGGAAACTGAGCGAACCAATAAGAAGATTGTAAGTGTAAACCCAGTGACCAATGTATATATATTTTTAATCATTATTACACAAGTTTAAGAATGCAATCAGGCATGTTGTGATAGTGCAAAGCTCCTGAACAAACCTTCATCAAAGGGCATCACACTCTACTCAAGTACTAGTAGTTGTTGAACACAAAACTCAAATACTGTTTGCCACAGACACTAGTCCATTAGATACATATTCTTTGTCAGCATCAAAGGAAGGACACAAAAAGCACATTTTGACAGAGCAAGCACTTACTGCAATAATCCACCAAGGGATCATTCTATCATTCTGACTCAGAGTTCACAGTAGCACTAGCACCGTTTAAAGAGTCTGTGATCGAAGACCCATGTTCTCGATCAGCATCATCAGTGCATAGTGAACTTAGTTTACTTACATTAAATTTAATTTAAAATAATACATTTTACAGTGCAAACTTCTAATACAAACCTCTAGCAAGGAATCTTTCACAGACTAAGAGTAAGACCCACTGGTTTATAAGTTCTAACTGAAATATTATTTTGTACACTCCAAGACTTTTGATTAGCATCACACCTGAGAATGCAGTGAAACACACAAGGCATATTAAGATATTAACGCAGTGCTGTCTTTGTTAGACAGTGTTTGTTGCCGTTGTTATCAAGCTTGTTGTTAGCATGCTTTGTTCTTTACATCTCAATTTTCATACTCATGTTCTCATCCGACTCTCACTTGTGCTGGAGTAACATGCTTTTTATCCGCATTTTCCTTTAAGCTACAAATGAATCCATGCTATTTTCATGGGGAGTAGATTGTCTTGTGCATATATATATATATATATATATGCATAGTCAAAAGAATGGGGGGGGGGGGGGGGGGGGGGGGAAAAATCTCATTAGAAAAGAAAAACCATAAAACTAAACGGAACTAAAAAAATTGAATGCAACTTCTTTAAAACAATCATTTATTAATTTTCTTTACAGTAAAGTAGCAAACACACACACACACACACACACACATGCATACATGCACACACATGAGTATGACCTGACACAAATCAATTTTATATTTAAGAAATAAAATAAAAGTGTAACAATGTAAAAAAAATTCTGCCTGTTAACAATAACTGAAAGTTTTAAAATAAATGATATTAAAGTTATTACAAGCTACCAAGTACGCAGTTGAATTAACAGTAAGCGCTTTGGGCTCACTTGAGGTAAAGTGCAATATAAATCATTAAATGTACTATTATTATTATCATCATAAAGTGAATCAAACGAATGCCAGAATTCAAAACGATCATATTCTCACGAGTTAATGACGTACCCTGGCTAAATTTTTTATTATATTAGATTTAAAAGACTCCAAAACAAAACAAAAACCAGAGAACACAAGAACAATTATTGCAGTGGCAGTACTTAGTAAACTGGGAATGAAAATGAACCCATAATGTTGATAACACGAGATTAGCCTACATTAGACATAAAATTTAACCAATCTTATGTCTTATGAAAACTGACCATGTAGCAAGCAAAATGCAAGACAATCTTTTCTCAATTTTCACCCACTCATGTCTTTATCAGTGGACAAACAGATAGTCTCAAACAGATAAGTCTATCCAAACAACAAAAATAATTTACAATGAATAAAAGTAAAACAGTTTATAATTATTACAAAATCATTTTCTGTTAGCATGAAAACGATGTAAACGTAATTTACTGGAACTTTATCACTAATCACTAGGCCTACTTAGTACTTGTGAGAGAGTGTCGGACCTCGACGCCGACACACCTCCGTATCCAGCGATTTCTAGGACTAGGAGTATCACAGCATAAACCTACATGCACCAAATTTGGCATGCGTGTAGCAAAATGAATGAATTTGCATCCAGAGCACTTTTCATTAAATCCAGACTGACCATTCGGCATTGGTCATCTTAGAAATCCGACCCAAAAATTGACACGCTCAACTCTCGCGAACGAACTCTCACTTGTAAACAAAAATCAGTCTAGGATGACGGGACAGACCTCTACTGTGGAGTGACCATGCTTCTGACGGCCAGCAACGATGATACAAAGCGAGCGAGCGAGGCGAAGTGAGTGACCGTTTTGCACTTCGGCAAAATCGGGGTGAAACTTTTAGACGGAAAGATCGCAGCGGTTTGACCCAAATTCTAACGTACCTATTATATAGCCCATGTAAAAAGACTGTAATTTCAAGAAGCCATAACTTGCTTATTTGTTGACCAATTTAGACAAATTTGGTATCATTTTAAAGGTCGTTTCATGCTCTTTGATTAAGATTTGACAACATATACAAATTTTAGTATATTTTTCTAACCATCCTACAAAAAGTAACAAATAGATCTATGCAGTTGGAAAGGCAATTTATTAAGAACAGCAGAACGGGGGGACTACGGCACAGAAAGTATAAATTTCTGTGAGGCACGGGGGAACTAGGGAACGCGGAAACATCGTCACAGGGGAACTACGGAATGCACTCATAATAAACCATCGGTTGATGAAAATTGGAACTTTTGTTCTGGTGACACAGTCGATAGGAACAGTCACAGTGAGAGGAAGCTGTACTGTTGCACACATGACAGGAGCAAATCGATTACATTTTAATCCGATGTTGGACAGTAACAGCATTTTACCATGTATATAAATCTTTTTCGCATCATATAATTGCACTCACCCTGCCTTATCAAGGCTAGAAGTATGCTTTAAAATGCCTTTCACGGGTCTCGCCTTTCCTTGATCAGAAGCCATTTTTGACAAGATTTTGCAAACTGCAGTAAAGCGTCCTCTGATTGGATAAACAATCTGCGTACTAGGCTCATGCCAGATTTGGAGAGAAAAAAAAAGTGTAAGTAAATGCAACATAAAACAAACCTAACCTAAATCTAGAAAAGGATCTATTTAAATATATATTATTTCTTCTATTATTTGTTTTACATTATTTCAAGTGAAATAATTGAACTTACAAATGTACATTTTTGTCCAATCAAATTCATCCTACTAAATTTAGGACGAAGATATCTTTGTAAACAGAGGGACCTAAAAAATAAAAAAGGGCACTAGACGTATCATGTTGTCAGACTCAATGTGTCACTCGGATTAGGAATCGAGAATCTTTAATTAAAGGTGACTGATGATTGTTGCACGCATATGTGTGTTGTTTAAGTCAACTGCTTTGTATATCTTGCAGATGATAGCAATAATACATAAATATATCATGCTGAAGACAAGATGGTCGCAAATCTTGCAAGAAATTGAAATGTGAACGCAGTTGATAATTGATTTTTACATTTTTAGCAGTCAACTGAGTTGGTTAGACTAGAGCTCCACCAGACCAAGAAATTATGATCTAATCTCGACTTATAGGCTATACACGTGCCACCAGAGAAGACAGAGATAGTGGGTTAGAGTAGACTACAAGTCGAAAATAGGCCTGAACACTGAACAGGATGTTGTCAGTTGTGCAATCTATAGTATAGTATATAATTGGGGAATACGAAATCGAAAATAGCTGGTATATTTAGGTATTACGCTAGAAACGAATATATTCGAGTCATCAGTCACGAGTTGGGAAAGGGGAAAATCCCTTCTGTGTAAAAAAACCCACTCAGTTTCGTTCATTTTGGGAAATATATGCTGATGGCAATCTGCCATTTTATGTTGGCTGTAGCACTAGCAGTGTAGGAAGGAAATTTATACAAAATAAAAATGGCTGGAGGAAGGTAGTGTATTCTACTATTTGCAGCTTGTAGTCTACAATGAAATTTTTTTTGTTCTCCATATTTTTGGAAAACTGAATTAATGTATTGGCTGGTTGACTACATGAAATATGCATAATACTAATAGTCAATACACTGGCAGGTGAAATGTCTTAGTTTATTTGAACCTATAATATGATACTTCAATTGTACTAATTTCTTCTTGAGCATATTTTTCCTAGTTTGTTCTGTTTGTTAGCTTTCTGAGGTGGAGCTTAGTTGCTTTTATGAATTTAATTTAACTTCAAGTATTATTTTGTTAATCAGTGGAGTATTTAGAATAAAGTGTTAAATTGATATGAAGCAGTATTAATGAGACCTGGAAAATCAGGAAACAATACATAAATGAAGAAATTGCTTTAGGGATATATATATATAATATGTATATACAGCCAACAGTTTTCAAACTATGGCCACTTTTGTTTTCTGACAGCCCAATTCTCCAGGATAGTTGTCAAACTATGCTTCACTGCAATGCATTCTCCCAGTGCTAGTGCTGCTGATTAAGAAAATACATAGTTCAGGAATGTGTAACTAATGGTTTTCATACTACACTTGCTTTTGGACAGACACCCCCACACACAGCTCAGTGAATTTTATTATAAATTGTAGCAGTTTTGATTGCAGTAAAGTGACATCACAGTAAATTAGCACAGATTATGGCAACAAGAACAAGTCCTCTGCAGGACATATCGCTATTTAGTATTTGGTTCAGTTGATAATATACAGTGGAACCTCCCTTATAAGGCTTTAAAAAATAATCCAAAATGAGGTATATAAGAGAGGGGTCTTATAAGAGGGGTAATTTTAATACTTACAAAGAAGGGCAATGTTTCAGAGAAGAAGGTCTTTTGTGGGAGTGAGTCTTATAAGGGAGGTTCCACTGTATACTACCTAACCTTCCAAATTTTAAGTGATGTGGGGCAGCGGTTCATGACGGACATAACACAGACAAAGAAAAAAAGCAATTCTTTGTGAAGGGGAGTAAAAATGTAAGGAAAAGTTTCTAATCCTTTCCATGTTTTCAGCGTTTATTATCTCACCGACGACGACGACGGCGACGACGACGACATCACGGTGATCGTCATGCCGCGCGGGAGTGGCTCTCACCTACCGATGGCAGATGACAGCGGCAGTAGTAGTACCAGCAGAAACAGCCTGGACACGCCAGGGATACGCTTCCTGAGCGGAACGTGCCCAGACCCTAAGTGCAAAGTGCGCCTGTACTGCATGTCCAGCTACCAGTCCATCGAGTGCACAGGCTGTGGTCAGCTCCACGCCCAGTCGGCACTGCAGAACCTGAAGGAGGAGAAAGGGGACATCTACAACACGGCACTCCTCGCCATCAAGTCGCTCATCGCCGGGGTTAAGCCAGAGCCTGGCACGGACAATGTGAAGGTAAGAAAACTGAGACTTAAGAAAAGAAGAAATCTGAGACTTAGCACCTTGACTGCCATCAACGTATTACGTACTGACCTCATGACATCACTGATGATGTCATCAGATGAAGAGGAATAACTCTGATATGCTGGCTTTTGCTCTAACACAGTCAAGAGAGTAATATCCCCAGACCATTTTGCCAGATTGGCTCTATCAGTTGTCTTTTTCATGGCATGATTTGCCCAATGCTTTTGTCTGTAATTTTCTCTGGCAGTCAAGGGGTTAATGAAGTTAATCGTTGCAGGCAACATGTGAGTAATGAAGGCTCACAGAAACAGTTGCACTTACATAGTTACAAGCTTGCAGTTAAATGTTAATAGGTTTGAGTGTGCTCAGTTCCAGAGTAAATTCAGATTTAGCATTTTTGTGTGGTGACTCTTACTATAGTGAACTTGTTAATTTTATTTTTAAAACTATGATGCGGATTGGATTTTTGTGCGTGACCTCCAAATGCTGTGATACTAATCCTTGGAATGTATTTTCCTGTCAGGTTCATGGCCTTTCCAACTACCTGTGCAAGCTGCTGTCTCACCTGCTGAGCCGCTATGGCATGGACAAGACCTCGGGCAGCGCCAAGCTCCTGACGGAGATGGGCCAGCCGGAGATCTTCGACTGCGGCGTGCTGTGCGATCGCGCCTTCGTCATCGACCAGGACCACCTGGACACCACCGGCTACGGGCGGGACCGGTCCGGAGGGGTGCGGTACCTGGCGGATACCCTGAACGTGGCCCACGAGAAGAACGACAATGAGGACCGCCTCATCCCCATCCACGCCGATGGGGACGGTCACTGCCTGGTGCACGCCGTTTCCCGCGCCCTGGTGGGCCGGGAGCTGTTCTGGCACCCGCTGAGGCTCAACCTGATGGAGCACTTTCTAAAGGACATGGACCAGTACAAAGAGATGTTCAAGAACTTTGTCGACGTGGACGAGTGGGATGACATCGTCGGAGAGTGCTGTCCGGACTTTGTGCCCAAGGATGGGGAGACGGTGGGGTTGAGGAACATCCACATCTTTGGTCTGGCCAACGTCCTGAAGAGGCCCATCATCCTCCTGGACAGCCTTAGCGGCATCAGCAGCTCTGCCGACTACTCAGGTCAGTTCCTGAATGGAAAGAAACAGTGTTACGATTGCAGGATCGTATAGAGTTGTAGTGAACCGACTTGGCTAAGTAACCTTTTCTAACAGTGTTTCACAACCTATAATACTCTGGTAGACAGTGGGTTATGTAGACTTCCTCTCCAAACCTTTCCTCTGCAGTCAAACACGAAGACGTTCAAACGAAGATTCTTCTTTTAGTCAGCTCTCAATGTTGCAACTAACAACAATTTTCTGAATTCAACTGCACTGAATCAATCACAAACTGCCAAGACATCTACCATCTCTATGTCTCTCTCGACAGTGACTCACTGACTGATTAACTTCTACAAGTTCTCAGCTAAATATAAAACACGGTGGCATTCCTTTCTAGAAGATTCCTGTATATAACAGACCAATCCACAATTAACTCCAGTCTTCTGGTACATTCTCAACATTAAAACAAGGCGAATCTGTATAGAGTTGCTCCCCTTTCCAGAAAGATCCATTCTAGAAAGATCCTCAAGCTTCTTGATCTTACCAGACAAAACTTCTTTAAATTAACGCAAAAACTAATAAATCAACGACTACAATCATGTATTATGATTAAGAGTCTTAAAGGAAGCATATCATTAATCTAAAATCACAAAAACTACTAACTTCTCGTATGACGCCAAATTATCCACACTAATCTAGTATTATCCAGACCTTTCTGGAAGAAAAATCTTGTAGTCTCTGGAAACTTCCAGACAAGTTTAAAGACACAAAATCTACACGTTACATCGTAACATACAGTTTCAACATTTATAACTTATATCGTATGTCATCCCCGTGGGGATACTGGGGGATCTTTTGTAAAAAAAATAGTTCCCCCACCTTCTAGAAGTTCTGTGCTTGTAACTTCCTCTAATTTATCTGCCACTCTCATTTACTCTGCCTTTTCCCTTTGCTTTCTATAATCTATTATCTTTCTGACTCATTGAGTCATTCTCATGCCTTTAAAAAATTTTTTGGAAATAATGTTTCTCCTTTGAGCTCCTCTGAAATCGGAATGTGTCGGCTGTATGCAGTGGGGAGACCAGTGAAAACTGAAAACCGGACACATACGTACCTTACTCATTGTGGCCATGTGGCCTGGGAACGCAGAAGAATGTACTTTCATTCTTCTTCGGTGAAAGCCAGAAGATGATATCAGTATCACTATCACTGTCAGCCTTCTTTACTCCGTTTGAGATAGTAACTTCTGGCTTTCACCTGAGAAGGATTGATAGAACCTTCTGGCATATATATAACCCTCAATTTTTAGGGGCCTGGGCCTGTATTCACATTGAGATAGCGTGAGACTTAGCATGATGCTAACTTAGAAGCTCTTCCAATGTCCTATAGGATTTAATAGGACTTTTGGAAGAGCTTCTAAGTTAGCATGATGCTAAGTCTCATGCTATCTCAATGTGAATACAGGTCCAGAACATTGTTTATTGCTGGTTGTTGACATACCCTGGCTAAAAGACTCCAGGGATCATCCCAACAGCCGAAGCACAAGTTTGAACACTATGAGTATGATACAAGTGCATCAGTTAGGGATGAGAATATTATGTGTGTGACCATTTTTGATTACCCCGCCACGTGGGCAGCCACACTCCATCTTCAGGGAATGACCAGTTTGAAAATGGAGTTAATTGTAGACATCTTGTGTGCTCTGATATTCAACATTGATAACTTCATCAGTTCATGGGGTGAGATTTAATGCAGAAAAAGTAGGTTGAACTTCTAACATTTTAGAGGGTCACCTTGACATTTTAGAGTGTCACAATTCATGCAAAAAAGCTTTAGTATGACAATAATTAAAATTGTAGTGTATACTTTGAGAAAACTGCATCAGGTAAAAAAAAATTGCTTCGTATTAGCGATGCACTGGCCTGAAATCCAGTGCGTCAGATAGGAGTTTTCAGCATCAGAGACATCTGTGCGACGCTTTGGCATAAGGCTGTGTCAGACCAATTGACATTTGAAAGCTAGAACACCAAGGCTACATCAAAATGTTATGTTCTGCATAGTTATGCAGGGATTGTCTTAAGCCATGGCAAGCTCCTAGCATAACATCATTATAAAATCCTCCAAAGTTGAAGTGTGGCGGCCCATGTGGCGGGGTAATCAAAAACGGTCACACGCGTAATGTTCTCATCCCTAGCTGGTGCATTTGTACCATAGTGTTCAAGCACTTCAGCTGTTGGGATGATCCCTGGAGTCTTTAACTCATTCGCATCGCAACAATTTTGAATTATTTAAAAAACTCACAAATCACTCCAGCCATACACACAAACAAAACATACATTTAAACAAAAGGAGAAATGAAAGAAGATTACGGGTTTGTATTTCAGGTTTAGACATAGGGAAGTGGTAGATCAGACTTTTTTTTAATAAATTATTTATTAAATATAGACTTTATATACATTTACAAAAACTCTCTGCACCGATTGGTTACCCCACAACAAACCACTACAAAAGCAAAGTCAGGCAAAATTGTAGTCTAAGGGAGCGAAGCGAGTTTAGAAGTGACCAAGGTATGGTGTGCACACAGATTTACTTCCCTTGAAGCAAATGCATCAAATTGACAGCTACCTATTAATTCCGGACATATATGTCCGGAACGACTTGAATAAGTTAAGCCAGGGTAGAACAGCAACAACAACATCTGTGAGTAAGAATGACCATTGCGCTGTGTCCACAGGGGTGTTTCTGCCAGCCCTGATGACCCCCGACCAGTGCAAGAACAAGGAGGGCGTGCTCAACTTCCCCCTGTGCATCGCCTGGAGCAACCAGGGGAGAAACCACTTCATACCCCTGGTGGGAATCAAAGGTGAGTGTGTCCCTGGGTGGTGACAACCATCAGCAGGATGAGGAAGTGTGAATGTCACCAATGTTGAAATTGAGTAATGCATATATATCAAACATGGAGATGAAGAACCATTGTGAACATTAATCCTTTCGCCGCCAATGTCACATTTATGCACCAGAATGGTTTAACACCCATGTCTCTAAAGGGAATCAAATCAGGGCCTGTTATCTGAAGACCCTATTTTCTGGATTTTGGGAGGTAAGGATAGGCCTAATGTTAAGCATGTCACAGAGATATTCGCAATATTGCAGACAATTTTTGTTTCTCTACCCAGTTAAGTTTAATGGTATTTTTGGCTGAGAAATGGCTGGCGGCGAAAGGGTTAAACAGGCATCAGAATAGTCAGAGGATTTGCAAATTTCAGAGGATTGAAAGTTGCTGGTAGAGGATTTGTGTGTGCTGGCAGAGATAATCATAATCTTCACTGCCAAATATGTGTAATATGTTGGTGAAATATGCTATTTTGGTCATGTTGGGAACATATTTCAATGTTGCTTCTTAACTCTCTGCGGTCTTGATGGACCTTGAACCGCGGTTTTCAGAGCATTGCATCTCAGACAATTCTGATGCCTGATTAAAGTCCTTGAATTAATGGCAGTTGTGTCCGACTGTGACCTTCAGATGGCATAGGAGGAGATTGATATTCTAGCCGACTGGACTGAAATATTGTTTAAGATGGAGTCTGCCATGCAACCCTGCTCTATCATCCTAAGAGGGCATTTGGACAATTAGAACGTGAATGCTATTGCTATTTCTCCAAAGCTGCAATGCAGAGAGCGATGGCTTGATTATAAAAACAAAAACTGAAATAAATGAGTGGTGTTTTATATATATTATGGTGATATTTTGACACACATTCCAGACAAGCCGTGCCCACGTCTGCCCCGCTACATGCTGCAGAAGACGTGGGGGGTGCACCCCAGTCTGTTGGACCAGTACATCACCTTCGACCAGCAGGGCTGCTGCACCATTGGGGGACCGCGCTCCTTGACCGTGAGGATAGTTCACTGATAAACCGCTGATGCTTTAGCAGTGTCGTGGACGCCACAGAAAATTGATTTAATTTTTTTGGGGTTTAAAATGATTGGGTAAATCATGCCATAAAAAAAGACAACTGATGGAGCCAATCTGGCAAAATTGTCTGGGGATGTAACTCTCTTGACTGTTAGGGCAAAGGCCAGCATATCAGGGTTATTCCTCTTCATCTGATGACTCGTACGTAATAAGTTTGGTGGCAGTCAAGGGGTTAAAGAATGTTCCCCCAAATGATACTTAGTTTGGAAGTGGTCCTTCACCGCTTGACTGCCATTTAACGTATCATGTACATGCTTGATGACGCCACTGATGATGCCAACAGATGATAGGGAATGCTGCGTTTTTGCTTTTCAAGAAACAGTTGAGAGGGGTTCTTCTTCTGCGTTCCCGGGCCATATGTCCACAATGGGTACATATGTGTCCATTTTCCAGTTTTCACTGGTGTCCTTGCTGCATTCAGCCGATACATTCCAATTTCGGAGGAGCTCAAAGGAGAAAATTATATGGAAGATATTTTGGAAAAAAAGACAGGAGAACGGGCCAAAAGTCAGAAAGATAGTAGATGACACAAAACAATGAAAAAGGCAGAGTCAAAGAGAGAGACAGATAAGAGGAAGTTACAAGCACATAACTTCCAGAAGGTGGGGGAACTATTTGTACAAAAAATCTCCCGGTATCCCCATGGGGAGTGATAGGGGTTATATCCCCAGACTGTTTTGCCAGATTGGCTCTATCAGTTAACTCTTTTTCATGTCATGAATTTTAAAATGATCTTGTCTCTGATTTTCTCTGGCAGCGTACAAAGACTTCTTATCCATGCAAGCAATCAAAAATATAAATTATAACCAACAATAGGTGGGACGCACACACATTCACTCACACACACACACGCACGCACGCTTTCTGTCATCTACTATCTTTCTGACTTATTGGCCTACACACACACACACACACACACACACACACACACACACATGAAAGCGCACACACACGTTAGCATTCATAATGCATTCAAACAAAAATGCAATAGAAAGCGAACACACACGTATGACATAAATGGTATACAGCTAAAAAAGACCTAAAGGCAAGAGAGAGAAGAGAAAGAGTGGAGCCTCAATGATGGGGGAACAGTTGGGTTTTGAGGTTAGATTTGAAAGCAGAGAGGGTCGGTCGCTGAAGGAGGGAAAAAGGAAGTTCCAAGATGTCGGTCCTGAGACACACACACACACACAACACAACACAACACAACACAACCACACACACACACACACACACACACACACACACACACACACACACACACACACACACACACACAGATGATCCCACGTTGTTGTTTGTGTGCAGGAGAGCTACATTCAGCGGCTGGTTTCGGCCATGGAGGTGGTGTTCCTGGACACCTACGGAGTGCACCCTGCTCTGGTGGCTGATGTTCACCAGTACATCTTCAGATCCAAAGGTTCATTTCTTTTCCTTATTTGACCCAGTCTTTTGGATGAGACAATAAACCGAGGTCCCATGTGCCCAGGCACTTAGCACACGTTAAGCCCAGTGGCAACAAAAAAGTTGTCATTTGGTCAAAATTTACCCCCCCCCTTTCCTTCCTCATCAGTCACACAAAAATCGGATGCAAAACAAATATATAAAAAAATGGGTTGGTGGGCCTCTGGCTGCGATGCTCTCTCCAGGTGGGAGCAACCCGAATTTCACAGAGACGCCTCTGTGGCTATAAAGTACTTAATACCTAATAATGCCAGTTTGCTGGGGCAGTGGGTGGATGCCTCATGCCTCCATACGTGGAGCTGGATGACTCCACCCCCTCCACAAGTCTGTCCCCGCGGGGATACCGGGGTGGGGGGTGGGGGGGCTTTCATAAAAATAGTTCCCCCACCTTCTGGAAGTTCTGTGTTTGTAACTTCCTCAAATCTGCCACTCTCTTAGACTCTGCCCTTTTCCTTTGCTTTCTGTCATCTACTATCTTTCTGACTTATTGGCCCATTCTCCTGCCTTTTTTCAAAAAAGAATCTTCCAAATAACTTTTCTTCTTTTGGCTCCTCCGAAATCGGAATGTGTCGGCTGTACGCAGCGGGGAGACCAGTGAAAACTGAAAACCGGACACATACGTACTGTACCCATTATGGCCATATGGCCTGGGAACGCAGAAGTAGAAGAAGAAGAAGACCCAGTTTGCCATAAGAAATGGGTTTGCTCAATGATAGCAAATAGGAGTGACAAGGGTATTGATTGATTATAAGTGTCTGTAGCCTATTAAACCTGGAGCTTGGTTTGAAACTGGATTGAAGTTCTGTAAATGAAAATGTTCGTGTTTTTAGAACTTAGTCAGAGATTGATGCTGTTAAAAGTAGACGATTTTAGAGTTTAGAACTTCTGTCTCCTTATCCTTTCTATTCCTCGTACAAACACTAACACATATGGTGAACGTTCATTTTCTTTCAGCGCCCCTTCTGTCTGGAACGCCCTACCATATGAACTTTATTCTGCTAAATCTTTCCAATCTTTCAAAACCGCTCTTAAAACTCACCTCTTCCGGTAATACCTCTGATTTCTTCCTTGTCCCGTTTCCTGCCTTAATACTATGTTCCCCATTGTGTGTGGGTGTGTGCGCACGCGCGCGTGTGTGTGTGTGTGCGTGTGTGTTGTGGCTGTGTGTATGTTTGTGATCGTTAATATTGTAGTAGCTTATTTATATATTTATGATCTATGTATTTACTAGCGGAACGCCCCGTACTGGTAACGCCTAGTATCGGTAACGCTGAGTACCGGTTTCACCGGGTCTGCAAAATATTATATTTTTACTTTTGTGGCTGAAAACCCAATGTTTAGTCTCATACCACTTTCAAGGCCTACCGATCTCCATGACCTTGACCTTGACCTTGATCGGCATGCAATCAAAACAACCATAAGCACCTACATGCCAAGTTTGAAGTCCCTAAGACCAACGGTGTGGATGTTATAGCCCCTTAAAGATTTTTCGGTTTTCAAGGTCATACGCCAAGGTGAAGGTCATGACGGTGATACTTTATGCGCGGATGCCTTCCTCTCATGGTGACACGCCACCACACAAAATTGGAAACGATTAGGTGAAGTGGTTCGGAAGATATGCGTGGGACAGAAAACCCCAATTATTAGACCCCTACCACTTTAAAGGCATACCGATCTCCATGACCTTGACCTTGACCTTCATTGGTACGCCATCATCAGAACGTCCATAAGCGAAAGTACCTCCATGCCAAGTTTCAAGACTCTAGGACCTGCGGTGTGGAAGTTATGGCCCCTTCATGATTTTCGGTTTTCAAGTTCATATGCCAAGGTCAAGGTGAGGGCGGCAAAAAGTTTTGTGCGGATGCCTTCCTTTCATAGAGACACACCACCACACAAAATTTGAAGCGATTCAGTCAAGCGGTTCGGGAGATCCTTAGGACAGACAGAAAAGAACAACAAACAAAAAAAGGAAACAAACCTGAACGAAAACATACTCCTTTGCGATCGTAGATTGGCAAAGGACTAAAAAGAAAAACGAACTGAAAGCCTACTTGGTTCAACCAGAGAGGTTCTTAATCTGTGGTTCAACCTTTGTAGGTCCGTTTTGGTAAATCTCGAACCCACAACAAAAAGAACAAACCATTCACTCTCCCCCCCCCCCAACCATCCACCGTCGTAGATCTGCAAAGGACAAAAAAAGAAAAACGAACTGAAAGCCTACTTAGTTCAGCCTTTCGGCATGTGGGGCATTGTAAATACAAAGATTGTGGGAACAATACAGGAGGCAATGCCCGGAGGCAGTGCTAAACCAGTAAAGTCCCGATTTTTTAATAGTACAGATACGTGTAGTCTCATCCCGTTGTAATCTCCATATAATAATACAGATACGTGTAGTCTCATCCCGTTGTAATCTGCAAAGATCTGCAAAGGACAAAAAAAGAAAAACGAACTGAAAGCCTACTTAGTTCGGCCTTTCGGCATGTGGGGCATTTGTAAATACAAAGATTGTGGGAACAATACAGGAGGCAATGCCCGGAGGCAGTGCTAAACCAGTAAAGTCCCGATTTTGTAATAATACAGATACGTGTAGTCTCATCCCGTTGTAATCTGTTTAACGTCCTCCGCCCGGGGAGCAGGCACAGAGACAGACACAGACAGACACAGAAGAGAGAGAGAGACAGAGATTAACTGAGAAATGTAGGGGGTTGGCACATCTTGACCTATCCCAGGGGGGGGGGAGGGGGGCTTGAAATAGATAGGATGAATTATGTAATAGCACGTTTGGACGAATCCCGTTTCGACGAATTCGCGAAATTTAATTGTTGCATATCGCGCATGTTTATGAACGGATGCTGTTGCAATTTTGCACGACGATATGCCTGGTCATGCACGTTCCAAATCTCGAGTCAATGTCGGTTCTGGTTACGCCGTGGTTTGTGTAAAAGTGAAGCGGCGTATATCGCGTGCGTTTTTGAATCGATTCTCTTCCGGTTTGGCACAAGGATAGTCAACGTCCCCTTTCATCTACCGTCCAAATTCGAAGGCAATCCGCCCAGAAATACCGGAGATACGGGCGTCGAGAGGCCGGTTATAAGGCCCCGTTTCCCGTTGGTGCTGCTCTGAAAGTGATGAGCTCTCCCGATTCTCTTCAAATTTCCTGCCTGGCTTTGCCCTGGCCATAGCAAGCCTGACAGCAAATTTGAAGCGATTCGGTTAAGAAACGGCGGAGTTATTCGTAAAAAGGTGAAGCGGCGTCTAGCACGCGCGTTTAGCACACGAATAGTCCCCGGCCCCGGTCATCTTCCTGCCAAATTCGAAGGCAATCGGCCCAGAAACGCCGGAGATACGGGCGCCAAGAGGCCGGCGGATGCGCGTTTCGCGCATTTGCGAAACGGCGCAAATTATACGGCCGCCTCGGTTGCCGTTGCCATCGCCCCGTTAGGCCTCACAGCAAATTTGAAGCGATTCGGTCGAAAAACGGCGGAGTTATAAGGCCCGTTTTGTGTTTCAGACAGACAGACACACACACACACACGGACGGACACTTGGCTTTTTACTATATGATTTATTTTAATAATTGTGAAGCGCAGTGAGCTCAAGAAAGAAAGGGCGCTCTATAAATGTTAGTAGTTATTATTATTATTATTTTCAGGGTTTGTCGGAGTGAAGTTGGCAGTGGTTACAGACAAGACCCACTGGCTGGTGAAAAACCGTTCGCTGCTACGCTGCCTTCGCTGCAGTTCGCTGACGTCCCTGGAAATAACGGAGAAAATGCTGAACAAGGGCGGCAGTCTCTACGAACTGGCTCTGAAGGAGATTGGGGAGCTGAGCAAGTCCAAGATGTACACCTTTAGCGATTATCGTGAGTGGCAGTTTTGTGTGTGTATGTGTCCCGTGTTTTGTGTTTGTCGCTGTTGGTAGCTGCTTGTGTCTGTTGTGTGTGTATGTGTGTGTGTGTGTGTGTGTGTGTGTGTGTGTGTGTGTGTGTGTGTGTGTGTGTGTGTGTGTGTGTGTGTGTGTGTGAGTGTGTTTGTGTGTGTGAGTATGTGTGTCTGTATCTGTATGTGAGTGTGTGTGTGTGTGAGTGTGTGTGTCTGTATCTGTGTGTATGTGTGTGTGCGTGTGCACACTTTTATGCCCCCTTCTTCCTCTCCAATACGCCCCCCCCCCCCCCCCCCCCGCCTTGTTCTGCCTTCTCTTTAGCAGAGAATGCATGTTTTCAAAGGTGCACACACAGATATGCCACACATACACATGCATACTAAACATACTGACATGTGCACACGTATGCGCTTGCACACACATACATACGTATACACACAAACATACATGAACACATGCATGTACACACACACAGACATTCACACACAAACAAGACATGCATGCACACACTCGCACTCAACACACACACACACACACATCTGCCTGGTATGTACCAAATAGATAGCTAGATTTCCCAAGTCCCGACTCCCCCCCCCCCCCCCCCCCCCCTAAAAATAAAATAAAATAAGGGTGCCGCTGCACTATGGGGACGCGCTCTCCAAGTGAGAGCAACCCAAATTTCACAGAGAGGTGTCTGTTACAGTCTGTGACTAGAAATAGTACAAAAAACAAAAATTGACACATACATACAGAATTTGTGCATTTTAGGTTCATATAATTGTATCCTTAATTTTTCTTTTTGATGGTATTTTTTAATGATGATTTTTCCCTGAAGACGGAATGTGGCTGGCCCCTGCACACGTGGCGGAGTAATCAAAAACGGTCACACACATAATGTTCTCATCTGTAACTGATGCATTTGCACCATAGTGTTCAAGTTCTTCGGCTGTTGGGATGATCCATGGAGTCTTTTTTTTTTAGCAAGAGTACGTCAACAACAACAACAATAACATTAATGAGGACATCTTCGTTTTGTTTTGGTTTTTTAATTTTTAATTGAGGTTGTTGTTGTTTTCGTTCCCCAGCTTAAACACTCTGGGGGCACACCCAGTGCCATGCGAACATTTTGCATAGTCTTGGGTGGGAAGATTACATGTATGGCTGCTTTTAACTCATTCATATCGCAACGATTTTGAATTATTAAAGGAAATGAAAGGAGATTGCGGCCGTGTTTTTACTTCAGGTTTAGACATAGGGAAGTGGTAGATCAGACTTTTTTTTATATTATAGACATTTGTTGAATGTTGCTTTAGTGGTAGGTAGATCAGACTTTTTTATATATAGACTTTATATATAGTAAAAAAACTCTACACCGATTGGTTACCCCACAACAAACCGCTACAAAAGCAAAGTCGGAGGCAAAATTGTGGTCTAAGGGAGCGAGGCAAGTTTAGAAGGAAGATTACAGATTTTCACTTCAGGTTTAGACATAGGGATTTGGAAGATCATACTTTTTTATATATAGACTTTATATATAGTAAAACACTCTACACCGATTGGTTCCCCCACAACGAACCACTACAAAAGCAAAGTCAGGGGCAAAATTGTGGTCTAAGGGAGTGAAGCGAGTTTTGAAGTGACCAAGGTATGGTGTTTACACAGATTTACTTCCCTTGAACTTGAAGCAAATTCGTCAAATTGACAGCTATCTATTAATTCCAGACATATATGGCCGGAACGACTTGAATGAGTTAAGAGCCCCGCCACATGGGCGGCCATACTTTGACTTCAGGGGACTTAATTGAGGTTATCTTCCTGTTGGTTTCAGACATCGCATGTCGCTACAACGCAGAGAAAGATTGCCGGGTTTTTGTCCCTAGCTTAAGCACTCTGGGGGCACACCCAGTGCCATGTGAACATTTCGCATGGCCTTGGGTGGGAAGATTACGTGTATGGATGCTTTTCAAGGGCCCCGCCACATGGGCGGCCATACTCCGACTTCAGGGGACTTAACCCTTTCACCGCCGATGTCGCATTTTTGCACCACAATGATTTAACACCCATGTCATTAAAAGCCTTGAAATCAGGGTCTGTTATCCAATGATCTTGTGTTCTTAATTTTAGGCAGTAAGGATAAGCCCTATTCTAAACATGTCACAGATAAATCCCCAATATTGCAGATGAATTATTTTCTGTACCCTTGTAAGTTTAATGGAAAATTGTGGTTCAAAAATGTCTGGCGGCGAAAGGGTTAACCCCTTGACTGCCACCAACGTATTACGTACTGACCTGATGACATCACTGATGATGTCATCGGATGAAGAGGAATAACCCTGATATGCTCGCTTTTGCTCTTATACAGTCAAGAGAGTAATATCCCCAGACCATTTTCTCAGATCGGCTCTATCAGTTGTCTTTTTCATGGCATGATTTGCCCAATTAATTTTTCTTTAATTTTCTCTGGCAGTCAAGGGGTTAATTGAGGTTATGTTCCTGTTGGTTTCAGACATCGCATGTCGCTACAACGCAGAGAAAGATTGCCTGGTGCCAGACCTTTCCCAGATCATCTGCCCATTCTGTCAGTCGTAAGTCGTTTGTTCCTTAATTAGGGGAAATGGATTAGGGGAAATGCAGACACGTCCGTATATTTTTTTCCTTCTTTCTTTTACTTATTGATTGATTATTTCCGTGCAGAAAATCCGGATGTACTGTGTACGTGCCCTGATAGTCTGAAAAATACAGTAATATTGGGTTCACATTTTAAATCAACCGGTAACTCGTTCCAAATGTTTGCAATTTGGTTAGTGAAAACAGAGAGGGAGGGAGAGAGAGAGGGAGAGAGAGAAAGAGAGAGAGAGAAAGAGAGAGAGATTAATATTAAGTATTCATGATTTATAATTATTCTCTGTGTGTGTGTGCGTTATGTTACGTGTTGAGTTATGCTGTGATGTGTGCTTAGCGCGCGTGTGTGTGGAGCACAATTCTAAATGATGTGTGCTTGATGACATAAGTTTGTCTGTGACGTCTTATCCTCGTCAGTCCCTGAAGAAGTCTTGAGTTAAAGACGAAAATTTGACAAACAGCCGTGCTTTTTGTGTGTGTGGTTTTTTTGTTCCGTATTCTTTGTATTTTTTTCTAGTGTTGGTGTTACACTGCTTGATAAAAACTTTACGATAAGAAGTTGATAGAAGCCTATCAGCATATTTATCCAGGGTTTGCACAGTCTAAATGGAGTGCAATTTTCAAGTCTTTGAAAATTGGCTTTCCTCTGTGAAAATCGTGAAATAGTTTGTGAAAAAGTAATTACAGTGAAACCCATTTAGTACGAATTCCAGGGGAGAGGGCCAATTTACTCGTTGTAAGCATTGCTCGTTCAAACCATTTTATCGATTTTGGCAACCCTGACGAACCTATCAATCGGTCCTCACATCTACTGTGATGTGCGTGTTGGTAAAGTGTGAAAAAGACAGAAAAACGGAAACAACACACTTACCCAACAAAGCATGGTTGTAAGCCCAGTATCCTGTATCCATAGGGTTTTTAATGCCGATTACATACACTTTAAAACAGTTTATTAACACACGATAACATCAAAAACATAAAATCCACACACGCGCTTTAAGAGAAAGTTAAAATTTCCCGGAAGTCACAAGATCAGTGCGCAAAGAGTGAGTCCAGTGTCGTCTGCTTGCGCTGCAGACACCCAAGTTGTTATATCGGCCAATCAGAATGCCGCTTACATATCGAGGGGTCAGTCAAGATGGCGATGTTGTTGTCAGTGTGTTCTCGTTCTAGCCAGGTAGTTGTGCAAGAAAGCTTGACTTTGGGATGGCAGTGTGGTTGTAAGTGCGTTCTCGTTCTAACCGCGTAGTTTTTGCATAAAAGCTTGACTTTGGGAGTCAATAAATTGTACGTTATATGCAAGTTGCTCGTTGTAGCGAGCTCGTTGTATGCAGAATTATTTAACAAGGAAAAAGAAGGCTTGTAGTCGGGAATTTTGAAACCACTCGTTAAACACGGGCTCTCGTTTAAACCGTACTCGTACTAAATGGGTTTCCCTGTAAGGCCTTAAAAAGTCATTGACGCCATACATTTGTTTTTGTTTGCTTCCAGAATTGATAAAGAAGCAATTTAATTTTACTAATTTTCCATATAGCAGATGTCTTCGATTTGTCAAGTTACTTCCCTTCACCATATCCAGGTCTTTTGGCTACACCGGTGCAACTTGAATGATCATGATCGAAGCAATCGTCACCATTGCATGTCGTGAGAGGTCTTTGAAAATAGGATAAAGGGTCTTTGAAAAAAATCTTTGAAAAGTTTGTGAACTTTGATATGAAAAATCTGTTTGAACCCTGTTATCTGATAGACGCTTATCAGATGTTTCTTCGTCTCCCAGTGAGCGCAAGTTCCGCTACATGTGTGAGGACGGCAGTATTGAGTACCTGGAAGGGGATGTCACTCTGGAGCCAGCGGGGCCCAACTCTCGCTGCAGCTGCGGCTTCAAGCATTACTACAACGGGAAATTATACGACAACCGACCCAGAGAGTGAGTTGTTGTGTTGTTATTGTTGTTGTTGGCTTACCCTGGCTAAACGACTCCAGGGACCATCCCAACAGCGGAAGCACTTGAACACTATGGTACAAGTGCATGAGCTACGGATGAGAGCATTACGTGTGTGACCGTTTTTTTATTACCCCACCACGTGGGCAGCCACACTCCATCTTCGGGGGATTTTGGAGACTGACGACGTTATGCTAGGAGCTTGTCATGGATGAAGACAATCCCCGCATAACTATGCATAGCATAACAACATGTCATCATTTTGATGTAGCCTTGGTTTTCTAGCCTATGTCAATTGGTCTGACACAGCCTTAACCCCTTCGCTGCTACCTACTACTTGCGCATGCGCCGCCGGCTTGCCATGCGATTTTTGAATGCGGCAATATCGCTACTTAGCGGTGACGTATATATACGTCGGTGGCAAGTACTGAAGCGCTCTAGAGGACGTATATATACGTCGTGGGCAGTGAAGGGGTTAAGCCAAGGTAAAGAAAGTGAGGGAAAGGCAGTGGTGTCAAAGGTCAACATTTTGGAAAGTTCCATTCCATATGCACTTTTGTTTGAAGTGCATATAAGATAATCTTTACCCCTTCAGGACTGCACTGCCTTAGGTAAACTCCATTACTGGCCTGGGGCTGCCTAGAAGAAAAAAAAGTATAACAAATCAGAAGCGCAGCAAAACTCACACTGTCAATGATTCAATTTTGACAACACTACTGGTTGATCCAAGTTTATTTTTCGCTTTGAAATCGTGGTTTCTTGCATTATAATCGGTCATTAGTCTCCTTATCACTGTAAATGAAAACATATTGTAGTATTTTCTGAGGCTTGTCTAGGGCAGATTTTTTAAAACATTTTGAACATTAAAAATTCAATTGAGATAGAAGTGCCAAACATATATGAAACGAAAGCTGGAACAGTGATGAAGAAATGTAATTAGAAAAATGTGGATTGAAAAACCCCATGGATTTAGACAGGTTATAGACTCAAAAAGCGATGTTCCAATTTTCTCTCTTTCACTTTTATTTTCCCTATCTTTCTTTTCCTTTTTCTCCTCTTTAATGTTTAGGCTTGTGTGGATGTGTGTCTGGGTATATGTAGATGTAAAATTGTTTGTGAATGTATAAAAAACAAAACAACAACCATTCTTTATATACATACTATTCAAGAAAAAAGGAAAGACAAACGTTTTTCTCTTTTTTTCTGTTTTATTCATCTTTATTTACAGGTACCCACTGCTTATTATATAGAATGTTGAATCATACATATATGAATGTTATTTGTAAATGTATGAAGAAGGAATAAAATGTTTAATACAAAAAAATCGATGTTCCGAGAATACTCGGAATTAGGCCCGACTGGCGTTCTCCTGTTCCGAGTATGCTCAGAATTTGTCCGGAATGAGTTGCGGTTTGATTGATTGTACTTGGGGTCTTTGCAATACAACCTCAGGAACTCAAGTTTTTCTGAATAGGTTTTTAATAAAAAGATTTTTAACCCCAGCCTATTTATTACACAGGTGCTTTGTTGTTGATTGGCTTTTGATACTATTGTTGTAAGATACAACAGGATTAGCTGTCTAATTTTTTGTCCCATTCCGCAACCTCTCAAGTCACTGTAATGTCTACTGAGACGGCGTGACTAAGAAATATCGAAGACTTGATACTGGTACGAGCTTTGATTGATGATTCTTGAGTCGCAGCGATATAACCTCAGGGACCGGGCTCTGTTTTCTCACGAGTTTTTGTCACCATTTTTTTCTCCAGACTAACTATTTCACCAGCACTTTGTCGTTAATAGGAATTGTTCGGAAATAATTAAGGGGAGTAATTTCATGGTGTGTGGGAGTGATCTTGTCTAATTCAATCAGTCCAACAGGGGAAGTCACTCTACCATCAGCTCTCGTAGCCTATCGACTCGTGTGTTTGAGCAGACATACAGCACTTAGAACACTGTGCGTCATTCTAAAAATGTATGTCATTTATATTTTTACGTCACATTTTGCAAGTTTTGTCAGTTTGTGGCCACTGGCCACCCCTAATTTTTCTAAATAATGTTTGCAAGTCGCTGACTCGCATCCTGCGGTTCTGTATATGTAGTCGGTATGTTGGCAGTAACCACTTCTGGCATTTGAAACCAACGGTTTCAAGCTTCGATGCCATTGTTGCCTTGTTGCTATGGTATTTTACTGAGTAATGGAAGTAAACAACTCTAATTTTCACGAAGTGCTCTCCCCTAGTTTTTTTCTTCCGAAAATCGTCTATTGGCTTTGGGTGAATCCTTTGTGGGGATACCAGGGAGATTTTTCAGTATAAATAGTTCCTCCACTTTCTGGAATTATTCTGCTTGCAACTTCCTTTAGTCTGTTGCCCGGTACTCTCTTGGCTCTGCCATTTCGTTTTCGTACCAGGGCTCCCAGGGACCCCCATTTGGGGGTCTATGAAGTACTAAAATTCTAAGGGACTCTAAAATAATATGCAGGGGGTCCCAGGGATGCACTAGAAAAATTATTTATAGCATTCACTATGCCACTGGGACCCTCTATCCCACCTCTAGGACCCTCTATGCTGTAAGTGCAGGAGTCCCTGGGACCCCTTGTTTTGTGGGACGATTGGGAGCCCTGCTTACTGTCATCTAATATCTTTCTGCCTTAGTTGCATCAGCCTCTTTTAGAAAAAGATCTTCCAAATGACTTTCTCTTTTGACCTCCTCCGAGATTGGAGTATGTTGGCTGAACGCAGCAAAGAGACCGGTGAAAACTGAAAACCCGGACGCACAAAATTTCACTGATAAGGCCTGGGAACACAAAATAAGAACATGGGTGCAATTTTCCCTGGTGTACAAGGATTTCCTGTTTTTGAATTTTACCAGAAAAGGAATTTCCTTTTTTTAGACTTGTCAAACAAGATCTTTGTGTGTCTACTGTATTTTTCAAATACTTTTAACCCCTTCACTGCCAGAGGAAAACATAGAAATTATCATTTTTTAAATTATAAAGTTTAAAACAAATCTGTTAGACTCAATCTGAGAAAATGGTCTAGAGATATATCCTTTCTGGCTTATCTAAGCCAAAAACCATCATCCCAGGCTTATGACATCATAAGTTATGACATCATATGTTATGACATAATAAGTTATGACATCATCAATGACATAATTCAGGTATGAGACTGTCTCGTAGCCAGGCAGAGAAGGGGTTAAATAAGTATTTGTATAAATTATGGAAAATGCAAATTAAACTACCTTCATAATCTTCACCTGCAGGGGGACATTACCCCTAGACCCCGGCCTTTCAGGGTTTTTTTCATTTTGTGTAGTTGCACCCATGGAAGAACTTGAGGAAGGAGGCTTTTGGTACTGTTGCAGAATACCGGTGCCACTGGAGTGGGGCGGCAAGTCGCGGATGGACTTGGTGCAGTGGTGGGAGAAGGAGTCGGACCCCCAGCTGGACAGCAACGTGTACCAGGTGGCCCACAACCTGATTCTGAAACACTTCCCTGGTGGGTGACCCATTGCTGGGTCTTTTTGGAAGAGAACTGTGACCTGTGTGCATGCACAAGAAGGCACACACACACATTCTAACACACACACACACACACACACACACACACACACACACACACACACACACACACACACACACAGAGGACCTGATTCTGAAACACTTCCCTGGTGGGTGACCCATTGCTGGGTCTTTTCGGAAGAGAACTGTGACCTGCACAAGAACACACACACACATTTTAACACACACAAACACACACACACACACACACACACACACACACACACACACACACACACACACACACACACACACACACACAGGACCTGGTTCTGAAACACTTCCCTGGTGGGTGACCCATTGCTTGTTTGTTTTTTGGCGAAAAGAACTGTGTACTCAGAAGTCAGTTAAAACGTTGGAACTAACATTTGTTAGTGGATTGTATTACACATGTGTGAAAACACAGACACACATGCACACACACACATGCACATGAAGACACACATGTACACACATACACATGAACACACACACACACACACATGGACATGAAGACACACGCACACACACACATGGACATGAAGACACATGCACACACACACACACATGAAAACTTACACACACATGCACTTGAAGATACATGCACACACACACATGCAGATGAAGACACACACACATGGACATGAAGACACACGCACATGGACATGAAGACACACGCACATGGACATGAAGACACACATGTACACACATACACATGAACACACACACACACACACACACACACACATGGACATGAAGACACACGCACACACACACATGGACATGAAGACACACGCACACACACACGCACATGAAAACTTACATGCACTTGAAGATACATGCACACACACACATGCAGATGAAGACACACACACATGGACATGAAGACACACACACATGGACATGAAGACACACGCACACACACACATGCACATGAAAACTGACACACACATTCACATGAAGATACATGCACACACACACACACACACACACACACACACACACACACACACACACACACACACACATGCAGATGAAGACACACACTCACACACACACACGCACATGAAGACACACACACACACACACATGCAGATGAAGACACACACACACATGCACATGAAGACACAAACATACACACGCATGAAGACATGCACGCGCATGAAGACATGCACGCACACACATGCACATGAAGACACGCATGCACGCACGCATGCACGCACACATGCACGAAGCATAGCGAGCAGGTTTGCTAGTGAGCCATAAGACCCGACAACCTCAATGTACTTACAGGGGAGTTTGGCATCGAGCGGCTGCAGCAGAAGATAGTGTCGGTGATCCTGGCGCTGACGGCCAAGAAGGACAGCAAGGGGCCAGAACCCTGCGGTGACTCCAGCAGCACCAGCACCGGCGGCACCAGCAGTGATGCTAATGGGGGCTCCCAGTGGAACGCGGAGGAAGCCTCCAAGATCATTCTGTCTGGATTCCAGGTGAACGCTTTGTATTATGAACGTGTGTTGTTGTTTTCTGTGTGTGTGTTTCTTGGGTGCTGTGGTTGATGTTTCTTGGGTGCTGTAGTTGATGAGTTGTTTGGCGAGTGTGTGTGTGTTTCTTGGGTGCTGTGGCTGACGAGTTGTTTGGCGAATGTGTGTGTGTGTGTGTGTCTTTCATTTAACGTCTATCCACTTCTCATGATATTAGACGGAGGCGGCGAATGTGTGTGTGTGTGTGTGAGTCTTAGACTATGTGTGTGTGTGTGTTTCTTGGGTGCTGTGGCTGACAAGTTGTTTGGTGAGTGTGTGTGTGTGTGTGTGTGAGTCTTAGACTATGTGTGTGTGTGTGTGTTTCTTGGGTGCTGTGGCTGATGAGTTGTTTGGCGAGTGTGTGTGTATGTGTGAGTCTTAGAATTAGACTATGTGTGTGGATGACTGTGTGTGTGTGTGTGTGTGTTTGTGACTCTTAGACTATGTGTGTGGGTGACTGTGTGTGTGTGTGTGTGTGACTCTGTGTGTGTTTGTGACTCAGACTATGTGTGTGGGTGAGTGTGTGTGGGTGTGTGTATGTGTGAGTGAGTCTTAGACTATGTGTGTGGGTGACTCTGTGTGTGCGTGTGTGTGTTGGTGACTCTTAGACTATGTATGTGTGACTGTGTGTGCGTGCGTGTGTGTGCCTTTTCCCTTTGTTTACTGTCAACCACTGTCTTTCTGCCTTACTGGTCAATTCGAAATTCTCCTACCTTTGTTCTATAAACTCTTACAAAGTGGTTTTTTTATCCTGCTGAACATGAACATGCTGGACCTAACCTTTTTCTTAGTTAGGCGCATAACGGCAGCATGATACATCTGCGCTCATATGACAAGAAACTCTCTGAGTGATTGACGAAGAAAAAGAAATGTGAGTGTGTGTGAATGTGTTGGAGAGCATCTTATGTGTACTCTGAAGTCGGTTAAAAAGTTATAACAACTTTTGTTTTTGATTAATAAAAAAAAAAGTATAAAAAAAAAGTCCATTCCATATTTTTGTTAAATATTTATAGTTTAGCTGTAGAAAGCAAGCCACCCTGAAACAAATCAAAGTCGCAAACGAGAAAGGGCGTAAAAGGGCCACGAGGCCCACTTCTAGCCCTAATTACTACTACTACTACTAGATTGTATTTTAAAGCCTTTTTTTTTTTGCACTCACAATGAATATTTCAGTTTTGTTTTTTTAGACAGCCCGCCTTTATGGGCATATATTATGGGAATCAGTTCAATGAGCTCATCAGCCTTAGAAGAATTATTCTAAGGCCGGGTTCACATTAGACGCGTAAGTTCCGTACGGAAAACCCTAAATAAGTGGAAGAAAGAAGGATAAAAGTTGACGCATATAGGGGAAATTCGGACATGTGCGCAAATCTTTTCCCTTCTTTGTTTCACTTATTTATGGATTGCGCATGGGTTTCCGCATGGGATATCCGCTTATGTGTGTACACATGTCGCGGAACATGCTGGATGGTGGTTGTCGGTTATTTCTCAGAGCCAAGGCATCCACAAGGAGGAGCTGAACAAGAGTGAGAGCGAGCGTCAGGTGAAGAGGAACATAGAGGCCAACGCTCCCCTTGCTCAGAGCAAGAGGACTGGTAAAATCTCCTCTGTCCAGCAGGCGCCAGGCACCAGCATAAACAGTCCCAGTAGGGTGAGACATTTTTGTTTGTTTGATTGACTGCTATAAGTTAATAATGGTTATTGATCTTCTCTCAGTATTAGTTATGTATTGCATGCTTAGAACCAAGGACAGAATGGAAGACTAGGCCCAGCCTAAATTCTTATCCTTGTAAAATAGTGTCTGATGTCTGAAGTCTCTCTCTCTCTCTCTGTTTCTCTCTCTCTCTCTCTCTCTCTCTCTCTCTCTCTCTCTCTCTCTCTCTCTCTCTCTCTCTCTCTCTCTCTCTCTCTCTCTCTCTCTCTCTCTCTCTCTCTCTGTTTTAAATATGCACATTTCTAAGTTGGTGTAATGAATTTTAATGATAATTATTTGATTGGTATAATTTCGTTTCGCATGTTTGATTAACGTTCTTTCAGTTATGTTGTACTTCTGTCATGATGTTGCACCTAACCTGAATTTTTCTTTTGGAGATATTAAAGTATACTTGAACTTGAGACAAGATAAATCAAAAGGACAATGTCCTGGCTCTTGCAGAAATCAATGAGACAAAGTGTGTAAGTGTTGAAAAATTTAATCAGACAATTGTCCTGACAGGGGAGAACACAATAGGACATTTAAAATTTTAATAGGGCAATGGCCTATGACCGGGTCCTCGGGACATCACTGATGTTGTAGGAGGATGAGACACTGTGGGTGGGGTGGTGAAGAGAGAGAGAGGGAGAGAAGCAAGCACAACAGATGAGTCAGCGAGTGTCGGTTCAGGCATCAGAATTGTCAAGAGGATTTGCAAATTTCAGAGGATTGAAAGTAGCTGGCAGAGGCAGACCTGTTTACCATTCCGGTTTTGCCAGAATTATTACGGAAATTTGCTAAAATTCCGGGTAAAATAGTAAATTCCGGGTTAACGCTGAAAATTCCGGGATTTCGAAAAACCATCTATTATTTGTTTCCGTTCGTAGGAAAAGACGCAAGGGTTGACCGAAACGTGTACCTAACACGCTACGTCATCAGAAAGGGGTTGTGCTTGACGTCACATGCATTAAATGCTGCAATCTACTTTAACCATACTGTACCAACACCTGAAACAATTGCATTAGCGTTAAGCGACCTGGAGCTATACCATAGCACATAGAAAAACGAAAGTAGGCCTCTGGCCTTGACCCCTAGCCGGATGTGGGGCGGGAGTGATCCCCCCTTACCGGTCTAGCAGTGGCTAGGCCAATGAGCGCCTACTTCCGCCATTACTATTTTCCAGCGTTCATGGCAAGACCTGGGCTACCAGCACTCTGACTTTTTTCTTCTATTGCACTCTAACTAGGTGGGTTTGTTCCATTTCCTCCTATCATCGGACATAGGGTGTATCTGAGTCTCGATTGACTCAGTTTTTATAGTTCTCTCTTTTCTAGAACTTGAGATATAATTTTCTTTGTCGCGTCGCTCACTCGCCGTGCTCCAGTGCACGCGCGCACGCACACGATATGGCCACTTCTGGCTCAAACTCGAATGTTTCTCCTAAAGTTCAGGTTGACCCCGTGGTCCATTCTCCTCTTCCTAGGGACGAAGCAGGCCGTTTCCGTTCTAAGGAATCTTCGGATAAATCCATCCGTTCAGTTTCTCACAAATCGAGGTCCAAGCACTCCAAGTCTCAGCGCTCTCATTCTCAGTCTTCACCGTGTGGGCCTCCTAGGCCCTCTTCGGTCCCAGTGTTGTCGGGTTTCACATTCTCACCACCGAAGTGTAAGGCCTCTAGGCCAGATTCGTCTTTAGGTCCGGTTGTGCCTTTCTGTTCAGACAGGAGGCCTCTCTCCACCAAGGCCACCACCTCTACCCGGGCTTCGACTTCAACTTCGTGGGATAAGTCGCAGCCGCGCATGTCTGTCGCCCCGAGTGGCAAGTTTGCACTCGGGGGCCCGCCTAGTCTCCCCACCCCTTTCGAGGGAGGGCGAAGGAGGTCCCCTTCCGACCATAGGTCGAGGTCTTACGACTGGGGCCTCGGGCAGACATCCCGGTGTCTCGAAGGGAACTCGAGCCCGGAAGGCCGTAGGCCTCTCGACACCTCCCCGGCCGGGGAGCCCGAGGCCTACCGGCTAACACCCCCTCGTCGTCGGAAAGTCTCCGACGGCGTGAAGGGTGCCTCTCATGGACGCTTCGCCCTGGCCGCGGGCCTCTGTCCGAGAGGTTCTCCCGGTGATCCCCCCAATGGTGGGGACACCGGTCGAGTCTATTCCAGGCCTGGAGGCCCTACACCTCGGCTCCGGATGGACCCGGAGCCGGTGGACGAAGGCCTCCCCGCCAGTGCGGCCTACCGCCGTTCGGGCCACCGTAGCCCCCGGTCGGCCGACCGTGGTGGCAAGCGGCCCCGCTCGGCCTCTCCGTCTCCCTCGGGCCTCCCCCACCGGGCCTCCCTCAGGCCCGGGCCTCCCTCGGTAGGAGGCCTCGGGGGCCGTGGCCTAGTAGGCCGCGGCCTCCCCGGCACTCCAGACCGCGGACAGGATGGGCCTCCCCCGGCGGGTCACCGGGGAGGCCTCGGCCTCCCTGGCTCCCCGGGCCGCGGGCAGGATGGAGCCCTCTCCCCACAGTCTTCCGTTGGGGAACCAGATCTAGGCCTCTCTCGGCCGGGTTCACCCATGAACCACGGATCCTCGGAGGCTTCTTTGTCTCCGACACGTTCTCCTCCGGCATTGGACGAGCGTCTTCTCAAAGCCATCAGGGAATCTTTTCGCAATCTTCCTCCTCCCGCTTCACCCGTCGACCCTCCAGTTGTGCGGGACTCTTCCAACCAGGCCCTCCTGGACGTGATCGGCGGGGCGTGCCCGGATGTGGTCCGCCTCTCCGCTCCCGTCTCGGCCTCGGCCACAGGCCAGTCGGCTGGCTCTTTCCAGCAAGGGAAAGACCATCTTTTCCTTCAGCCTCCCTCCTGCCTCCAGGAGTCTATTCTCCGGGCGGAGGAATCGTTGCGTACAGGAAGGCTGTTGGACGACAGGCGCTTCGCTCAAGGCCACTCTGTGCGCAGTCGCGAAGAGTCTTCGTCCTCCGGCTCTTTCTTGGTTCCCCAGTTCCGGACGGTTCTGGGTCTCCATGCCGACTATCTCCCTTTCGCCCGTTTCTCAAAACCCTCGGGGGTAGAGAGTGACAGACTCAAGTGTTCGGAAGGATGTCACTCTTTCACCCTCAAGGCCTCCTCCTTCAGGACCCTCGAAGTAGCTCTTTCGGACGCTCTCAAAGGCTGCGGGGTCGCGAGTTCTCTCGCTCAAACCGCTTCGGACTCCTTGGGGAGCTCTGCTCCCTCTCGGTCCCCGATGGACTTTCGCTTGTTCGAGCAAGTCGACGAACCGGCTGTGGGAGTCTCTCTCGCCGCGCTCGGTGAGGCTCTCCAGAGTCTTACGGATGTCCTCGCCTCCCTCAAGGTCCAAACCTCCGCGATCGCAAGGGACAGCTTTCTCGCGAAGGCAAAAACCCTCTCGGCAAGGGAGAAAGAGCAACTCCGTTCCCTTCCTCTTCCCCTTTCGGGCCTCTTCGGGGAGGAAGCTCTCGGCTCGGTGATCAAGCTGTCTTCGGAGCGTAAGGCTCAGGACGGCCACGAGGCCATGTTGGCTCTGCTAGTCAAGCAGGCCAGGCAGAGCTCGGAATCGCACTCTGCTCGGTTCAGGCCAGGGGGTCGGTCCCTGGAGCGCAGAAAGCGCTCAATCTTCCCGAGGACTCAGGACTCCAAGTCCTCTCAGTACGTGGCTAGGCACACGAGAGGTCTCCGTCCTTACCGCCCTCGCAACCCCTCTACGAGGGGCTCTTCCCGACCGGCCGGCGGGAAGCCGCAACAGTCTTTTCGGTAGAGCCCGCGCGCTGCCGGGAACCGGCAGGCGTCGTGGCGTCCAGCGTGGATGCCCTGTCTCAGGCGTATCCCGCTTGGCGCTCTCTTGTCGACAACGCCTGGATTCTCGGCGTCGTGCGGGAAGGGTATCGGTTCCCCTTCGAGCTAGAACCGCCACTCTCGGCAAAACCGATCGCTTTCTCCCCCCCGGCAGACCCAGTACGGTTGGCGATACTGCAACAGGAAGTCGACTCTCTGGTCGTCAAGGGCGCAGTCTCCCGGGTCCCTCTTCCAGGACCCGGTTTCTACTCGCGTCTCTTCACGGTCACGAAGAAGTCGGGCGGTTACCGCCCTGTTCTGGATCTGTCTCCGCTGAACAAGTTTCTTCACAAAACCAGGTTCAAGATGGAAACTCCGTCCACGGTCCGTTCGTTCATACGTCCAGGGGACTGGGCAACCTCAGTGGACTTGCAAGACGCTTACTTCCATCTGTCCATCCACCCTTCCCGCAGAAAGTTTCTCCGCTTCGTCTGGAAGGGAGAAACTTTCCAATTCAACGCCCTACCATTCGGTCTCTCTCTGGCCCCCTGGATCTTCACCAAGGTGACCAGAGAGCTGGCCGCTCTGGCCCGCTCGCAGGGGCTGCGGTTAAAGGTCTTTCTCGACGACTGGCTTTTACTCGCATCCTCTCGCGCTCTCTCGCTCGACCACACCCGAGTTCTTGTGGACCTCTCGCTTCGGCTGGGGTTCCGCATCAACTCCAAGAAGTCAGATCTGACCCCCTCTCAGACCTTCACCTATCTCGGCATGTGCTTCGACACCGTGAACTTTACGGTCACGGCGTCCGAGGGCAGGCTTTCAGCCATTGTCAGTCTCGTGGCCGACCTCTCAGAGGCGAAGTCGGCCACGTTTCGCCGACTCCTCAGCCTTTTGGGCCTCATGGAGTCGGTAGCGGAGCTCCTCCCGTTGGGCAGAGTGCGCAAAAGGCCACTGCAACGGGAGTTGACGGCGCGCATCCTGGACCCATCCCACTTCGACCAGCAGGTCGCGTTGGGGGATTGGTTTCGGACGGCGGTCATGGCTTGGACCGACCCGTGTTGGATGAACAGCATGGTCCCAATCAGTCGTTTGGGTTCCCAGCTGTTCATCCACACGGATGCCTCCCTAAGCGGGTGGGGAGCCCATATGGAGACGGAAGAAGCCTCGGGCGTGTGGACAGAGCCACAAACACGTCTCCATATCAACTGGCTCGAGTTGGAAGCCATCCGGCTGGCCCTGATCCACTTTCTCCCCGCGATTCGGGGAAAGGAGGTCACGGTCTGCGGAGACAACTCGACCAGCTTGGCGTACCTCCGTCGTCAGGGGGGCACCCGCTCAGCCTCCCTGTCTCTGACGGCGGAGGACACTCTGGTTTGGGCCGACAGCCACGGGATCTCCCTGTCAGTGGAGTTTGTCCCGGGAAAACTCAATGTTCTGGCGGACCAACTCAGCCGCTCTCATCAGGTGCTTCAAACGGAGTGGACGATTGCGCATCGGGCCTTGACCCCAGTCTGGAGACGCTGGGGCAAGCCCATGGTGGATCTCTTTGCCACGAGGTACAGCAATCGTCTACCTCTGTACGTGTCCCCAGTCAGGGACCCTCAGGCCTTGGCCCGCAACGCCTTTGCGATGTCTTGGTCAGGGATGTCGGTTTACGCCTACCCCCCGACTGCGTTGCTCACGAAAGTCTTGGCCAAGTGCCTCCTGGAAAGACCAGACATGATCCTCGTCGCGCCCCATTGGCCGACTCAACACTGGTTTCCAGAACTGCTGGCTCTGGCCAGGGACGGCCCCCTCATGCTGGGGCTCACACCCAAGACCCTCCTCCAGCCAAGGAGCGGTCTAGGCCATCCAAACCCTTTCAGGCTAAACCTGGCCGCATGGAAACTATAAAACTCGGTTTCCGGCGACAGGGCTTCTCTTCGAGAACCGTGGAACTTCTGCTGACCTCTCGGCGCCAATCCACCAATGCCTTGTACGATTTGCGCTGGAAGGCATGGTTCTCTTTCTGCGCGCGCAAGAAATTTGACGCGCTGCGCCCTTCCACAGTCCAGTTTGTGGAGTTCTTGTCTCATCTGTACAGAACTAAGGGCCTCTCTGCTCAGACCCTTTCTGGCTACAGGGCCTCTCTCATCAACACCATTTCATTAGCTTTGGGTTTTGACCGAACCTCTAAGCTTTCCGCTCCGCAGGTTTCCCACTTCCTGGACGCGGTGCGTTTACGGGCCCCGGCGAGGACTGTCCGGGTCCCTCAGTGGGACGTGTTTCTTGTGTTGAATTATTTAAGGGATCGTTGTGAACCTCTCTCTTCCCTTTCCCTCAAAGTCCTCACTCTCAAGACGGTTTTCTTGATTGCTTTGGCTTCGACCAGACGGGTCAGTGGCCTCCACGCCCTTAGCGGACTCCCCAGGGACGTGGAGTTCTCCGGGGATTTTTCGTCGGTTTCTCTTTGCTTTCTGCCCGAGTTCAGGGCCAAAAATCAACCCGGCGATGTCGAGTCACCTCTTCTCTCCATCCCCAGTCTTAGGACTATCCTCTGTCCGGATGACGCCGACCGCTTCCTTTGTCCGGTCCGCGCCCTCAGGTCCTATCTCTCCAGAACCAAGGGTTTTAGGGGTTCTAGGAGGAGACTGTTTCTCTCTATCAACCCTAAGTACACTAAGGACGTTTCAAAGAACACGGTTGCTAGATGGTTGCTAGACTGTATCAAGCTTTCCTATTCTCAGTCTCCAGTTAGCCTGCCATCTGGCTCTGTCAGGGTCCACGAGCTCCGCGCAATCAGCGCCTCGCTCGCTCTGGTTAAGGGGGTGCCCATGGTTAAAATAATGTCATCCGCTTACTGGAGGTCGCTCAACACCTTCCTCAGCTTCTACCTGCGGGACATCTCCACGCAGCACGACGACGACTCCTTCACGATCAAGAAGGTAGTTGTCGCCCAGACCTCCGTCTCCCTCTAAAACCAGTGAGTACGGGGACAAGCTCCCATCAGCCACCCCCTATGTTGTTTTTTAGTGGGTATATCATTGCAATGATGTTTTGGGGCAATATTGGGGCACACACACCCCACCCCCCCTTTTTCCCCAACTCTTTTGCCTAGGATTACCTAGTTGTCTAAGGGGAAAAAAAGGGAGTACAGGGGTTCTGTTTTTCAGAAGAGTGTTCGTGGGAAAAAAGCTCCCAGGTTCTTGCTCTCACTCTGTGGTTTGGGGGTATTGAAGCATCTACCCTCCTCCACTTTGGTAATCTGCAATTGTTTCAGGTGTTGGTACAGTATGGTTAAAGTAGATTGGTGGATTTTTATTAATCCCTACTATCTATTTAACTTAATACTTACCAACACCTGAAACAAACGAGGTACCCTCCCTTGTATCCTCCCTCACTAATTAAGATGCTTCCTGTAAAATTGCGTAATGGCGGAAGTAGGCGCTCATTGGCCTAGCCACTGCTAGACCGGTAAGGGGGGATCACTCCCGCCCCACATCCGGCTAGGGGTCAAGGCCAGAGGCCTACTTTCGTTTTTCTATGTGCTATGGTATAGCTCCAGGTCGCTTAACGCTAATGCAATTGTTTCAGGTGTTGGTTAGTATTAAGTTAAATAGATAGTAGGGATTAATAAAAATCCACCATTTTCATTGGTTAAAGGGGTGAAATAATGTTTTTATTTTGGTCGATCTATTTCGGGACTGAGCAAATGGCGGCCAGACTTTTACTGTCAATTCGAAGAGCTTTCCAGGCAGTGTTTTTAATGGTAGAGATTGTAATTAGGGCTTGAAATGAGTCAATTTAGATTATATTATCACTGGAAAATACGATGATGTGAGAATTTTGAAGTTTTCAACAGAAAATGAAGTGAAAATTGATCGCGATGGTGCCGAGTTGCAACTTCGCATCCGCCGATCCGCGGCCGAGTGATTTTTCTCTGTCCCATCGTGGACATTTCCAGGTATTTCGCTTTTTCCAGCTTGTTTTATACTAAAATTGACTAAGAATTAGTGACTGAATTTACTAATAAAACTTTTCTGGCAAAATTGAGCCAAGAAATCATCACAATATTGAAAATTGACGTCGATGTTCGCGGAAAGGAGAAGAAGAAGAAACCGCTTTATCGCGAGTCGTGTACAGATCATGTGAATTCCGGTTTTTGTTCTCAAATTCCGTGTTTTTTTGGTGGCAAATTCCGGGTTTTTCATTATAAGGGTAAACAGGTCTGCAGAGGATTTGTGCGTGGTGGAGAGGTAGGAGAGAGAGAGGCAAGAACAACAAATTATGTAATTTACATCTCATATTAACATGGATGCATCCTTGCCTCGGATACCAGGCGGCGCCTGTTTTTCAAAATTTTGCCCCCCCCCCAAAAAAAAAAAATTGGATTCAAAGTTCAAGGGGAAAAAAGTGTTGAATTCTCATTTTACAAGCCTGGAATAAGCTTCAAATTGAGTATGGTTTTTCTTTTTCTTCAGCTTCTGTACCCTACTCTGGACCCGTGCCTTACCTGTTTTTGGATTTTCTCCAGTTGCATCCATGTATTCAAATCTATTTAAATTTCAGCCTCTTTTTACAGTTGTGTAATACTTGGGGAAAGAATGTTAACTAAAATGAAGATGATGTATCATTGTTTGGTCTGTGTGTGTTTGCGCCAACATTCAAGACTTTAGTCTTTTAACCCTCTCACGGCTACATACGCCAGATTTGACCGATTTTTGTTTGTGGCTCAAGCCACAAACCTATAACTCACTTTGTCGGTCGGTCGGTCTGTCGGTCGGTCTGTCGTTCCAAAATTGTCGCACATTTTGACAAAATTGTCGCACTTCAAATCGAGGCTACACTTCAAAATTAATTGAGGCCGCTCTTTAAAATGATGTATTTTAAAAGCGTACAAAATAATAAACATACGTAATACAGACACTACAACAGACACGACGAGTATGCGGTGCTTCTTTTGATGAGTATAAGTAGGATACATAGTTTTAAATGTTTTCCAAAAGATATAAAAAGTTACGAAATGGTGCAGAGATAACATTCTGGTTTACAGATTAAAATTATTGAAAATCCAGGGGAGGTAACTCATGATTGGAGTGGTAAAAATAGACCGCGTGCCACAAACTATTGCGATTTCGCGCTTGTTTCTTTACCATTGGCTCCCGTAGCGCCGATTGCGCCCGCTGAACGCCCGGTCTAGTAGTTTCACTTTCACTTTTGCCCTACCCACAATGCAATATACTAAGTTAGTCCTTCCTGTTCCTGACTCTCAGTGGTCCGTTTTTGGTTCTTACAGCAAGGGAAAGCACCCACTAGTCTTTTTGAACGGATTTTTCGAAGTGACCCCAATTTTTTTTTTTTTTTCCACGTGACGTGCGCAGTATTGACTCGGCGCGATGCTCGGAGCGCCATTACGGATTTTTTTAATTCCAGTTCATGGTTTGTTGTGTGACAGTGTGTTAGCTTTGGAATGAAAATATCATCATTGCTATTCAATATGCATCTTTCAGAAATTAAATGTGAGTTAGACTTTATTCTGGGTGATTTTTTTAAATAAAAGATTTGGTGTGACGTTCGGAGTTACTTCCCATCACTTGGTATTCAATATAGATTATCGGTTCGATTGATCAGAGTGAGAGGGTTAAGGTTCATTTAGTCACTTGTTCATTGGAAATAGATGTTCTGAGACTATATTACTTGAGTGATTGATTGATGGATGAATAGGTTGATTGGTCGATTGACTGACTCTTTAGTCATGTCTTAAACGTGCTTTGTTTTGTACACTATTTGACATGAATGATTGATTGATTGATTGGAAAATGAATTGAATGATTGATTGATTTTTCTCTTTGTCCCGGAACGTGATTAAAAAAAATGAATACGCCGCTTTTGTTTGTGTGTTGATGCCACTGTCAGACGTCATCCACCAAAACCAAAGCCCCGTTATCCAAGCCATCCTCTTCCTCCTCCTCCTCCTCCACCCCTCCACCTACCCCCAAGTCCACCCCTACCCCTACCCCTCAGGATGGAGAGGGGGCGGTGTCGCAGGCTACTACTGCTACAGCTGGTTCTGCTGCTTCTTCTACTACGTCTTCTGCTGTGACGGGGTCCAGGGAGAAAAAGATCAGACTGGTTGTCACTGGGGGCGTTTCTGTACGTAAGATTTCAAATGTAATCTGTTGAAAAGACTGCTGCGAAAGCTTTGGTTGTACAGTGGAACCTCCCTTATAAGACCTCCCATTAAAAGACTCCCTCCCATATAAGACCTACTTTTCTGAGATATTGCCCTTCTTTGTAAGTATTAAAAGTACCTCCCTTATAACACCCCTCCCTTATATATATATATTATATAGTTATAAGACCCCTCCCTAATAAGACCCCATATTGGATGATTTTTTAAGGTCTTATAAGGGAGGTTCCACTGTAATCTGTGGGAGAAGAAAGTAGTGAAGGAGAGATAGAGACACTGGACACTGGCAAACTTTATTTGACAAAGATAAAGATTTTAGGCGATGCCTATTCTTACAATCTGTAAAAAGAGAGAAAGAGTGGTGTGTGTGTGTGTGTGTGTGCACTCATGAGCTCATGCATGCATATGTGTGAGTTTGATAGCATTGTACATTTTCACACAGAACATCACTAAAACAAACATTATACATCATTCTTATTTCTTATCATTATCATATCCAAAACTAATTAACCTATCAACCTAAGCTCCCTCACATGAACGTCAGATTTTTACCCTCCCTTTTTTCGCGTTATTCTAGAAAACAAAAGTACCCTATTTTTCAAACCGTAGAGCGATACTTTCTTCCCCAGAAAGAGACCCCTGCGCCTTATAATCTGTACAGTAATATAGTAATCAGTATCGGTATTAGGTCCTTTATAGTCACAGAGGCGTCTGTGAAATTCGGGTTGCTCCCACCTGGAGAGTGCGTCGCAGCCAGAGGCTCGACACCATTTTTTTTTTATGCATGCCATTTTTGTGTGGCTGACGAGGAAGGAAAGGGGGGGTAAATTTTGACCAAATGACAGCTTTTTCATTGCCACTGGGTTTAACGTGTGCTAAGTGCATGGGCACACAGGACCTCGGTTTATCGTCTCATCCGAAAGACTCATAAGAAAGTTAGAAAGTAAGAAAGTATTATAGCAAAATCTGATTTCTGTGTAAAATTTGGGGGGGTGCCTTACAATCGGGTGCATCTTATTGTCTGAAAAATACGGTACCTACTATTCATCAGTCAGCCTCTGTCCTATTGGCCACTGTAACTAGGGTTATTAACGCCCTTGAGTTAATAAAGAGTTAAGCCCTTTTTGATCAGTATCCAAAAACGGCATAAGATCTTGCAAATGGCAGCCATTAAGTGGCCTCAAATAGGGTTATTGGTGAGAGTTATTCCCTTGTTTGGTCAGTACTCAACCATCTTTCCCTCACCCACCAAGGGCATTCACTCTTGCAAAAGGTGTTCTTTGCAGTGGCCAATAGGATCTGATGAACTGCGGCTGTCACGTTCCCATTATTACACCTCTTTGCGTTTCCCTAGGAATAATGAACAAAGGGTTCTTTAGTACCGACAGTTCCCCCACCTTCAGGAAGTCTGTGCTTTTAGCTTCCTCTGATCTGTCACTGTCTTTGACTCTGCCTTTTCCCTTTGCTTACTGTCGTCTACTATCTTTCTGTCTTACTGGTCCATTCTCCTGCCTTTGTTCTAGAAATCCTTACAAAGATTTTCTGCAGCTGAAGACTGACTTAAGTTACTGGGCCTATTTCTTAGTTAGGTACATTACGGCAGCATGACACATCTGCGCTCATATGACAGGAAACTGAGCGATCGAAGAAGAAGAAGAAGAAGAAGAAGAAAGAACAACAAATTGGGTGAAGCCCTAAGAACAACGACAAAGAACGATTTTAAAGAACAATGACTTTGGTGGAAACCCCAGGGTGACACAAAGAACAATAACTCTGGATATCTCGTTTCATCCCATTTCAGGCTACAGTGAATGAATGAATCTTTAATTTAATGTCTTTTCACACAAATAATGATTTTAGACAACATGCAAAATTTGAACCAATTAAAAATACACGCAAGCTTAAAAAACAATTATAATAACACACAAGGCAAAGCATCTACAGTAAGCTTCCAATAGGCGTGGACAGCATTAATTTCTCAATTAAAGCAATGTCAATTTCTGCGTCATTTAAGATATCCTTGGTATTATTATACTTATGAAAAAAGTCCATATTGAACATTCGGTATTTAGAGAGCAACATTGGGCATTCTAATAGTAAATGATGAATTGGTAATCTCTGAGTGCAGAGACAATTAGTTTCTATGTATTTAGTTTTCCATGAATTTAGACGTATCTTGTACACTAAGCAAACTATGGATCTGCTATGCATCAAAGTATTAGGTCTAAAGTCAGATGGATTGATACAAATGGATTTTTCCAACAAAGAGTAAGTTTCATGTGTTGACAATACCCATTTCTCATCTACAAATATGTTATTGTTATTGAAGACCCCTCTTTTAGCAGTTCTATCAGCAACCTCATTCCAAAAGAGCCCACAATGAGATGGCACCCAACAAAAATCAATACCAATGCCTTTTGTAATATAGGCTACAGTGACCTTGACGGAAGAGGTGACCTTCGCCCAGCTCCAAGATCTGGTGTTCAAGGCCGTTCAGATCGCCCCCGAGCACCAGAAGCTGCGGGTGGGCTTCCCGCCCAAGGTGTTGTCTCCCCCTGCCCCGGGGGAAGAGGCCCAGGTGGTGGCGCTGAACCACGGGGATAAGATCAGCGTGGAGAACACCGCTGCTTCTGCTGCTGCTAATGCCGCCAACCAGCAAGGTATTGGTGGAAGACAGGGTTCGCACGGTCTTTGAAGGTCTTTGGAAGTCTTTGAGAAATGGAGCGCCTTTTTCAAGTCTTTGAAAGTCTTTGAAAATTGGCTTTGGTCTGTGAAAATTGTGAAATGATTTGTGAAAAAGTCATCGATGTCTTAAACAAAAGTCATTGACACCATATATTTTGTTGCTGTTTGCTTCCAGAATTGATAAAGAAGCAATTTAATTTGACTTATTTTCCATATAGCAGACGTCGTCGAGTTACTTCCCTTCACTCTACCGGTGCAACTTGAACGATCATGATCGAAGCAATCGTTATTGCATGTTGTGAGAGGTCTTTAAAAATAGGATAAAGGGTCTTTGAAAAGGTCTTTGAAAGTTTGTGAATTTTAACCCTTTGACTACTGACCATTCGAACCGAGAATCGATCCCAGTCCCTGAGACAAGGGCATTAACTCCGAACGTCACACCAAATCTTTTCATTAAAAAAATCACCCAGAATACAGTCTAACTCACATTTCATTTCTGAAAGATGCATATTGAATAGCAATGATGATATTTTCATTCGAAAGCTTACACAATGTCACACAACAAACCATGAATTAGAAGAAAAAATCCGTAATGGCGCTCCGAGCATCGCGCCGAGTCAATACTGCACACGTCACGTGGAAAGAAGAAACAAAATTTGGGGTCACTTCGAAAAATCCGTTCAAAAAGACTATTGGGTGCTTTTCCTTGCTGTAAAGACCAAAAACGGATCAGTGAGTGTCAGGAACAGGAAGAACTAACCTAGTATATTGCACTGTGGGTAGGGTGAAAGTGAAACTACTAGACCTGGCGTTCAGCGGGCGCAATCGGCGTCATCAGGCACCAGGGAAGGAAAAAAAATCGGGCGGATTTCGGTTCTGCAGTCTTGAGAGTTAATAAGAAAAATCTGTATGAACCCTGGAAGAGATGCAGGGGCTCCTTTTCTGTCAATAGGAATTGTTCGGAAATAATTAAGGGGAGTAATTTTATGGTGTGTGGGAGTGATCTCGCTTAATTCGATCGGCAAGTAACAGGGGAAGTTACTCTAACTTCAGGTAGATCCCCAGCCGTCGCCTCGTGTGTTTGACACACATGTAGAACGCAGTGCGTCATTCTAAATTTGATGTAATTTGTATTTTTACGTCACATTTTGTAAGTTCTATCACTTTGTAGGAACTGGCCACCCCTTGTTTTTCTAAAAAACCCGTTTGCAAGTCGTTGACTGGCTTCCTGCGGTTTCAAGCTTTGACATGGTTGCCGTGGTTTTGACCGAGTAAGTCGAGGTAATCAACTCTAATTTTCACAAAGTGCTCTCCCCTAGTTTTTTTTCCGAAAATCGTCTATTCTTTGCTGTGAATGCCCACTACCATCACGTTGATTATTTTGCCACAGAATGTGGAGCTTCAGATTGTGTTCAAACTTCCTGAGTCGTATGACCCCTGCTTGGGTTTCAACTACTTTTTCTGGAAGAAGAGGCCCATAATCAATTTGCTGATTTCATCTAAAAAAAGAAACCAATCAACTAACCAAGAAACAATTTGAGGGCATAGACGCAGTACAAATATCTGCTTGTAGAGGTGATTCACTTTTAATTTGTTAACCCTTTCACCACCAAAGTCGCATTTTAGCACCACAGTGATTTAACACCTATGTCACTAAAAGGCATCAAATTGGGGTCTATTATCCAAAGACCCTATTGTCTTAGTTTTGGGAAGTAAGGATAGACCTTATTCTATATATGTCGCAGAAGAATCCCCAATACTGCAGATGGATTTTGTTCTCTATGCAGGTAAATTTAATGGACATTTTTGGTTGAAATATGGTTGGCGGTGAAAGGGTTAAAGAGTACTCAGACACAGATTAAGAAATGGAAGAGGGATGCAACTCAATCCCAAACTGCAGTACAAATATCTGCTCGTAGAGGTGATTCACTTTTAATTTGTTAAAGAGTACTCAGACACAGATTAAGAAATGGAAGAGGGATGCAACTCAATCCCAAACTGCAGTACAAATATCTGCTCGTAGAGGTGATTCACTTTTAATTTGTTAAAGAGT